>CM034462.1:28850022-29441875 GCA_019925255.1 Litchi chinensis | reverse complement strand
GCAATCCCATGCTCGCATGCAACGCTTCTCCATTCAAATCTATCAACAATTCAACCAATCAGAATTCGACGACATTTCGATTAGTTGATGAATTAGGCGCGAAAATTGAAAATGAAAAGAGGAAAAACCTAAATTGGAGAGCTGCGCGACGCGTCCTTGTAACTTGAACTGTTCTCTGGAGAAGGATTTGAGCCAGTACTTGAGCGTGTACTCCAATGCACGTGCTATAATCGACTCCATTGCAAGCTTCTAGGAAGCCTCCAGAATCTTCGACTTCGTCGTCTGTGTTGTGGATCTGTGATTTTGAGGTTTATCTCATCAAATGCGAAACCCTAAATATTTGAATTTTTTTAGATTTGTTTGATATTTTTGTTTTTAATGTGTTTGTTTATTGAAGTTGGTTTTGCTTGGAGGTTCAGGTGAGAATCTGGGAACAGAGGGAAGAGAGAGAGAAAGGGAATGGCGGGTCGGCACGTGTGGGGAGGGGTGGATGGGCACGTGTGATGGCATGGAAATTGAAAAGGTGAGCGTGTGGGCGCGTGTGCGAGAGGAGAGAGGCATTGGATGTCTCGGGTGTCGGAGGAGACGTGTCCGGACCGTGGGAGGATGCCGACGAGGATTTTGTGATTTGGTCGGTCTGTTCTGTCTTTTCGGGTCTTGTTTCAATAACGACCTCTTTTTTTTCATATTTTTTTTGGAATTTAAAGGAGTTCCTTTTTTTTTTTTTTTTTTTTTTTTTTTTTTTTTTTTTTATTTTGTATTTTTTGGAATTAATTATTTTTGAAGGTAAAATGTAGTTGGATATTATATTTTTTAATGAAATTACAATAAAAAGTCTGTTTGAGACTTCCTACTAATGTATTTTAAAAATAATGGTTGAAACTTATTATAATTAAAAGTTATATGCCTTTTAAACTACTTTCATAACATCAAAAAAAATCTATACTATGTATATCCCAAATTGAACCTATTAGGTCATCTGCAATGTAGTGCATCAAATTTAACATCATTTTGATGTTAACACCAAATTTTTCAACACCAATTTTTTTTTACTCCAATGTTGACACAAATTGGTGTAAAATGTATCTTCAAATAATATTCTATACATTATTATTTAATCAATATATATTAAATATTTAAACATATATTAAAATATATCAATATTATACTCATTTTAAAGATCTCAATAAAATATTTCAGATGATATAATTTTTTTTAAATAGTTTAATACATATTTTTAATTAAAGTAATTTGTAGTTTGATAGTAAATTTGGTGTTATGAATAGTGCATTGACACCAAATAATTGTATTGAGAATGTAACTTTTACACCATTTTGATAGTAACATTGGAGAGGAAAATTGCACACAAATTGGTGTTTTACATCATTTTGGTGTAACATTGAAACTGCCCTTAATCTTATACTATCCTATGTATGTCTTGAAAATCTAAGATTTTCAAAACCTATTGAAATTAAATATACGTTGAGATAATTACTCCTTAAAGGGAATCTACTCATAATAATTACAACTTTGTTAGGACCTCTCCCATAATTGAAAGAAAAAACTTTCCAATGATATTAGTAGATATGCACCATGTACCATTAACCAGATCACAAATGTGAATGATTGGATATTGTTAAGCTAGTTTTAAAGTTGATCAAGGCTTTGGTGAATAAAGATTACCAAAAAAGTGAAATTTAACTAATATATACTTTATTTTTTATTCAAAAAAAAAAAAAAAACGAAATGTATGTATTATTGATCACCCCAATGTGCTTTGGTGATATATATGTTATTGATCACCTGGATATGTTTTGGTGATGGTATAATATTTCAAGTTCAATCCACTATCCTGTGGATGGTATTAAAAAAAAAAAAATGTAAGTTTTCATATATTAAAACTATATTCAGTATTTATAATAACCAACCAAGTAAATTCTTTTATGATTTTATTAATTTCAGTCTTAAATAAAATACTCATGCCAAATCATAAATCAAACGTACGTTAATTTTATAAAACTTCGATGATAATAAATGCACAACAATAAAACTGACGAAATTTGCGAAGAATCACATTAGTTATCAATCGAGTTCGTGGGTCACGATTTGGTTGTCACATAGAAAACGTGTCGATATTTATGACATATGACCTCTGTATTCCTTTTTTGTCATGATCGTGCATGTGTGACCAAGTAGTTTTTCGTGTTTGTTTATAACAATGTGACAGTGATCCAGCTCATAAGTCGCAAATAATGCAATGCTGAAACCAGAACGGCACGCATGTTCATCACATGCAATGTTGTGTGAAAACATGAAAATTGAATGGTCAAATTACTGTGCCTCCAACTTTTAGTCGAAGAAGTCGTGTACTATAAATCTATAATAATAACACAGCTGTTTCCGTACTTAAAACAATTTTTTCAATATTTAATTTTATATCTATCTAGACTTCTTTACAAAATGCTTTTGTGAGACAATATAATCATGTTATTTAATAGAATTTATACGTGTAAGTTAAAATTGGATATGAGAAGTCTTCTAATTTGACAACATGTATAATATAATGTGATTGAATGATTTCAGTACTTAAATAGCGAAATTTTAGTACTCATATAAAGAAATATTTTTATACAAGTTTCCTTCATCCTAAATGAAAGAAACTGAAATGAGACAATCTAATAATGTTAATTATATAGAATTTATATTTTTTAATTTTTTTTAAAGTTCTTTTTTCTTTTTTTACATTCATTCATTAATTGTTGATGGTATTAACCTATACTTTTTTTAATTTTGGCGAGTGGTATGCAAAACTTTTTCAATACATATCAAGATATTTATATGAATATTACATCTACTATTTTGAGAAAATCTTTTATAGATTGTCTCACAGCTGATACGGTGAGACGAAGCAATTAAATAGTATCATTTTTTTCTTACTTCCTATTCGTCTTTTATTTTTTGTCTTATATTTTTTATTAATCCAGCTTATCACATCAATTGTGAGATAATTTTATTAAAGATTTTTTTTCCTCATATTAAAATGATGCCAGTCAGTTTAGAAATTATTTTAGTTAGTGCTCATACTCACCAAAATTCGCAGCAATTCCTGCCATGAAAGTTGCAAAAAATTAAGAATCAAGGAGGGTTTCCATAACGTAATTTGACGTTGATGATGATCTAACAATTATTCATTTCTTCGGTTTCGTTACATTGTTGTAACGTAACTTGTTGAAAGCACGAAAATCAAAGCGTTGAAGAAAGCAAAAGACATGCATTGGATCTGTTCTTTCTTTCACCATCAGAAAAGGCCAACCCTAAAATTGTGCTTAAAGGTACCAATATATCATCATCATTATCATATGCTTCTTTCAATTTTTTCTTTTAACTTTTGACAACCAGAAAGCCACGAAGTCTTCAATTTGCAAATTCAAGTGCATGGCATCATAATGGGCTGGGTCCAACTGGACCACTTGTATGATCTATTGCCCAGTCTTGATATCTATTCAGTTCAAGGCCCAACATCAACTCAGTGTTGTGTACTGGTCTTCCCATTCCTTCGTTGCTTAACTTATGTTTATGTCAACATATTTTGTGTTTAACTAATTCTTGATAGTTAATATTACTGACAAAACTGGTGAAAAACAGATCCATTAGGGTATGTCGAAACCTAAAGAGATCAAATATTATACATACGATTTGGATATCAACTCTCGCAACATAATAGACAACTTTAACCTACTACCGATACCAAATATGACATACATGCTCCTCTATCAACTTTCACAATTACTAATCAATGTGTTAAATGTGACACGAGAGAAGGTGCACTCTGCTGCACCGAAAGTGAATATACAACACAATTAGTACTTAGTAGTCATTGTACTACCTTGGTTACATAAAAATAATATGCTGCTCTTTAATATCAACCTACAGATACTTGGGGTGAAATTACTGTACCTATAACACAAATTTTGTATTTATAAGCGGCTCTGGATCCAAATCCAAATTGTAAAGGAATCATTCCAGTTGACTGGTGATATATTCCCTTTGATTCTCTTATATTCTCCAACTTTATTTATTTATTTTGTATGTTGTTTTGGTTTCTTATTTTTCGGGGCTTGTGATGTGACAGGAAATGATAATATGGTGACGCTCCCTTACCATTGAGAGTTTATGTCCATATGTTGCATGTCTTTTTCAATCAATTAAATCACTTCCTTCACTCCCACAATGAGTAACTTCAACCAATTCACCAAAAGCCATGGACTTTGTTAACATCATGTTAATCAAAGTGACTTTGTTAACGTCATGTTAATCAAAATCTATTTCATAATTCTCATAATTCATATTAACTATATGTAGTATTTAAAATTTAATGATAACTTCACATATTAATATCTAAATTTACATCACACTGTATATTTAACAAGAAAAATTGGTGTAATCATCACTCGATTTCATAATTTAACTTCAAATGAATATTATCGAGTTTGTCGATTTTTTACTTCGTAAATTCATACTAAATTTTTATATAGATGTTATGGATATATAAGTGAATAGTGAGTATATGTAGTTTATTTAACAACCTGAAGCGAATCCGTGTGTATCACCTAATAGTGGTTGTGATACACATGTTGAGGGCAGTGTTGGGACCAGTAGCATAGTTGTTTATGTGGTATGTGGCATGAATGATTTGGGCAAAAGGACAGGAAATCTATTTCCTCACAAAGATGGGGACTTCCTTGATAAGACATCTTGTTGTTGGCCTTGCGGCGCTTGGCTAATCTCATTCTCACCTCATCCTCATCACCACCCAATCATGCCTTGTCTCTTCTATGTTTCCCAACTTCGTTTTGTCCTTTCCTTTGACAAAAATCACTCGGTGGGGCTGAAGCAAGCCCAAACGATCCAGAAAAAATATGAATTTTTTGGATTTTGAATTGAAGAAAAAATATGAAATTTTCGGATTTTGAATTGATTCGTTTCTGTTTAAATGTAAATAGTAATTGATTTGAATTTGATTTGATCTTTATAAACTTGAAACGACTATGAAATAAACTTGATAATAATGTTGGGCTTTACAAATTTTTTTATCGGAATCTATATTAAAATAATATGATACGTGAGTTGTCAATATCTTATAAATTATAAAATAGTATGATAATTAATATGATATTAACAACTCACTTGTTATCTTATTTTAGCAATAATTTGAATAAAAATTTGAAAAATCTAACACAACTCATAAACTTAATTCAATCTAATCAATCAAACACCCTAAAGCTTTTCTCATGTCATTATATCTCGAAATGGGTACAAAACAAACTGAATTTTACCTGATCAGTTTAGCATTCTTAAGGATTGCTCTCACTATTATTTCTAAAACGATTTATGAAACAGAGCACACTGAATTCTACTAGTTTGACACCTCTGTTCAGCATTCATTCTACTGTTTGACACCTTTGTTCAACATTCATTGTATGATTTATTTATTTTCCTTTTTCACTGAATAGTTCATAAATCTATTGAGATACACATAGATCAAACGTTACTTATATGGTCCAGATATATATTTTTATTAATGGAAAACAACTACTCTTAAAAATAAAACTATTTACGCCAAATGTAATATACATTTAATAAGAATTAAATATCTAACCTCTTGAAAGATGGGGAATTCAATTACCTATGCTAAAAGGTTATTAGTATTGTAATCCATCGTTACATTTCTCAAACTAATTTTGATCTTAGATTCCGTCCAATTAGTTTGGCATCCATACTTAAAGACCTTATCTCATTTCATTTCTCAAAGTATTGCTTTCAATGTAATTCAAGTGTTAAGATCATCTATTATTATAATATCCACATTCAATGACTATGCATTCTTCATTTTTTCTAATATTTTTAAAAAGTTAAATTATTATTGTTGTTTTCCACTATTATCTCGATTGAATAAAGAGAGAATTCATTGTTCTACTTCTCAAAAATCAATTTAAAAAGAAAATTAACTCTCTCCTCCTCCTCGCCCCCTCCCCCCCCCCCAAAAAAAAAAAAAAAGAGAGAGACGAAATGTAGAATGTGTCATTTTCTATAGACCCACACAACATGTTACTCCCAACACTTTTTTGGGGTTTCGTCTTTACACTAATTTTGCTTTTCCTATTAATTACGGCCAGCTAAATTTTCATTTACGGAACTTGTGGAAACCGATAGGTGAGAGGATTCGGCCCACAGATTCATGGTTTTGCCGACTAGTAAAGAGGAGTTTCATAGTTGTTTGGTATGCGCTTTAATAGACTTGAAAATTATTCCAATTTAATCATGGTATTTTTTGACTTTCATGCGGAGCAAGCTGTTTGATCGTTTTAGACAGGTGTTTCGTGCTTCTTGTTTTAGCCGTATATTTTGATCAATGAGAAGAGTGACTACTTGTTACTGTTAGATTATTTAGTTGTTATTATGAAACACAAGTTCGATGTTGATTGTCACTTATTTAATTATTATAATAATTACAAGATAGTAATAATCAAGATGATCAAAAATGTTTTTTTTTTTTTTTGTTTTAATCGTTGTTAATTATATGATTTCTCTACTATAATGGTAGTTGTTATTTAGAATGTGTTTAGAAAGATTGATCTTATTAAACTTTGATAGTTTTTTAATTCAATTTATATGACTTCTAAAACTATTGTGAACTAAATTTAAGAGTCTAAACATAAGGAATGATGATTTCTTGAATATAACCACACGATTTTTTTTTATTTTTTTTTTTTTTTGTGGTTTGTCAACATCCTATGGAAATAACCTCATACTTCCAAAAACAGTTTTAAAATTTCCAAGTGAAATGACAATTAATTGTAGTATTTGTGAGTGGAAAAATACCATGGCTCAACCTTTATATATAAAAATTGAGAAAATTTTAAATCTACTATTATAATATATATATTATAAATATTTATCATAAATCAACACAAAATAATTAATATGAGAAATCCCAAGACACAAATAATTACACTTACAATGCTATTTATAATTTACATGTCTCTTTTCTTTCGATAAAAGATACATGTGTTACAAGTTTAATAAGACTTACTGGTATCAATAACTATTTGAACAACCTAAATATAATATTATACATGACGCTCTAAACAACGAATAGGTTTCTCTACATATTAAGATTAATCAATATTTGGATCATACTATAAATATAAAATTATAAATTTCATTTATAAATTTAGGAATCTTCAAAGTTCAAACATTTATTATATATACATTCCAATCAATTTGAGTTTTAATAAAAAATATATATATACACGGTGGACCAATCCCATCCTAATAGTGTGACGATCAGGTCACGAGCAGTAAGATGTCCATCTAATATTGATCTCGAACAGCCTGTGATGTACATTTAATTTTTTAGAATAACAAATAAGTCAAAAGGATATCGATTATCACATGCTGTAACCGAGGTTGCCCATGTGAATGTATCGAATTCGTGGCGATTGCAGGAGACTGTGTACGTGGTTGTGGAACCACCTGAATATTACCGGAATATTTCTTAACGGTAGCAGACTGTCGTTAACGGCGTTTGGAGAACGTGTGAAAGTATTTAACCCCACAATTGACGGAATTTTGTCAAAACTGCCAGCTAAGCCGGCGCCGACTCCTGTCTTTCAAAGATTTCTTAATGGCGTCTTATCGTTTCCCGGTGTTTTGTGATGTTTCATATCATATCGTGGTATTTTGGAAGTCCAATCAATCTAGTTTTGTTTCCGACGAGCAATGACCTAATTTGATTTTCCAGAACATTTAATTATGAAAATTAGTCATGGTTACATTGATTCATGGTGTAAGTAATTATGCATAAAAAACAACTGAGAATTTCTTTTTGTTTATTATAGGTGCCGACATAAGAATTTTAATAATAATATTTCATCATTGATTTAATTTTACTACTTACACAATTTGAATATTTATTTTCATGATAGAGAGACGCTCATAATAGAGAAAGAGACAATTACTCGTAATAAGAAAAAAATTATCCACACATAACTTATAAAATATACTTTGTAGGAATCGAACGCTTACTATTTTAGTGGATGAAAAATACACAATTCTTTATACTAAGAAGTGATGTACAAATCAATATTAGTATTATTTTAAAGAAATTGTAATTTGAAAATAAATAGAAAACTTTTGTTACTCTTATTTTATTATATTTAATCCGTACCTTAAACACCTAATTATACCGAATTCTTTGAAGACCCTTTCGGACTTCTAGATGGTAAACTAAAAACTTTGTTTTACATCACAGTAGTTGTTAAAAGTACTACTGGTTGCGTTTGATCCATATTTGGGTTTGCCGGTTTGGACCACACAAAATGGCTTTGCTATTGATTCGTTATCTTTTTAATGCTCTAATGGTTACTCAAAATTCATTTGAAAGACCATAAAAGGTTGTCACAATTGAATATTTAAAGATTAGAATACCATAAAGTAATAAACTTAGAAATCTCTTATCAACAGAGATTCATACATGTGTCTTTGGATGAACATTAAATACACGCAATTCAATTTACAATTCTTTAACTAAAATAGGCAAACAATATTCATTGAAAAGGATGTGCACTTTAACACTTACGATGTACACTTTCCTCCTACCCCAAACTACCCATATAAAAAGGCTCAAGTGACAATCAAATTCATGTGTTTCCACAGTCATATGATCTATATATATAAATTACACAAAGTTTAGTTAAAGCATAGTTCATGCAGTGCACCACATGTAGGTCACAATATACCCACGTGCCCTTAGTTGGAAATTTGCCCAATATTTGATCATTAGTTGGTAGTCATAGAGAAAAGGAAAGTCTATTTCTATGATGATTTGGGTAATTTCAAAAGGGAAATTTGTCCAATATTTGATCATTAGTTGGTAGTCATAGAGAAAAAGAAACTCTATCGTTATGATAATTTGGGTAACTCCAAAAGGGAGTGTCCAAAAATGTGGGTGTGTAGTCTTTGTTTGCATTTGATTTAGTAGTACAGATGCATATGTGATCATGAACGATAAAAGTATGATCATGCTTTGTATATGTTTGGATATAACTATAAGAGTGTTAGATGTTGGAATTGGTGTGAGAATTGAAAATTTACATTTATTAGAAGTTTTAGATGTTAAAGGAAAACTTAAGGGTTTGTAGTGTTCTTAAAGCTTGTTTTTGAGATAATGTCCCTAAATTATGAATACAAAATAAGTTAATATATTTGAGATCATTAAATCTTTCTTCTTTTTCAAATTACATATGAGTTTTTATTTTGTGGGTGTATTTAATTTAATAAAGTTAGTATAAGTTTACGAGTTTTTATTTTTTTTATTTTTTATTTTTTATTTTTTAATTTTGTTAAATATAACAGATTAGATTAGCTCTCTACTACCTAACCACATCAAAATTTCATTATTGACTAAATAAAAATGGATAAAAATATGAAAACTCTTTTATATAAATATTTTAAACAATTATTATTATTATTATTATTATCTCCATCGTTATTATTTAAATATGACCAACTAATATATGAGCATTTTATATATGAAAGTTTTTAAAGTATTAATAATTATTATATATAAAATGCTCATATTGATAATAATTATTAAATATGATATGATTGAGTTAAGAGTTGTTCAAAAATGTTGAACACCTGTACAACTCAAATTTTCTTTAATGTTATATATTTATAATATATTTTTTTTAATTAATGTTATATATATACAATTCAGATATTCTCTCCTACAAAATTTTCAAAATGAAATATTGAAGATACTTACAATTCAAATTTCTATTCTTATAATATTTTAAAGAAATCAATCTACATATACTAATAAATAAAAAATACAAAATTTGAACCATCCACAAATGTGGTAAAGTCTCTTTTGTATATAAGAAGCTACTACTAGTATATGATTTATACACAGATATATTGTCATAAATAGTAATAATAATTAAAAAAATTAGATGTTTTCCCAGAATAACGAATCAAATCATTTATATGAGATACCTTTTCCAATATTTTCAGAAAATCACCCCCATTTTCTTCAAGTCTAATAAATCACCGTTAGCAATTCTCTTGAAAAATGCAAACAATTTTTCACTTGCAAATTAAATTTATAAATCAAAACAAATTAACCACTATTTTATTTTTTCAAAAAACATAAAAACGTCAATAAACTAATACTTCTAGATTCTCGGGAGATAATCATACGTATCATATACTTGACGCTCAAGAAAACTTGAATATAAATAAAAAGTCATAGTGTTTTTTTTTTGGAAATTAAATAAAAAGTCATAGTTAGAGCCAACAATAAATGTCAGAAAAACTTATTACCCTACTTGCGATTTCTCTCAAGAACCATGCGCTTGCTTTGTTGATCTACCACGTGTCCTTATTGATATCGTAGCGTACCTGTTGATTTATTCGAGCGAGTACAATGATTTTTCTACAACCGCGAAGAGAAAAGATAGTATCGAATTATTTTATTTACTTTATTCTTTCTTAACCTTAAAAAAAAAAAAAAACTCTTTCTTCACCAATATTTTTCACCGTTTAATTGGATTTTAATGACATTTATGAATAGGCTTTTCTTATTTAAGTGACTAGATATATATAAAAAAAATTTAATTCAATAATTTTAAATATTATTGTCAAGTTGAATGAATGTTATTTATCATTAAAAGATTTAAATCATGCCAAATTGTATGAAAAATAATGACCCAATTCTATTAACTAGATTAATATTAAAAGTAGGATTGACTACTTTAATGGTTGGCTAATTTTATTCAATCAATCAATTAATCCAGTGATTATAATTATTAAGTAAAGTTACTCAATTAGTAAATAAATAAATCTTTTAAAATATATTAATATTTTGATCTTTTCAATCATGTTCAATGTATTAAAGCATCGCATTTAAATGTCACTAATTTACAAATGATAAGACAATAAATAACATATATAATAAATAATAAATAATGTCATTAAATGACAACACATGGGCACATAATGTCTTGTACTATAGTACAATAACAAATATTAGGAAAATAATAGTAATATTGTTTTGTTTTATTTTACTTATTTATTTTTAGAACTAATAAAAATCAAATTAATGTAAAAAAAGCGTGTCGATGAACACCTCTTTGCCCAATACAAACAGCAAGGTTGAATGAACTATGTCCACAAAAATTATGTGTAATTTTCTCATTAAAATATGAGTAGATATCTTCTGACTTCCTAGAGCATATTTTGAACCGTGTTTGAAGATGCTATCTCTATTATTTTGATAATTGTCTAATTAAGTGTTAGTAGATAAAAAAAAAAAAAAGGATTAACGTTTTTCCAATACCAAAAAAGAACTTATTATTACCTTTCATTTTGCAAAAAAATTTAATATTAGATAAGATTTTGGTATATATAATAAGGTGTATAAAAAGTAGAACAATATACTGTAACATATACATTAATGTTATTTTATTTAATTAACACTATATTACTTTTTAATATATGAAATAATTGTGTAAAAAAAAATATTTAATAACTTGTAAATTTATATTATTTAAAATCATTAGGTTTTTAATGAATTCTTATCCTATAATTTAAGCAAAAATTAATAAGATACGTTAAAAAAATTTCTTACAAACAAACAAAAAAAATATACATTATAAAACTTATGAGCATAGTTTTTATTATATTCATTCATAACTGAATTGTTTAGTTCATGCACTTTCCTTTAATATTTATTATAAGGTTTTGGATCTCACAATGAATATTTATTAGTATTTGTATAGAGTTGTTATCATGATAACCTTTGATTAAGATTCATTTATCGTATTTTAAGATTCATTTATAGCATCTTAATAAGAGTTTGAGTTCATAATATATATCTACTATTATATTTTAAAAATTCTAACTTTATATAATGATTATTCAGTTACTGTTTTTATGATAATGATTTAAATCTCGCCATCTATAAAAATATTTTTCCCAATAACAATTGGATTTTGCTATCGAAAATGCGTTTTTTTTAAGATAACAGTTGACAATTGGTGTAAAAAAAAGGTACTTTCGATATCAGCACAAAATTTCCTCTCGAATTAAAAAAGAAAAAAACAAATATATAAATAAAAAAATAAAAACCTTAAAAAAAAAAAAAAAACAAAGAAGCAGTTTTGACCTTCGATCTGTAGTCTCAAAAATGCAGGAGAGGCTTTGGTTGAACTAGACAACCCAAACCCAACACCCAAAGCAAACTCAACTAAAATTCTATTTTAATTTATTTTATGTTCAATCTCTCAAACAATAAAAAAACAAAATCATCAAACAATAACGCAAGTCTTCGTTATCCAATCTCTACAATTTTCTCTCTCTAAAAGACCTGTCTCTCTTCTCTCCAATTCCTCCGGCTACTTTCCTTCTATTACTCAAAACCCTCCCTCAATGCAAATTCTGTACTATAAATTCCATTAAAAATTATTTTTAAATTTCATGATTTTCACCAAAGAAACCAAAATTAAAAATTCTTTTGTTATTTTTCTTCCCCGTATATTTTTTCATTTTTTAAATTTTAGTTGTGTATATTAATATCACCAATACTGATCAATCTCCAATAAGTCTTTTTGTTTCAATCTTTGATATCGTTTCCCTTTTTTGCTTTCTGGGTATTGAAGATATAACAAAAAACCCAAAAAAATAAAAATCGATAAACTCGAAACAATTGCTCTGTTTTTGCTTTCATTTTTTTTTTTTCCGACGTGAAAACAAAATCTTATTTCAATTCGGAGCTTGTTTTCATATGGGTTCGTCTGATAATCGACTATGAACCCACTTGTAATCTAAAGTTGACAAATTTAGGGCTGTTTCTCTGTAAAAAAATTAGGGTTTTTTTTTCTTTTCTATAAAGTTGGGATTTTTTTTTTCGATTGTATTGATGAAGGAAGCAAGGAACAGCCTGGTGTTATGCTTGAGAGACAAATTGGTGGCATAGGAATAAGTTTTGCGTTCTGGGTATCGGTGAATTTGATTGTTGGGTGGTTGTTGTTTTCTGGGATGAGGAACAGCTCTGATGGCAAGAAACCGCAAAACGGGGTCGTTTCGCGCTCTGGTAAGAGCCCGTTTCGTGCTATCTCTAGCTATTTGAGGATCATGTCGTCTGGGGCCTCGACCGTGGCCAAGTCTGCCGTATCGGTCGCCTCCTCTATTGTGGAGAGGGACGATGACTCGAGTCATGATCAGGTGTGCCTTTTGTTTTGTTTAGTTTCCATGTAGTAGTAATAATTACGATTTTTTTTTCTTTAATTTGATTCTGTTAATGTTTTAATTTAGAGTTTTAAATGCGTAATAAAGTTTATAGTTTAAGTATTAGTGCTTTTTTAGAATGTGTAATTTAGGTGGAGAGTGAGGGAGAGTTTTGGAAATTTGATGAAACATTGGATATTTTGGTTATGTGTGTCTTGGTGCAATTGTAGTATGCCGTGTTAGTTTTGATATGTAGGTTGAGTGTTGAAGTGGCGTTTTTCTATTTTGGTCTTTAGCATTGTTTAAGGTAGTTGAATTTGTGAGTTTTGGGTGGAATTGGAGATATGTTAAGAAATTAGTGATTTATGGTTTGATTGTTATTGAATGTGTGATATTGTTCTTGGAGTGGAGTGGAGTGGGGGTTGTAATTTTGTTTTTAGTGTGGGAATTTGGCTTTTTGGATGAGATTGGGAGAGAGAATGGGTAATTTAGCATTTCGCATGGAGAGTTTGTCTTGTGGGACTATGAATGTATATTGGTCAATATCAGCTGAATCTTTGTCAAATTATTGTGCAAATGTGCAATTTGTTTGGTTTTGGTTTTTGGATGTGGAAGTGGTTGTTTTATAAGATTCTTATGAGTATTTGTGACGGTGGGATTTATGGGTGGAGTTAGGATGCTATTTAGAAGGATACCGGTTACGCTATAAACCTGTTAAAAAAGTTGTTTGTTGAGTGTATATCAGTTGCTTGCTTTTTGTATGGTTCACAGCAATCAATGCTTTTACTTATGACTGATGTTATATGAAGTTCTTCTATTGCTAGCCTTTGTGGGTTGCAAATAATGCTATAATTAGGTAAAGTAAAGGTAAGATCATTGTGTTGTGACACTTGAATTTAGAAAATATTTGAGTGCACAGTGCACTGATGCATCTTGATAGTCAATAGTGGATTGTATTTGTATTGAGATCACTATTGAATTGTGAATTATTAACTATAAGTCACATAGTCCCATTGATGGACCCCTGCTTTGATAAGCCCTAAGCTGTTGCGGCTGTTGCCTAGGATGAGACCATTCAACAAGCTACCAGTTTTGTGTTTGATGTGATGACTCAGTAGGATTATTAAAGCCAACCTGATAACTTCGCATCAATATGCTATAAGTCAATGCGACTTTTTATTAACGGCTTGTAATTTAAAAGTGGATCACACTCATGAGATCCACTGTTGCTTTGAAATGCATTGTTGCACTGTAAACTCAATTATTTACGCCTCTCTGAATTATTGTTGTAAGATTTGCAATTTGGGTGAATTGGTTATTCTAGTTGTCCGTTATTTTTTATTAAATCTTATTTCTAGTTGTCCTAATGGAAACAGACTGAACCTTTGTCAGTTTGCAACCAGAAATGTTATTAGGAATTGATGCGTGCCTGGTTGTGTTTCATTAAAGATATGGATGTGAAAGTCTGGACAAGGAAAGTTGGTTGAAATATGCTGATTGCTAGATGCATTAAGAAGGATTTTTTGTAAATAATTGAATTACTTCAAAATCGATCTGATGTTTTTTTTCCCTTGTAATTCATGTGAAATGAACAAATAGAATCTTCTTTATGTGGCATGAAGGAATTTTAGACTTCTTCTATCCTGATAACCCCACCTAATGACTCAATGGAAAAGTATGCCTTTCTCATTGTGAGTGTGTGTTTCTAAGATGTTTAATGCCAACAGCTTGTGGTATAAGTCATTTTTTGAAATCTGTATTAAAACTATTTTATGTCAAATATGTGCATGCAAGCACTTTTTTTCTTTTTTTGGTTGGGGGGGTGGGGGTGGTGGGGATGGTGGGAATGGGAATAGAGGGAGGTTTAAGGATTTCATGCTTGTAGTGGTGTTTTTCCACCACACCACCCCCCCCCCCCCCCCCCCTTTTCTTAATTTACTTTTTTGGGTGTAATTTTGATGTCAGTGAAGATCTTTAGTTTTTCTATTTAAAATGCAAGACTATCTGAATGGAAAGTTGTTGATTAAATGGAAGAACTAGCCATCTAGTAGGTTCATTGGGATATATGACAAAATTATTAGGATGAACTTTCTGATTCTGTTTTTTGTTCATTGAATTTCGTCATTGCTTGTGACCTTGGGTATTCTTTGGCTTAAGAATTGGGCCAACCATTGTAATTTTAATGTAATTATTTGGGACCTATTAGCTTATTTGTTTTGTTAACTGCTTTAGAATTTAGATTTTGTTGATATGCTCTCGTGATGCTATTATTCGATGTGATGGCTTTGTTTTCCTGTTAGTGTTGATACTTGTAAAGATCTTCTAATTAATTCTGAGTCCTTTGATATCTAAAGATGGAGTTTACTTATGTCAAATTATATTTTTACAATGTAAAGGTGCTTTGGGCTGGGTTTGACAAGTTAGAGGGTGAAAGAGATGCCACAAGGCAAGTTCTTCTGCTGGGGTATCGATCTGGTTTTCAGGTCTGGGATGTTGAAGAAGCAGATAACGTCCGTGACTTGGTCTCCAGATATGATGGTCCTGTTTCGTTTATGCAAATGCTACCGAGACCAATACAATCAAAAAGATCTGTAGACAAGTTTGCTGAAGCCAGACCACTTCTTGTAGTTTGTTCTGATGGGTCCTTTTCTGGTGGTACTAACAGTCAGGATGGTTTAGCTACCACTCGCAATGGGACTGTCTCGAACTACCATGACTCGGGGAATGGCAATTTTCTGCCTAGCGTTGTTCGTTTTTATTCCTTGAGATCTCAATCTTATGTACATATGCTAAAGTTCAGATCAGTCATCTATTCTGTAAGATGCAGCTCTAGAGTTGTTGCTATTTGCCAAGCAGCTCAGGTAAGTTTACCTATACATGCTTTAGCAGGTATCAATATCTCTGGTCGATCAAAATGTGAGACCTAAGTTATAATAATACATTGCAGATACACTGCTTTGATGCTACGACACTGGAGAGGGAATACACCATTCTTACAAATCCCATTGGTCCAGGTTATCCTAGCTCTGGAGGTATTGGTTATGGACCACTTGCAGTTGGTCCCAGGTGGCTGGCTTATAGCGGAAGTCCAGTTATTGTTTCCAATGCAGGACGTGTTAGTCCACAACATCTAACACCTTCCCAAAGTTTTTCTGGTTTTTCATCAAATGGGATGTTGGTTGCACATTATGCAAAAGAATCAAGCAAGCAACTTGCTGCCGGGATTGTGACCCTGGGAGACATGGGTTATAAGAGGCTGTCAAGGTACTGCTCCGAGCTTCTACCTGATTCCCACAGTTCTCAATCAACGAGTCCAGGCTTGAAGGTCAATGGAACTGTTAATGGTGTTTCACCTGAAGCGGATAATGTTGGAATGGTATTTTTTCCTTTTAAGTATGTTTTATGGATGTGATCAAAGCCTTTTCTTTTCTTTTTCCCATTTTTGATGTTTGGCTATAGCAGCATGTATATGTAGTTCAATTGCATGCTCTTCTCATTACACACCTTTTCCCTGTTGGAAACTGCGATTGGAATTGTTATGTCTGGCTGAAGGAATGAATTATAACCCATTTTTCTGCAGGAGGATTTTCCTGTTTTCAGTCATGCTATCTTAGGAACTAATTCTTTTTGCAAGATTATCTTTTTCTTGCCTTCCTCTGCTTGGTACTATATGTGCCTGGTTGTAAGGATGGATCCTTTTTGGCCTCACTTTATTTCTTGCCTTTTTTTAATCAGGTTATTGTCAGAGATATTGTTAGTAAAGTTGTTATTGCCCAGTTTAGGGCACACAAGAGTCCTATTTCTGCATTATGTTTTGATCCTAGTGGGACCCTTCTGGTGACTGCTTCAGTTCAGGGTCATAACATAAATGTCTTCAAAGTAATGCCTGGGCTCCTAGGAGGCTCGTCTGCATGTGATGCTGGTGCATCTCATGTACACCTTTACAGGCTGCAACGTGGTTTGACAAATGCTGTAAGAGCACAGTATCTGCTGAATTGGTTTTGTTGTACATCTCCTTGTCAGTCATTCACTTATCTTTTGTTCTTTTTTCTTGTTGTCTTTTTTGATTCAGGTTATTCAGGACATTAGTTTCAGTGAAGACAGCAACTGGATTATGATTAGTTCCTCCAGGGGTACAAGCCATTTATTTGCTATAAATCCTTCGGGGGGATCTGTTTGTTTTCAGTCTGCTGATGGTGGTTTTACCTCGAAAAATAGTGGCCTTGGTGTCATGACGAAGCCAGGAGTTCGATGGCCTCCCAATTCAAGTTTTCCTCAACAGAACCTTTGTGCATCTGGTCCTCCAGTTACACTCTCCGTTGTTAGCCGAATTAGGAATGGAGCTAATGGTTGGAGAGGCTCTGTAACTGGTGCTGCAGCAGCTGCAACAGGAAGAGGGACTCCCCTTTCAGGGGCCATTGCTTCATCTTTCCACAACTGTAAAGGCAATAATGACATGTATGCAGGAGGCAACACTTCAAAGACAAAGTACCACCTTTTGGTTTTTTCTCCCTCAGGATGTATGATACAATATGGATTACGAATATCAGCTGGTCTGGATCCAACAATGGGTGTGTCTGGACTAGGCACTGCCTATGATTCAGTTGCTGAAAGTGATTCTAGATTAGTAGTTCAGGCAATTCAGAAGTGGAATATATGTCAGAAACAAACTCGAAGAGAACGTGAAGATAACTTAGATATTTATGGCGAGAATGGAACTTTGGACAGCAATAAGATACACCCAGAAGAACTGAATGGGGGAAATTGGACCTTCTCCGAAGCTAGGGGTACAGTTGAGAAAACAAAGGTCAACACTGAAGATAAACATCATTTGTATATTTCAGAAGCTGAACTCCAGATGCATCAATTTCGCATTCCGTTGTGGGCAAAGCCACAGGTATTTCCTTGTTTTGCAAGCTTTTCAAATAGGAATTTGTTTTTTGAATCGCTCAAATGTTTTGGTTGATACATGACTGCTAATAATCTTTTGGTGCCATTGCTTGTCAGATATATTTTCAGTCGATGATTTCAGAGGGCATTAAAAGAGAAAACCAAAATGATTTGAAAGGGGAAGTAGAAATTGAAAGGATTCCAACCTGCATGATTGAAGCTAGGTCAAAAGATTTGGTTCCTGTTTTCAACTATCTTCAGAGTCCCAAATTTCAACAATCAAGGTGATCTGAACTTCTATAGGGCCATCTACTTAACCAATTTTAGGGAAGCATTTTAGGGATGCTTCCTTGCTATTAGTATTACTTCCCTTTTCGTCTTTGAAGTTTCAAGTTCTGCTATCTGAGCTTGTCTTCTGTTTATTATGTATCCCATGTACAGCTATTAATACAAGTAATTTTACATGGTCATGTATAGTTAATTTTACTCTATTTTGTGTTATGCCTTTTCTCATAAATTGTTTCCTGATATATTTTTTTTAAACAGTATTTTACTTCGTTTATGGGATCTATTAGTTAAGCAGGCATATGGCTTAATGCTAATTGCAACTTTCTTATGGTTTTGGTTTACTTGTTTACTCTGTGGATTGGACTTTCTGGGTGCAATTTTGATAGCTGCATAATGAAACACCTTTTCCTTGTTATGCAAGGTTCTTCATTTTATTTTTGTTTTTTCCACTTATTTTGGTGCATGACTCTGGAAGTTCTTGTTGACAGCCATGAAATTTTGTTGTCCTGCAGGGTTCCTGCTGTAGATACTAATAGCAATGGCCAAATGTTGCACCAGAGGTCAGGGCTGTCTGAAAATGGCTATCTTTCTCGCAGGAGCAGCTCTGGCTCTCTTGACTCTGTAACTGACAGTGGTGCTTTAGTGGCTGAACTTAACAATGGCATCGAAGAAATTGGTTTGAACGTTCCTCGGATGCCAATAGAAACTAAGGGCTTTGTAAATAACAGTGACAGCCCTAAAAGCAAAACTCGGCTTGAGATTGTAAATAATAGTGAGAGCTTAAGAATGGAGGCTCAACTCAAGTTTGTAAATAATAACATTGGAGGCCTGAAAATGGAGAATCATTTTGAAGATGAAGGTGGTGAGTTTGATTAGAGGTAATCTTTTATGGTCTCGTTGTAAATTTTAGTTAGATATTGAGTATTTGTTTGTGATTTTGCAATCTCAATTAGCTTGATAACTGGTCCGGCTCTCTCATAAAGTTTAGCAAGTATATGAATGCTTTTTTCTCTTTTTTTTTTTTTTTTTCTCTCTCTCCCTGAAACATGAATGTAACCTTTTTAGAGTGCTTCGGAGTGAAATTATAAGCTTTGGTACTCACACATTGTACACGTGAAAACATAATACTTGTGCAACCAAATATTGCATATTCTACGTCATTTTGCTTTTTTCCCAGCACAAAAATCTGCTAATCATTTTGCTTTTCACTTGGCTCATTAATCTACTGAATATGTGTACTTTCAATTTTTTTCTAAGATACAGCCAATTTGTGTTTGCCATAATTAAAGTTTTGCAGAGGGGACATGTGAGTGCATTTTTCATCATGGACACTTGTATCTGACAAAAGGGCCTGTTTTAATATGGTCTGATTGCTTTGTGTTGACTGGTTGAAGATATTCACAAGTACTTTCTGAGCTCTAGAGATTATGCAAGCATGAAAAATTAGTTGGTTCTTAGTTCAAAGTGCAAATTTATTCGTAGCTTGTTATATTTAGTTGATCTGCCACCTGAATCACCAAGACAATCAATGCATGCATCACCATAACTGTGAATTTCCGTTCACCATAATTTTTCGGTGTCATTTACTCTGTGACAATCAGAGCTTAAAGTTGATATTTCTGATTTACAAAATCTATGTGTACTACAGTTATGTGACAAACTTGTCTTTTCATTTTATTTTCCAGGTGTGTAGTAATTCTTTTGATCTCCTGGGAGGTTCATTAACAGTGTTAATACTTATGGGTGGAAATGTAGGCAATGATTTGAGGCAATTGGGGTTGTGGGGGGGTCGGGGCGCTGGGCTTGACAATGAATGATGAGGAATTGTGGATATTACGTTGCTGGGTTTTCATCGTTCTGTTTGACTTTGTAAATAACACGAACAGATGATATATTCCCAATAATCAGTTGTAATATGTAAATAATAGCACCACCTTGTGACTCTTCTTCATCATCTGTCATTCTATTCTATTATATATATATATATATATATAATGTATTATTTATTACCATTCTGGTGCAAATTTTCTGTGGTGAGAATTTTGTTTTCATGATGATTGATGAAAATTTCCATTGAACAATATTTTACTCCCTTTTTTCCTATATTATCTTACAAAATTACTAATCAAATGTGAATCAGGTTCCTCCAAATTATGATTGAGTGTATTTGTTAAGGAAGATCATCCATTGAATAATTAAATTAAACCTAAATAATCCTATTATATATTGTCAGTTATAAATATTTCAAGCAGTTAGTAGTTTTTTTATTTTTTATTTTTATTATTATTTTCTATTTTTATAAATAATGGTTGGAATCTCAACATGCGTGTCTATGGTTTTGTATGAGGATATTTGTACTTTAATTATGAAAGTAGATATCTTTTAGTATTATTTATTTATTTATTTTTATTTGGAGAATGATTTCTTGGTATTATTAGAATGTGAGTAGAGTTTTATATTCATATAATACTATTTAATCTCGTATGGATGTGATAGAGGTTCGAGTTTCATTATTTATATTTATTGATATGTGTGAGAAATTTTTTCCTCGTCTTGTGGAAATAAATGTTTTATGGTATCATGTGAGTAAATTTTCAACTGTATATATATAGTATTTAATTTTGATACGTTACAATAGACTCCTACTACTAGTATAACATTAATCTAGATTCTGAATAAGAATGAAACATAATTTACGTTAAATTCTCCATCGAACCAATTTGAACCGGAAAGGAAGATAATGGAAGAAGGATACAGAATCGGAATCTTCCAATTTCCAACTTGTTTTCAGGAAAATCCCCCTTTCTCATGTACTTTCACAAGGTCCAACCGGTTACTATGTGATCAGTCGGAGTGAAGTGCAGGTGTCAGCTCTGAAACGATACTTTAGGCTTGGTAATATTAGAGTCCTATTTTCAGTAGTACGACCAGAGTCCTCCTCTTGCATTCTAGTTAGATGCAGCTTCTGAGGTTGAGGCAATTGATCACTTGAAGTTAATCTGGACTTGGCCACAACACTGGGTGCTTGCACATTGTTTTCAAGTTGCTGAGATACACAATTTGATTATCTTTGGGTTTGAAACAATAGAGACTGGAGCAACTTGAAAACAATTTGATAATCCAAAAAAGGATCCACACGTTTGGAGATGAAGTTCTTCGAGGTTTGGTAGTAGGTCAAGCTCTAATGCTCATGGAACTTGCAATAATTGGTTATCTTGAATAAGCAAAGCAGCTTGCAATGGTTAATGATTTAAAGCCAGAATATTAGCATATATATAGTTTTTCTTTGTCTTTTAATCAGTAGCAGAATTTGGAAGCAAACCATCTGAAAATGCAATGTTGATAGGTTTCTGAAAGTAAGGTGTGATATGAGAAATGAAAGTATAAGAGCATTCAGCCAGTCAGCAGTGCAGTGACAAGGAACAGCAAGTGCAGAACCAGCAGAAATATATCTCAGAATAATGCAGCATATGTGAACTGAATAAGCTTTGGAGAGGACTTCCCAATACAAAAAAAACATTACTCAAGCAATATACAAAGTAACAGATAATAGAGATTTGTGAAGTACTATAATTAATGCAAAACAAAAATAAGCTCACGTCAAGTAGTGACACTACTACTCGTGTTAATCTGACTACTTACTTTTCATCGAGTTTCAAATAAGGGACAAAAATGCATGATTATTTTTCGTTCTTGCAGTTATATAGTTCATGAAATTCATTCATTTCACATTTTCAAGTGCTATTGATATTAAACCAAAACATATAATAATAAGTTGGCAAAGTTCAAGTCTAATATTTGTCTTTAAATTCACAAGTGGGAGGGACTGTTGTTGTGGGAATTGCTACTTGGATGTGCTTCTCCAATTAATCACTTTCGATCCCGTCAGCTTTCTTACCTGAATTAGTGCCAACCTCTGAAAAATAAAATAAAATCAAGTAATAAATATTAAATCAAAACTATATATCAAACTAAAAGTTTATCAACACCAATAAATGTTATAGATTATAAGGAATAAACCAAATTTCATTTAAAAGCATTTACAAAACAAAACATATAAGATAAACAAAACTTTTGTTATTTCATATATTATATCATACTTTTAAAGCAGTCCAATACATAATCACATATTATGCAAGATTTATTCACCTCTGACGGCTGTAAATCTAGAACTTCACTTACAATACATATATATAAAATGTTTGTTATGACCAAACTTAAAAAAATAAAATACGAAAAATTGCTAATAAAATTTCAATACAGAAAAAAATAAGAGCAACTCACCTTTTTATGTTTCCTTGAGGTGGGTATCTGCCTGTTAGAGTCCGTTCAAGTTGGGGTCTTGCATCCTTGACAGGTTTGAAAACATGTTGCAGATGTTCCTTGGTATTTTCTTCACTGCCCTGCTCCAATTTGGTCCACCAAACTTCATCCCCTCTTATCTCTTGTATGGTATTTGGATTCAGGTCCCTGAGAGGTAGCTTCCTGAGCGCATTGCAGTTTTTCACTTCTATTATTCGTTGGTTTGGGACACGAGAGCCTCGAGCTTTTTTCCCCTCAGCGGTATGCTGAAAGAGCTCACACAGATTATTACAGAGATTAACTTTGATTACATCCAGCTTTTTCGTGTTGAGCTTCCGATTACCATACCGGAAAAGAAATCTTAACTGAGGGCACTCGGTAACTTCTACTACTCGTAGTTTATGTAAACGGAGTCCGAGCCTGTCAGTTAACCCTGAAATGCTACAGAGGTCCTCGACATCAAGAAGACGAAGTTCCTCTAGGTTTGGTAGTAGGTCTAATTTGGAAGTGTTATCTCTTGATAAGCCACACAAGGTAGAATTTGCAATTGTGAGAGATTTCAAATTGGCAAAGCAATTAATGGGTTCTCTGCTCCACATTTCAATCATTTCCTGTTCAGACTTTTCATCTCTTTTTCAAGAGCATCGATATTTGATTTGAAGCTGATGCAGTTCTTGATGTTTGGATAGGAGCCACACAGAAACTTGCCAGCTTTTATCACTACTGAACCTATGATCGAAGCGACCACTTCCGTTGCAGAATTTTCGTAAAAAGTGCACAAGGATTGCAATTATGCAGCTTGTCAGGAAAGATGATCTGAGATACAAAAGGCAGGTGATTTTACGATTGTGAAAACTTGATGTTTACAAATTGGAATTTGGTGATAATTTGTTATTGGATCAGCTGTTGCTTAAGCGTATCAAGACATCTAGTTGGGTAGGAATAAGACTCTCTGAAATGTCAGTTACCAAGCAAGTTCTTTCCTTCGACTTCTGGTATCATTTTCTTTACTTCTCAAATGTCCACAAAGCCAATATTGCGGCCGAGTTGGATGCTTTGTTTGATTGAAGTCAATATTTGGAGCAGAGTCAAATGTTTCGTTTGAATGAAGTATTATATTAAAACTTATAGTTATGAAGGGAAAAATTGGAGAAGTTACAAAATATTAAGGTGAAGTTACAAATTTTTTTTAAAGAAAAAATTTAATTTTTAAGGGAGTCATGGCCCTGTGAATTCCTGCAGCCACTGATTACAATCTCTTTGAAAATTTTCCAACAGCTTAACTTTCTCAGCTGATGCAAGGTCAAAGTTCAGGTTGTTTTAGAGATGAGTTAAATATTTCATATCTCACTTTAATAGATGAAATAGGATTTGACTCTGAAATTTTGATGTTAATTGTCAACTACAATGAACTAATATCTATATGCCCCTAGTTGCCACTCCCATGGAAGAAATTTGGTAAACAAAGATATTTGAAGCTTAAGATAATTTGCAAAGTATCCAAATATTCTCAGAATTTACAAATAAATAATCTCGCTCACAAGTAACAAGCGAATAGAAAACGATCTTCGTGAACCTTTTTTTTTTTTTTTTTTTTCAGAACTGAAGGTCACAAGAAAGACAGTCTGACTTGCTAAGAACTTGTATTACTATTCATCTGGTTTTGGCTTGACAGCTGAATTATTGACCTAAGAATTGAAGAAGTTTTAGCCAAGTTCCCCGAACAAGTTTGGTGCACCTGCTTGGAAGCTGTCAAATGTAGTTGTTGCAATCTTAAAATTATGATGCATGGTATATCTTTCATTTCTATTCAATTGTGTTAATGAAAACGGTGTGATTTAAAAAAAAAAAGAAAAAAAAAGAAAAAAGAAAACTGTGTGATATAGATTTGAAAATTAGGTAAGTTCTGAAAATGTTACTGAAAGATTGAAATCAATTACCACTAATTATAGTTCGCAAACAAAGGAAATAGTTCGTAACAATCCACAATCTTTATTCACAAACTATTTTTGATGTTGACACTAGCTAAAGGTACAAAAAAAATTAATTTCAATTTTTCATTGATATTTTTTAAGCTCGATCTTTTTATGGCACTAGAACAAAAAACATCTCCTTATGTTTTTGTCTTCCATGGTAAAAACCAGCTGATTATCTTATTATATCACGAGAAACAATTCTGTTCATTTTTTTGGGGCAAACTCTATTTTAGTCCTCAAGGTTTTCAAAAGTATCATTTTAAACTCTTTTAAAAATAATTATTTTTATCTCTAACTTTTCCAAAACTCTTTAAAAAAGTTTAAACCGTCAGTTAACTAATTGTCAGCATTAACAGAATACGTAAAAAAATAGTTTTAATCTTGATGGTTGTTAGTAACATGTAAATTACAAGATTTTCCTCATAGAATAATGAATTTTTAAGTTAAATTTTTTAAAATGTATTTGAATTTAAATTATTAAATTATAATTTAAATTGCTTAAAGTCACCGTTGATCGCCAGTTAACTGATGTTTTAGACTTTTGTGAAGAGTTTTGAAAAAATTAAGGATAAAAAGAGCTTTAAAAAATTGATATTTTTTGAGATCTTAAGGACTAAAATGAAGTTTTGTTTTTCTTCTTCTTCCCTGCCTTGTATTATGACAACAATTCTAAGTTGCATTTGAATCATGTATTCAGACACAGATAATAAAATATGACGAAGACAAAAATAATATAAAGAATTATAGTGGTTCAATAGTATGCAAACATCTGCTCTCGTACGATTGAAAAAATTTCACTAAATTTTCAATAAAGTTGCAGTAGTTATCTATATCAAATTCTAATCCCAAAAGTACCCTTACGAAAAATATGTTGTACCATACTGTTTTGGGTCTAGGCCTATTTACTTGTCCCCTCTGCTCTATCAACTAGCCACACATGTTACATATATATAAATATGAGCCATATAATTAATAAGTTGTCCAAACCTTAACGAGTGTGATTCACTTTAAGGACATCTTTTACATGAGGTAATCAACTACTAAATTATATAACATAAATCTTTAACAGACCAACTAAATCTTTTTAATACTTAGTTTGTGTACTAGAAAAAAAAATCCAGATTCTGGAAAAAAGTATAGACAATTTTAACCAAGAATACCAGATACAACCAGCAGTGGTACCTCACATCTGCTCCGTTATTTCTGTATCTGAACCCTATCATTCAGCACTGTGAAAATTATAGCAAACGAGTCTTAGTGTCTTCTGCATCTTTCATCATATCCCAAATGTAAGCACTGGGTATCATGTGTAGGACCTTGAATCAATTTGGTAATTTAATGAATGGTGGGATGGAGGCATGAAGCAATATCTTGTTTATTTTATGCTCAAATTCATCATATATATGTGAATGATTTTGTATGTAACATTTTTTTAGCAAATAACCTCAGTTTCAAAAGGTAAAATAACATTTCAACACATAAAAATAATACGAGTAAAAGCCTTAATACACATGACATGTAGTCTAGCAGATACCTACTTTCCAGAAAATCCACCTTTCTCATGAATTTTGCACTGATTGTGCAGGGTGTAATCAGCCTGAATCATCTTCGTCTCTTAGAGGTAGGCAAAAGTTCAAAATTTGCATTTGAAAAAATTCTGTAGACGTACCTTGGTATCTGCATCACTGCCTTGCTCCAATTTGTCCCACCAAAGCTCATCTCCTCTTATCTCTTCTATGGTATTTGGATTCAGGTCCCTCAGAGGAAGCTTTGTGAGCGCTTTGCAGTGTTTCACGTGTATCTTTCGTAGGTTTGGGACAACGGAGACTGCAGCTTCAGTCTCCTCAGGAGTATGCTGAAAGAGCTCACACAGCTTATTACAGAAGCATACTTTGATTACTTCCAGCATTTCTGTGTTAAGCTTGGGATTACCATACCAGAGAAGAAATCTTAAGTCAGAGCATGCATCAACTCGTATTTTTCGTAGTCTAGACAAACTGAGTCCAAGATTGTGAATTAACTGTGAAATGCTCTGTAGAAGCTTGACTTTAACGACATGAAGTTCCTCTAGGTTTGGTAGTAGGTCGAATTTGGAAGCATAATCGCTTGGGAAGTCATACGGAGATCCTTCGATAGTTAGAGATTTCAAACCAGCAAACCAATCAGTGGGTATTGTGGCCAACATTTTAGGCATTAGATCCAGTTTACAAACAAATAGGACCAGAGAAGTTGCATTGGTCAACAGCGGATTAGTCAAAACTCTTAAAAGATCAGGGCCAAATATTGTCACCCTCTTTCCATCATGTTTAGTTTGCAGGCAGGGTAATGGAAATTGATTTATAACAAAGTCGAATCTTCTTAATCTACCTATCCAGGTATGTCCTCTGGAGTCTAGAGTTGGAATGTCCCTCAATCGTATAGATAAGACAAGTAAATGCTCAAGGCACAACAGTTCCTTGAAAGTTGCATGCTCGTCTTCTGCCTCTCCCATCACACGTCCATTGTAAGCACTTCGTGTCATGTCTAGAACCTCCAAATTAGAGAATCCAGATATGATTCCATCTTGAATGGTGCATAGTTTGAAAGTATAGGATAGGTCTAACTGCCTTAAGTTTCTCAAATTTCTCATTTCACTTGGCAGTTCGCTAATACTAGTGCGATGGCAATCAAGCACTTGGAGTTTAGTAAGCCTGCCTAGCTGAGACAACTCTTTTAGCTCTGAGCAACCCCCTAAAAGAAGCACTCGAAGCTCCTCCAGTTTGGAAATGGATTGAGGTAACCACTGGATGCTGGTTCCACATAGATTCAAGACCCGCAGTGACAGAAATGCTTCAAGAAATTCATCAGGAATTTCATAGAGGTAGGGATTATATTGTAGCAGTAAACTCAAGGTCTCTGGACAACAAATCCCACAATCGGGTAACTCTCTAATTTTATTACGCATAAGAGAGACTCTCTTCAGAGACTGTAACATTTCAGCTTCAGAAATTTGAATCAAGCCAATCCCGGACCGGACAAGTGATTTGCATCCATCGTCTAAAGAATGTGAAATCCATACAGCAACATCACGGACCACATCATGCATTTTTACAGTACCCTTACGGGCTCCATGTTCCAACAAACAAGAGTCTTTCAAATTTTCAATCAAAGCTATTCCGCTATTATAAGAGTCCTCATAATTTTTTTGTTCATCTATCAAACCTTCACCCAACCAGCAATTAACAAGTTCACTTACTTCAATAGAATAATCCTCAGGATATAAACAGCAGTACAGAAAACAAGACTTGATGTTTTTACCTTGTAATGAATCATAACTCCACTTCAAGGGCTTGTAAACTTTTTCCTCTATGCCTCTGACATCAGGAATTGATCTTTGTAACTCACTCAGGGCATGCTTCCACAGTTCAATCATTGTTTTTCCCCGCATAGCTGTACCCACAGTAATGACTGCCAAGGGGAGACCGCTACATTCTCTGGCAACTGCTCTTGCAACTGGTTGAATTTGTTCTGATGTAGCTTCCTTCCCTGCATTTTCAACAAACAATTTCCATGCTTCTTCATCATTCAAAGCATCCACTTTTACTTCTTTGCCAGTCTTCATCTCCCTGCACACCTCTAGAGAGCGACAAGTCACTATTATCTTAGAACCGGTATGCACTTCAGGTTGTGGGATGCCCAAACAATCTAAATCAATTGACTCCCAGACGTCATCTAGGATTAGAAGAAATTTCTCCTTTAGGAGCTTATGGTGAAGTCTATTAGCTAGTCTCTCTACACTTTCGCCCATTTTCGCCTCCATGTTCAATCTCTCCGCCAATTGTAGTTGGACAGTTTTTAAATCCAGCTTCTTGGACACGGTAGCCCATATTACAATGCCAAAAGCAAGTGTTGAAGAACTGTCCTTGAGCTTGTTGTTCAAGTTCTTTACCAGAGCAGTCTTACCGACCCCTCCCATGCCCCAAACACCAATTCTCAGAACATCTTTGTCATTTAATAAATCCATAACTTTAGCTAAATTTTCCGATGCAGTTGTTTGCTTTTCAATAGAAGGTGCAGGGATATGCTCAACTGCTTTTGCCAAATAATTACGACCCACCATTTTGGCAGCAACATCTCCGGCCTTGAGAAGTCTTTCTACCTCCTTGAGCATTCTGGCTGTCTCCGTGCTAAGTCTACTCCTTTTACGGCAATTAAAGAAACATCCACAAAGTTTTTCATTATTGTCACTCGTACCTTCTTGAACTGGATTCACTTCAAGCATGATTTGTTCGACCTCTCGAAGCCACAGTGTCATCTGAGCATCAGATGAATCAACATCTTCTATCACTTTGTTCCTTAGATCAAGAAGACTATTCATCTCTTTTTCTAGAGCACTGAGATTTGATTTGAAGCTGATGAAGTTCTTGATGCTTGGATGGTACCCACAGAGAAATTTGCTAGTTTCTATCAGTGCAGAACTTATGATGGAAGCCAACAAGTCCATTGCAGAATTTTTGTACGGCGTGTAGCCAAACAGCAAAAATCCAAGGCAATGAAATTGCACAAGGAATGATAGTTCTCAGCTTCTTTAGAAAAGATGATCTGATATGGAGAAGGCTAGTGAAGTAAATGGAGGAGGCTAGTGGTCACTGGATCAGTTATTCCTTTAGTCTGTAAACACATATGGTTGGAAAGGAGGAACTTGCTTTCACATGCCAATTGCCAAGTAAATCATTTTTCATTGTTGATGCTTACTGTTCTTATTCTATGATGACCATTATTGCTTTATTGAACTTCACTTCTGCTTTCATGATTCCTTTCCTTCCCTTTTAGAAAAAGCATATAAAAAACAAAAATAAACACTGTGATTGCGCTTCTCAACTTTTTGTCCTTGACTTTTATATCCCGACATTAATCATATTGTACTGATATGTTGTCAGTCTCTGTCAATGTTGTTAATGAAACTGTGGAACGTAGGTAAAATTGATTCAAGTTTTAAAAACTAATTATACTCTATACGTCCAGCACATTAAAATATCTCTTCTAAATTTATATTAATAAATTAAAAAACTTGATTAAAAAAACTCGAATTTAATCTCATAGGTAATTAAATAACAGTTAACCCATCTTATGTTTGCATTTGGTTTTTCCACCAAGATCAACTTATTGGAAAACTCATACTGAACTCTTAAAGGTAATCATCAAATATAATTATGGGCCTCTTAAAATGGTAAATGATCGGAATATCCTAAGTAAAACATCATAAATTTTAAAAGAAAATTCATATTTTAAAAGAAAAAAGAATGCTTTAGCCTTTCACCATCCATCATGTTGTTGTGGATGGTGGAGATTTGACTTGAAGCTGATGAAGTTCTTGATGCTTGGATAGAAGCCAAAGAGTGATCGGCCAGTCTCTGTCACTGCTGCACTTATGATTGACGCCACCACTTCCAATTGCAGAATTGTGGTAATAAGTATAGCCAAGAAAGTTGTAAGGCAAGGGAACTGCACAAAGGAAAGTGGATCTCAGATGGAGAACCGAGGTTTAAAATATAAATAGATGGATATTTTGTAAATAAGCTTTTTTAATAATTAACTTAATTAAAAAAAAAGATAAATATGTTTGATAAATTACATAAAATTATTAAAATAGACATGATTGTTAAAATATATATTTTTTATTTTTTATTTTCCAGTTTTTTTCTTTTCCCATTAAATAAAATTAAATAAATAAAAATAAGAAGAAAAATAAAATTATTTTTGTTTGGACAAAAGAAGTTGCATTGGTCAACAACGGGTTAGTCCACATGGGAGCTTGAGTAGTTGAAAGTTGAACAGTTGCAGCATTCCATCAGGAATTTCTTTCATGTGTGACATTAATTAGCAATAATAAAGCCGTTGAGGTACACAGATTTCAATAATCCTGTTATTTCACTCGTTTTCAACTTTCTGTTGATTTCATTAAAAATATAGAAACAAATAATATACTCGATGTGTAAATTGTAGCATCATTTTGTAACATTTTTTTTTTTTAATTTACAAAATTCCAAGGTAATTCAATACTAATAGCCAAGAGTCTACTAGGATTTGTGGAGAATCTAGAGATTAAATATTATTATGTGATTTGAGAATTTATTTTTCTGATACTGTGAGATGACTAGTGAGACTTGAATATTATCACGGATTTAAAGAAAAAATATATTAACCACTTAAGTTATGAGTAGTTGTGCAAAGAGAGTGATTGATGAACTTTTGTTTAATAAGAATTCATGGTCAACTAAGTTCAATCACGTGTTATTATATTTTAATTTTACGTAATATAGTACAAAATTCCATTGCAAAATTTTATACGGAGTGTAGTCAAATAGGGAATTCTAAAGCAATGAAATTTTAGAAGGAATGAAAGTCTAAAGCCTCTCATGAAAGTTGATATAATGTGAAGAACAAAAGAAGACTAATAAATTTTGAGAATACAATCGAATTGGTCTCATTTCTAATTTGCTATTGCTTAAGCCTATAAAGACATACATTTGAGAACGAAGAAGTTTCTCTCAAATGCCGGCAATTGCCGCGTATATAATTTTTCTTTGACGTATGATATCATTCATTATTGTCTATTAATGCTTACTATTAGTATTCTGTAACGTCCATTATTGGTTTCACAAATCATTTTCTTCCTTCAGTGTCTTAATCAAAGCGACTTTTATTTCGTAATGTTATCTTTGAGATAAAGCAGATACAAAAAGAAATTAGATACCTTGGACCTACCTGCAAGTTGGAGAGGACTAGATTATGTCTGCTCAACAATCCAATGTTGTCAAAATAGAATATCATTTTGTGTCTATATATAAATATATATATTTGTACTCTAATATGCTTTTAGTTACTATCTATGAAATATTATGGTAAAATTATATCCTTACACATTGTGAATTTAAAAAATAGATATATAGTTTGTTTATTTGACTTTTAGATCCTCATTTTCACTTGAAAATAATCCAGATTCAATGGTTAGTACTAAAAAAGAAAGTACAAATGAAGGTGTGTGTGTGTATATATATTATTTTTTTCAGAGAAACGAAACCATATGAAGAGATTATTGGTGTTGCTCATTTGAAGTAGAAGGCCCGACCCACCGTTATAAGCCCACCCATGTGCAGGCCTGACCCAAATGCCAAATGCCTCCAATTCCTTACCTTTGTTTAACGAAATAGGACACCGTTCAACTCAATTTGTTGTATATATTACAAATATCTTCTTCTTCCTACATTTATTTCAACCAAACTGAATTTAATTGATTTAACCCAAGTTTAGATAGTTTCGGTTAAATCACTGTGTGTACGGTTTAATTTTTATCACTTTGTTGCTTGTAACAACTAGTTTAAAGTTGTGTTTTTGATTTAATTAATCCTCATTTCTGTAACCAAATTGTTATGAATATATTTCGGACTGCATAAATGGACTCGTAAAAGCCCAACAAGTTGATCCAATAAATAGATTCGACAGATAAAAGCTTAATAGATTGATCTAAGGGACTGGCCTAACATGCAGAAACCCAGTTCATCAATGTATAGCTCGTTGAAGTGATCAGTTCGCCACTGCAATAAGCAGGTCGTAGGTAAGCTATTATTTAGCTCGACTCATGCTCAGTTCAAGATCGTCCTAGCGAGGCTCAGCTTGTAGCTTGAAGTGCATATAAAGGGAATCTTTCCAGAAATGCAACAGTTTAAATTGAGAAGGAGTCAACTATCAGAATTAAAGATAAAATCAAATTCCTGATTTGGCGAAGTATATTTCTTAACTGATAGACGTCAGTTTTAGAATTATATTTAATGTGATATTCTTTCCTATTTTATTTGTACTCAAACTGTAACGCCCCATGCTATAAATAAATGTTGAAATTTATTGTAAACACAGACAATACTTAATAGCATATTGTTACTTTGCAAAAATAATCAGAGGAGCAGCCGTGAACATAGGCATCTCTTTTGACCGAACCATGTAAAAACCCCTTGTAGCTGTTCTTCCTCTTCTTTCCTTCTCATGTGTTTGTCTCTGTTTTTTCTTTGATTGCAGTTATTGGGCTTTGAATTTCGGTCGACCCAATCTGTATGTCGATACAAATAAAATTGACTTGAACTACCTAAGTAAACTCAATTCTAAGTTCTAACAGCCCATTAATAGTAACGTATTGAAGTGTCTATCCCTTAATTTATGTGCTAAGAAGTTCAAAATCATGACAACAAAACAACTTGTTTTTATTGTTTGCTGACCAATGTTGTAGAAATCGCTAATAGCTAATCAACTAGCGAAACAGCGGTTAGCGATTGATTTGTTATTTAGCAAATACTATTTTGGAAAAAAATGTATTATTTTTTAAAATCCGATGGCATAAATTGATTTTTTTTTTAAAAAAAAAAAACATCAAGAGTCAAAATATATATTTATATAATTTTATCAAACCTTAGGGGGTATCCGTAATTTGCCCTACTCTCTCTCTCTCTCTCTCTCTATATATGTTTGTTTACTATTGCGTTGCCCCTTACCATTCTCTCTCTCTCTAAAACACCACCAACACTTCCTTCCTTTTTTCTTCTCTTTTTTTTCATCATTTTTTCATTTTCTTCGCCGGATTGCCAAACTTTCTCCATCGCCATTTGAGCCCTTCCTTCGCACTGCCAAACCAGGTACCTTCTTCTTCTTCTTCCCTTCTTCTTTTTCTTTTTCTCATTTTCTTCCATCCAGTATGAGACTTGTTAGATCTGCTGTTGTGCTGATATCATGTCGGTCAGGGATTAGTCACCCGATTCGACCAATTGATCGGTCCATCCGATTTTGGTTGCCGATCTCACCCTTATCGGATCGGCAACATGTCAGTCAGCATTTTATCGCCGAAAATTGATGATTTTTTAACTATTTTTGCAACAATGTTGCTGACATAGTGCAAAGATAGTTATGATACTTTAATATAAAATGATAAATAACTTAGAAATTAAAATAAATAAATAAAGTGACGACAGCTCAATATGATGTGATGATAAAGTGCGCTCATTTAGATTGATTCAAGTCACCATTACTTCATGTGATATTAAAAAAAAAATAGTAAGATAAAAAAATGGATATAAATATTGCTACCCATAAATATGATTTATACACTCATTTTATAAGTATATCAATTTTAAAAATTTGAAAATTAAACTGTCACTATAAACATTCAATATAATACTAGTAATGCCCTTATTAATGATGAATTATATTCACAATACATTACAGTACAAATTTCTATTTCTTTTCATAATTGGCTACCTCATAGGGACTAGTAAAAAATGTTCCACTCCACTTGTCGTCTTGTGTCGATGCTTCTCTTGTTATTATTTGTTGACGCTATAGAACGTGCCCGTGACTGGCTAAAGTCTAAAGCATGGAATCTTCATTGTACAAATGTAATAATTAAAGCTTTGCTTTAATTATTCAAGACTAGGATCCTGCTTGCTGTTTTGCTGTTCTACCTTAGCAAAACAGCCCTGAGCTATGAAATTGCATTAAGATGAGAAGTTCATTACAACAAATTACTTTGAACTTGATATTATCTCATAGATTTGATATTATCTTCCAATAATTGTGTTTCTTTAGAAGATCAACAATAGTGAGCACTAAGGACTTTGTCTTGGAGCCTAAATATTTTCTACTACCCATTTGAGGGAGGATTATTAGCTTTAGGATAGTGTTTTTGAGTGCCGGATACTTGAATTTTTAATATCATATTTTCATATTCTACTTTATTATTGTCTTATATTTTATTTAATTCTCTTTTTAAATTTCAATTTATTTTCATATGTTTGTGTGAACAGAAAATTTACTAGGTTATTACCAATATGTTCTAGTTAACACCCCGTGTGTTTGGCAATGCTTTTATGAAAAGAAAAAGTTTCTTTTGAGCAAAAGTGTTTTACCAGAGTACTTTAAAATGTTTCTTACTAGTGAAATTTGGAAATGTTATGAATGTATCTTAATAATTGACAATTTGGAAAAAAGAAAAATGATATTACGGAATTAGAAACTCAAAAAGTTAATATCAAAGTTTTGTGTGCCCATCATCCTTAAATAATTGAACACACCAACTTTAGAGAATTTTATAGCAGACCCGGAAAGTTTTCTAGAGTTCTGAGATTCGACTGGGAGCCGATCAAGTTTTTGATGCTTGAATAGTAGCCACCCAATGATCGGCCAGTCTCTGTCACTGCTGCACCTATGATTAAAGCCACCAAATCCATTGCAGAAATTCTTAAAGCCACCAAATCCATTGCAGAAATTCTTACACATTGTAGCCAAATAGGAAATTCTAAGGTAATGGAACTGCACAAGGAATGAAAGTATGCAGCCCCTCAGGAAAGTTGATCTGATATGAAAAGGACGAATAAATTTTGATATGAACATAGAATTGCTATATTTGACTAGGAAGACGTGTATTGGACTATAATATCATTCATTATTGATGCCTTACTATTCTAGGATGGCCATTATTGGTTTAACAATTCATTTTCCTCCTTTTTAACCTTTAATGAACTCCACTTTTATTTTTTAATGTTACCTTTTAGACAGCCAGTACAAGAATAAAGCAGCACAAATATCAATTATTGTTATCTTTTTGTCCCACTTATTTAGGCCTTAATTGTGATACATTCACAGGTAATAATGGGACCTTCTTTACAGTTCGCACCCACTGGCAAGCTGGTGAGAACTAAATTATATGCCTTATGCGATATGCATTTATAATAATATAGAGATAAAAAAAAAAACTTCAATACGTCATATGTATACGTCTTCACCATCTAAAATCATAACATGTGACACCAATGTCTCATGTAACTCAATGAGTTTCTTATATGATTAATAATTCATATCCACATATCATGATCTTAGATGATGAAGACGAATATGCTAGACCTATTAAAGCTTTTCTCAACTAGACCTAGTGTGGGTCAAATAAACTCAAATAGGTGATAAGTTGTAATTGGATCAATTTAAATTTTATTATATTCAAATCCACGTATTAACTTTTTAGATGAAAATGAAACTCAAATTCATTAGCTATTTTTAAAGGGTAAACCAAAACTGATCTAATTAATTCATTATTTTTTATTATGAATATTTCTAGTAATTAATCATTTGATTTGATTGAAGATGAAAAATGAATAAGTTGTATATATAAAAAACTTAAGAGAAATTGTAAAACCACGTGAATTCTTAAATATAAACACACATATTATAATATAATTTTGATTTAATTATGTCTAAATTTAAAAATAAATATATATCAAAACTATAAATTTTAATAACACAATTGTCTATAATAAGTGAGTAGTAGTCTAGAGGACCTAACAAAGTTATCAATAGTATAATTTTGCCAAGTCTATATTCAACTATCCAATGTTATTAAAACAAATAAATAGATTTATTATTTAATAGTTAGATCCAAAATACATACAAAGACGTTTCAAATAAATAATTTGTTTGTTTGGTGTTGTCATGTTGTAGGCTCCTGCCCACTTGTTTCAAACCAGTCCGACCCAGTTGCCTCTAACTCATTGCCCAATTCAACTTTGTTCTTTCTTCATCCATCTGATGTCCATATCGTTCGATTTTATCAATTTTCTTTCCTCACTATTAACTAATATAAAGTTGACATTTCATAACCTTTTAATACATATGATCGTGTACATTCTTATCTTCTAAGAGTTTAGTTTAAATATTTAACTCTCGTTAAGAGTATATTACAGCCTGTTTGGGTAATTTTCTCTCCTATTATAGGAGTAATGATCTCTCATTCATATATTAGATATCTTGGCTATACAAATAATATTTAATTTTGATAGGTTATGTAGATTTCTAACCATTTTGATGTCAGACTTCAAAAAGAAAAAAAAAATTAGGATACAGTTGACACACCATCTCTTAGCACAAGTAGTTATATATATCCCATCATCCAAGAGGTTAGGGGCTCAATTCCAACCAAACATATATTATAGTTTATATAAGTAATTTTCTCTTCGTATTATGGGAGTTATTGTCTTCCGTTCTTAAAAATAGTCATATTACAGTTTGTGTAAGTAGTTTTCTTTTTTTATTAAAGAAGTAATCATCTACCATTTATGAGAATAGTCATCGGGACTACACAAGTAGTGTTTAATCTTGATAAATCTTGATAGACTTTTAATTTTTTTAGTGTTGAATTTCAAAACAAGGAAAAAAAGAAAGAATAAAGTTGCATTTTTTCTTTTAATTAAACCTCACCAAATTGAATTTAACTAAATGAACCACCCAAGTAAACTACATTCTCAAGTTCTAACAGCTAGTCCGTATATTATTAGTAACATATTCAAGTATCTGTCCCTTACTTCATGTGCTAAGAAGTTCAAACTCTACTGTTTATATAATCCTGTTAAATATGATCCCGACACTTTAAATAAAAAGAACAATTACTCAGAATGATAAAATTCCCACCTGGTAATGCTTTTTAGGTAGATTGTAGGTTGACATTACTTTGCAACAACCCATCAGCAACTTCTTTTTAGGGGTCGCATTACTTTGTAGCAGCAACACAGACACCTCAATTAAGGTAATTTTGTTTTTATGCTAGGTTTCATATTTCTGTTAATTTGCTTAAATAAGAAACATTTATTATTTAACGTCAGGGCTCATACATTTGGGAGCATGGAGGCATCTAGCACACTAACCAACGGTGCCAGCTATCATTGATTGTATTTGTATCATTTTGTTTTGTTTTAGCTTTGAGAACATGATTTTCTATGTGACCTAATAACACTAAGCTGAGATTTCAAATTCATATCAATGTGTGTTACAGTTTGGACCACAGAGATATAAATTGGCATAAGGAAACACAATTAGACACTCAGAATTTGCTACACAGATTTTTTCCAACAGACTCCAAGGAGCATATGATGTTCAAGTCCACCAGACCAGCGGACTAGATGGCAAGTCTTGTGATGTTGGATACAGTTTTGCCGCGTCTTCTCATGTATCTTTCATTGTGATTCGCAGGGATGTTGCAAGGGGAAGCTCACTGGAGAATGGAGCTTGAGTTTCACTGACTTCTGTTAGTTGAGGCCTGTCCCAAATCATGCTATAAAGAGTTCAAGAATTGTGTATCTTACACCAAAAGTTGTTGAGTGGCTGAAATGAATTGTAAACTTTCATCGAACCTTCTCTTGTATCTATTGGAAAATCTGCAAGATAGAAATAACCACAGTGCCAGTTTGGTGGCTTCAAGGCACGTTTTTGAAGTTGTTAAGCTTAAAACACAATTTGCCCCCACCAATTGGTGGTGCATTGGGTTAAGCAACTATGCCTTTAGGATGCAATGAAGCCGGGTGTATAATATTGTTATGCACTAACGATTTAAACCACGAACACCGCTAATGAAAAACCAAAGTTGATCGCCTATTATCTCTTTTATGGCATTATCGATCAGATCACTTGGGGGCAGCACCCTGAGCGCAGTGCAATTGGGTCTATAGAGCCTATTGTCAGTAGGTTTGGGACGATAGAGCCTGGAGCTTTAGTCTTCCAAGGATTATGCAGAAATAATTATATCAGAATCGGAATCAGCCTAACATTAGAAATAATAATATATCATAAGCTAATTGGTCTTCTTTACCAATAACCTAAATCTAAATTCCGAACCAATATGACATTCCAATTTAGCTCTTAATAGACTCAGAATATATATATATATATATATATATATTACAATTAATTCGATGTTAGGAGAAGGAGACATAATTCAAACCCACAACCCCATTACATAAGTGCGATAGACAATAGCACTAAATCAATCTCAACTCGTCAAGCTTACAAAACTATACCTTCAAAATTCAGTAACTCAAATTCAAAGAACTACAATAACGTAAATGGTAAATGGTCAGTAAATATACTAAAAATGTTTCTTATCACTAAACATTAAAAAAAAAACAAAATTGTTAACAAAATCTCAATACAGATTAATAATCAGAGCAACTCACCTTTCCAAGTCTTCTGCAATTAGAATCCCTTCAAGTCGTCTTGCATGACAGGACCCAAATCAGACTCTCTCTAATCTTTTATCTGGAGGGTCCCGTCGGACACTTCGACAGACTTCTCTTAATCCGACTTATTAGATTGGAGAGATTCGCGGAGCGAATCCCTTAATCTTACCTGATTCCTTAACTCAATTTAGTTGTATTCTTTTCTTTTGTAAATAATTTGGGTGGATAAAATTTTTTCCGCAATTTCATTTTAAAACAAGTTTATAAAAATTTCGGCAACATAACAGTTGCATTTTTAAGGTTTTCAAAATTTTTATCTGCAATAAAATACACTTCGACTATTTTCCATTTCCACCCAACTTCGTTTATCCACAAACATGCATTTCCACCACACTTTTTCACAATCAATATACATGAATTCATAGTAGGATGTATATAAATATATGTCAAACATGAAAATTCACAACCATTTACAACAACCTTTACAATATATACAAATCCAAAATGCAAGCTATCAAGACCATGGTGTAATACATGTTACATGCGCTTTAGGAATTACGCAACCATGCATATATGCAATATACATAAATACATTAAGTGATAAATGTGGATCATGTGCAAGTGTTCAAGTATATATACATACCCAAAATCATACTACAAATTTCAAATCATGAAATCATTTAGATTTATTATTTACAATGCCAAAACGTGTTCAATATTATATAATTCATGTACTTGACGCCCACCTATATATGTAGCGATGACCTCTTTGTCCCACAGTTACCTATAATGGCACCCTATAGTATGTACAAGTTACACAACAAATAAACACGTTAGTATGATAGAACGACACAATATAATCATATGATTATATAATAATCCATAACTTACTTAACATTTAATTTTTTTTAAAGTTTTTCTTTCTAAAAACTCTATGCATACCCCTAAAGTACTCAAACCATCACGGGCGGTTTTAACTAACGCCAACGTGAAGCTATTGAGATATTTCGACCACCACGATGCGAAATTTACTACGTCGTAACGTAGTGTGAAACAATCTCGTATTTGAGCAATTACAATGCGGAATTTTCTGCATCGCAATTGTAGTAATATAACTCTAGGCGACTATGAGCGGAATGTGTTGCATCGCAACATAGTGTCAAACTGTGAATATAAACGACTACGTGCGGAATTGTCTGCGTCGCAACGTAGCGCTAAATACTCTAAAAAAACTTAGCAACTACAAACGGAATTTTCTGCATCATCACGTAGTGCTAAATACTCTATAGGCTGAGCGACGACGGACGAAATTTTCTGCATTGTCACATAGCGCTAAATCTCATATAGTCGAAGGGTATATACATAGGTTTCGAAACTAATTTCACTAAGTGCAAAAGCACAAAACTACTTACTTTTCAAACTCTAATAATTTTCTTGATTCGAATATTTTAAAAGCGACTTTGTGTTGATTCCATCACTTTGTGAATTTCATAAGGAATTCACATGCTCACAACTTGAAATTTGGGAATTGAAAATCATTTTAGCTTTCGTTTAACAACAATATACAGAGCTTAAAATATAAATCGAAATAGACGCAAGTTGTAAGACACTTACTTCAACCTGCGTAAGCTCCAGTCAAGAGTCTCAACGAGCCTCTCGTGCCTCGCTCGTAACCTACATGTCAATTTCTTGTTGACACTTACTTCAACCTGTGTAAGCTCCAGTCAAGAGTTTCAACGAGCCTCTCGAGCCTTGCTCGCTCGCTCGTAACTTATATGTCAATTTCTTGTTATCACTTGCTCAATTACATAACTCAAAACTTAAAATAACATTTCCGATACAAATTTCTCTATTAACAACCATTTACACTATAACCTTCTCAACTCAATTTTAACTCAACTGAGACTTTCTAATTCCAATTTTTTCACACGGGCCTTAATTATTATCACCTAGGGACACTCCAAAATGCTTAAAATGGTCGCCGGAAGCCCGGAACGTAAAATCACAGTTTTTGGACCCATTAAACCTGAGGCTATGCTAGGGCCCATCCTAGCGATTTTCTTCGCTCTGTTTTCACTCTAATCATCTCCCTAACTCGCACTTAGGTCACCCGTAAAACGGTTTCGAAAAATTCTAAGTATTGAGGGGTGAAACCTAGGAAAAACGCCTATTTTTCGGCACTTTTTGATGCATCTTTTCGCATCGAACAAGCAACGATGTCATTTCTTTCGTATCTAAGGTTCTTTTACTTAATTATGATAAATTATATTCATTTCATGCATCAAAGATCGCATTTACATTCATACTTCACATTACGACTTCATACGTGCACTATTTGAGCCATAACTTGCTCAATTTTTATCGGAATCGTTCCCTTCCAATTTCTATGGTTTACTAAGACCTCTAAGCATGTTTTGAAGTCTAGAACAACCCCGAATAAGCTCGAAGAGTGCAGGTCATCACAGCCCATTCATCTAGCTCGTGATTCTCAACTTGACTTTATACTATTTTTTTGATAATTCTATCGCTTCTATGTGTTTTTCTAACTCTTATTATATGTGAATCTAAACTTATTTGGATCAAAACACAAGGGTATTACACATCCCACATGTGCCGTGACATCCACACATTCTCTTCAATGTGTAGTTCTTTTAAATTTTACATGTTAATCTCTCTCAATCATTTTATCAAACAACTTATCTACAACTTATTTGACATTTCATTGCTTTAAATCACATTTTAAAGTTTACCATCCACAAACCCTAGCCTAACATACATACACTATAATATGCCATCTAAGGTTCTATATCACATGCTTAGGGTTCTACACTTGTTTTAAGTGTAAAACACCCATCACAACCTACTACAACAACACAACTATTATCATACCCATACCATTCCAACTATCATCAAAGTTGAGAGAGAGGATGATATCTTACCTTATTTCTTGCTTAGGGTTGTTGGTTTAGCTTGAAAAACACTTTAGAGTCATGGATTGAAGCTTGAAGAAAGATTGGTTGTAAACTCTCTTTTCCTCCTCTTGATTGCTATCCAACACTCTCACCCCTCTCTTCAATCTCACGGCTGCTTCTTCTTTCTTTCTCAAAATTTCTCTAAGTGTCATATATATATATATAACTTTTTCTAGAATGACCATCATGTCTTCTTTGACTCACTTTGACTATCACTAGAATTTTAGTTTAATTCAAGTACTGATTGACTAATAATTATGGATAGTTAATCCTATAATTCTCATTTTAGAAATAACCATATTGCCACTTATTCAATTATCTCTAATTTGTAAAAAAACGCTTTTACCCTTCTTTGACTTTTTCTTACTTAAACTGAAGTTGTATATTTCTAATTTTTTTCATGGACTTTTCGATGTCCCTCTTTAAATTAATGTTGGTGAAATTCATCATTTTTATTTCATAATCTAGCGTCTAACACTAAAAAATTCAGAACCGAGACTAAGGGCTTACATTGCATCCTTGACAGGTTTGAAAACATGTTGTAGGTGTTCCTTGGTAATTTCCTCACTCCTTGCTGCAGTTTGGTCCACCAAAGTTGTGTTGGGTTGGGTTCTCTCTTATGTAGAGGCCCAACAAGTCTCAACAAGTTAAATTGAGCCCATATGGAAACCCTAGGGTGATTAGGAATCGTAACCCTATTTAAGTTTGATTTCCTTTATTAATTGGTGGCTAGGGTTTTGTGGTTGTGAGAGTTAAAAAGGTTTGAGGCAGAAAAATCAATTGTGAAGAGTGAATTTCGTGTGGAAGAGAGGAGGAAACAAGAGAGTGAGTTTTCTGCAAGGAAATTCATCCCGCACGGTTTCGGAGTTGCTGCAATATCTCTTTCGTTAATCGTTGGATCGTGCTGAAATTTGTACAGCACATTGACCTCTTCTGGACCTTGATTCTGAACGGTGAAGATCGGAAACGACGTCTCGTTCGTGTGATATACAGCCCGTAACAGAGCTGTCAGGTTTTTCGTCACTGTCTGTGCAGTATTGTTGTAAGAACAATATCTCTTTCATTCACCGTTGGATCGAACTCAAATTTGGAGAGTATACTCAACACTGGTGATTCTAAATTCTGGACGGTGAAGATCGGATTTACAGTTCTCAATGAAGAGCGACGCAGTCCAGAATCTCCTGCTGAGTTTGTGTTTTTCTCTTCACTTGTTATTTGAAACTTAAATTTGTGTTACTAGGGAACCTAGATAATTGTTGCTCGGTTTTGGTTCCTATTTGATGTAAAAACAGTCTGTTACTCTCACATTTGATTATTAGTGGATATTTTTGGGTGGACTACGGTCCCGTGGTTTTTACTCCTCGCATTGGGGAGGTTTTCCACGTAAAAATTGGCTTGTGTTATTTGTGCATGTGGTAGTGATTTTATTTGCTCATTATTTGATTGGTGGTTGTATATATATTAAGGTGGATTTGTGCATTACTGAGTGGTTTTTCATAGGATTCATTAAGGGGAGAAAAAGTTTCGCTGTGTGATTTGTTAGTATTTGTTATTTCTCCCATCAAAGTGGTATCAGATCCTGGTTGTGAATTTTGCAATGATGAATATGGAGAACAATTTGAATCTAAGTAGAATGATTACTCTGAATGGTTCGAACTATCATGTTTGAAAGAGAAAGATGGATGATCTTTTGTATGTGAAAGATTTTCACTTACCTGTTTTTGCTACAGAAAAGCCTAGTGATAAATCTGATGCAGAGTGGACTTTACTTCATCGACAAGTATGTGGTTTCATTAGGCAATGGGTAAGTGATAATGTTTTGAATCATATCAGTGGGGAAACACATGCACGGACTTTATGGGTCAAGCTTGAGGAGTTGTATGCTAGAAAAACCGGAAATAATAAATTGTTTCTGATGAAGCAATTGATGTATCTGAGATATCATGATGATGCTCTTCTGACACATCATTTGAATACATATCAGGGGATTATAAATCAGTTGGCTGGCATGGGTATCAAGTTTGATGATGAGGTACAAGCATTATGGTTGCTTGGTACATTACCGGACTCATGGGAGACTTTCAGATCTTCTTTGTCGAACTCTGCTCCGAATGGAATGATGACAATGGATTTGGTCAAGGGTAATATTCTGAATGAAGAGATGAGAAGAAAACCACAAGGATCTACTTCATCTTCAGAAGTTTTGGTTACAGAAAGCAGAGGGAGAAGTAAAAGCAGGGGTCCGAAGAATAGAAATCAACACAGAAGTAAGTCCAATAAGTTTGCAAATGTTGAGTGTCACTACTGCCACAAAAAAGGACACATAAAGAAATATTGCAAGCAATTGGAAAAGAAAAATAAAAATGACACAAGCAAAGAAAAGAAGAGTGAAAATAATAGCAATGATGACAGAGTTGCTACCACAATTCATGAAGATTTTCTTTTTATGTATGATGCTGATTCCATTAATTTTGCATGCCATGAGACTAGCTGGGTGATTGACAGTGGTGCCTCTATTCATGCTACATCGCGGAAGGATTTCTTTACATCTTACACACATGGTGATTTTGGGAGTGTAAAGATGGGGAATGATGGCATGGCAAAAGTTGTTGGCATTGGAGATGTGAACCTGGAGACAGATAATGGCTCTAGGTTAGTTTTGAAAAATGTAAAACATATTCCTGACATTCGTGTGAATATTATTTCTACAGGTAAACTTGATGATGAGGGATACTGCAACTTCTTTAGTAATGATCAGTGGAAGCTCATCAAGGGAGCCATGGTTGTGGTTAGAGGTAAAAAAGGTTCTACATTATACTTGTTGAAGGCAAAAATTTCAAAGTTCATCATCAATGCAGTTCAAGATGAAGACAAGGTAGAACTTTGGCACAAGAGACTTGGACACATTAGTGAGAAAGGCCTGACTGTTTTGACTCAGAAAAAACGGCTACCTGACATGAAAAATATACAGCTGAAAAGATGTTCGCATTGCTTAGCAGGGAAGCAGAACAGAGTCAGTTTTCACAGCTCCCCACCTATAAGGAAGTCAGGTATACTTGATTTAGTGCATTCAGATCTTTGCGGTCCTATGAAGACAAGATCACTTGGTGGAGCCCTATACTTTGTGACCTTCATAGATGATCACTCCAGAAAGACATGGGTCTACACCTTGAAAACAAAAGATCAAGTGTTGAATGTGTTCAAGCAATTTCAAGCATTGGTTGAGAGACAGACTGAGAAAAAGTTAAGGTGCATCAGAATTGATAATGGGGGAGAGTATATTGGTCCTTTTGATGAGTACTGTAGACAACAGGGTATACGACATCAGAAGACACCTCCCAAGACTCCTCAGTTGAATGGTTTAGCTAAGAGGATGAACAGAACACTAGTAGAGAGAGTGAGATGTTTGCTTTCACAAGCACAGTTACCAGGAAGTTTCTGGGGTGAGGCTTTGAGTACTGCCGTACATGTTCTTAATCTCACACCGTGTGTTCCATTGCAATTTGATGTACCAGACAGAGTTTGGAGTGGTAAAGATGTTTCGTATGACCACTTACGTGTTTTTGGGTGCAAGGCATTTGTACATATTCCCAAAGATGAGAGATCCAAGCTTGATGTGAAAACTCGACAGTGCATCTTCATCGGTTATGGTCAGGATGAGTTTGAATATAGATTTTTTGATTCGGTTGAGAAGAAACTCGTGAGAAGCAGAGATGTAGTGTTTATGGAAGATCAGACTATACAAGATATTGAGAAAAATGGGAATCCAGTGTCCGGTGATAGTGATGGTTTGGTTGACTTGAGTTCGTCTTCTTCAATAAATTTACCCACACAGGTTGAAGATCAATAACAGGCTGAAGTTGATACGGGTGGTTCCTCACAGAGAGATGAAAATGTTGAAACTAATGAGCAGTTGCCAATACCTGATGCTTCATTAGATGTACCACTCAGGAGGTCTACTAGAGATCGACGTCATTCCACTCGATATTCTACAAGTGATTATGTGTTATTAACTGACGGGGGAGAACCCGAGTGTTATGCAGAAGCTTTAGAAGATAAGCACAAAAAGGATTGGCTTGAGGCTATGTAAGATGAAATGCAGTCACTTCATCAAAATCGTACTTTTGAGTTAGTCAAGTTGCCCAAAGGTAGAAAAGCTTTGAAGAACAAATGGGTTTACAGAATTAAGTATGATGAGCTTAGTACTCGACCTCGATACAAAGCTAGATTGGTTGTCAAAGGGTTCAACCAGAGGAAAGGCGTTGATTTTGATGAGATATTCTCTCCAGTTGTGAAGATGTCATCCATTCGTGTTGTACTTGGTTTAGCAGCCAGTCTTGACTTAGAGATAGAGCAAATGGATGTGAAGACTGCATTTCTCCATGGTGATTTAGAGGAGGAGATTTACATGGAGCAGCCAGAGGGTTTTAGTGTGAAAGGGAAAGAGGATTACGTGTGCAAGTTGAAGAAAAGCCTTTATGGTTTGAAACAAGCACCGAGACAATGGTATAAGAAGTTTGAGTCAGTTATGGGGGAGCAAGGCTACAAGAAAACAACTTCTGATCATTGTGTATTTGTTCAAAAATTCTTTGATGATGATTTTATCATCTTACTGCTTTATGTAGATGACATATTGATTGTTGGCAGAAATATTTCAAGGATTGACAGGTTGAAGATGAAATTGAGTCAGTCTTTTGCTATGAAAGACTTGGGGTTGGCAAAGAAAATTCTTGGCATACAAATTGATCGTGATAGAAAGACCAAGAAATTATATATGTCACAGGAGAAGTACATTGAGAAAGTACTTCAGAGATTCAACATGGACAAAGCTAAAGCAGTTAGTTCTCCACTTGGTGCACACTTCAAGTTGAGTGTAGAGCAATGTCCTTCTACAGATGCCCAGAAAAATGACATGGAAAGAGTTCCATATGCTTCAGCAGTCGGGAGTTTGATGTATGCAATGGTTTGTACGAGACCAGACATAGCTCATGCCGTTGGTGTTGTTAGTCGGTTCATGTCCAATCCTGGAAAAGAGCATTGGAATGCTGTTAAGTGGATCATGAGATATCTCCGGGATACTTCTAGTTTGAGACTTGGTTTCAGCGGTGAGAAGCCACTGCTAGTTGGCTTTACTGATGCAGATATGGCAGGAGATGTTGATTCTCGTAGGTCAATATCTGGTTATTTGATTACCTTTACAGGTGGTGCTGTAGCTTGGCAATCGAGATTGCAGAAATGTGTTGCTCTTTCTACTACAGAAGCTGAATTTATTGCAGCAACCGAAGCTTGTAAAGAATTGTTGTGGATGAAAAAGTTTGTAGGAGAGCTTGGTTTCAAGCAACAAAAATATGTGTTATTTTGTGACAGTCAGAGTGCCATTCACATTGGGAAGAATTCAACCTTTCATGCAAGGTCGAAACATATTGATGTGAGATATCATTGGATTAGAGATGTCTTGAATGACAAACTGCTGGAACTTGAAAAAGTTCATACAGACCATAATGGATCCGATATGTTCACAAAAGCATTACCAAGGGAGAAGCTTGAGGTTTGTAGGATGATCGCCGGAATGGCGAACCCCTCCACATAATCGGGAAGGGGGAGATTTGTTGGGTTGGGTTCCCTCTTATGTAGAGGCCCAACAAGTCTCAACAAGTTAAATTGAGTCCATATGAAAACCCTAGGGTGATTAGGAATCATAACCCTATTTAAGTTTGATTTCCTTTATTAATTGGTGGCTAGGGTTTTGTGGTTGTGAGAGTTAAAAGGTTTGAGGCAGAAAAATCAATTGTGAAGAGTGAATTTCGTGTGGAAGAGAGGAGGAAACAAGAGAGTGAGTTTTCTGCAAGGAAATTCATCCCGCACGGTTTCGGAGTTGCTGCAATATCTCTTTCGTTAACCGTTGGATCGTGCTGAAATTTGGACAGCACATTGACCTCTTCTGGACCTTGATTCTGAACGGTGAAGATCGGAAACGGACGTCTCGTTCGTGTGATATACAGCCCATAACAGAGCTGTCAGGTTTTTCATCACTGTCTGTGCAGTATTGTTGTAAGAACAATATCTCTTTCGTTCACCGTTGGATCGAACTAAAATTTGGAGAGTATACTCAAAACTGGTGATTCTAAATTCTGGACGGTGAAGATCGGATTTGGAGGTCTCAGTGAAGAGCGACGCTGTCCAGAATCTCCTGCTGAGTTTGTGTTTTTCTCTTCACTTGTTATTTAAAACTTAAATTTGTATTACTAGGGAACCTAGATAATTGTTGCTCGGTTTTGGTTCCTATTTGATGTAAAAACAGTTTGTTACTCTCACATTTGATTATTAGTGGATATTTTTGGGTGGACTACGGTCCCGTGGTTTTTACTCCTCGCATTGGGGAGGTTTTCCACGTAAAAATTGGCTTGTGTTATTTGTGCATGTGGTAGTGATTTTATTTGCTCATTATTTGATTGGTGGTGGTATATATATTAAGGTGGATTTGTGCATTACTTAGTGGTTTTTCATAGGATTCATTCAGGGGAGAAAAAGTTTCGCTGTGTGATTTGTTAGTATTTGTTATTTCTCCCATCAAGTTGATCCCCTCTTATCTCTCCTATGGTATCTGGATTCAGGTCCCTGAGAGGTAGCTTCCAGAGTGCTTTGTAGTTTTTCACTTCTATAATTCGTGGCTTCGGGACGGCATAGCCTATAGAATTAATCTCCTCAGCAGTGTGCTTAAAGAGCTCAAACAGCTGATCACAGAAACTAACTTTGATTACTTCCAGCTTGTCTGTGTTGAACTTGGGATAACCATACTTGAGAAGAAATTCTAATTGAGGGCACCTGGTAACTTCTATTAATTGTAGTCTATGTAAACAGAGTCCCAGCCTCTCAGTTAACTATGAAATGCTTTCAAGGTTCTCGACATCAAGGAGATGAAGTTCCTCAAGGTTTGGCGGTAGGTCTACTTTGGAAGCACTATCTCTTGATAATTCCCTCAAGTTAGTATTTGCAATTGTCAGATATTTCAAACCAGCAAAGCAATCTGTGGGTTCTCTGGCCAACATTTCAAGCATTTCTTCCAGTTTACAACAATCTAGTACCAGAGAAGTTGCATTGCTCAACAACGGGTTATTCAGACATTTTAAAACATCATGGCGAATTATTGTCAGCCTCCTTCTATCAAGTCCAGTTTGGCAGAAGGCTGTTTGACGTTTACATATAATGAACTGGAATCTTCTTAATCTACCTATCCAGTTATGTCCTCCGGAGCCAAGATACGGAATGTCCTCCAACCGTATGGATAAGACTAGTAAATGCTCAAGACACAACAACTCTCTGAAAGTTGAATGCTTTTCTTCTGTCTCATGTATTACAACCCAAATATAAGCAGTGTGTGCCATGTCTAGAACCTCCAAACGACATAAGTTAGACATAATCCCCTTCTGAATGGTTTTTAGATTGAGTGTCCGTGATAGGTATAATTGCCTTAAGTTGATCAAATTTTTCATCTCGCTTGGCAATTCCTTAAGACGAGTGCCACTGCAATCAAGCACTTGGAGATTACTGCAATCAAGCACTTGGAGATTACTAAGCCCTCCTATCTGAGATATCTCTTCCAGATAAGAGTCCTGAAGAAGGACTCGAAGGTAACCCAGTTTGCAAATGGATTGAGGTAACAACTGGATACTGGTTTCACATAGATTCAGGACTGTGAGTGAGTGATTGAAATGCTTGTAAGAAATCCCTCAGGAATTATCGTGAGAGGGAGATTACCTTGGAGCAGTAAACAGCAAATTCCTCGATTAGGTAGTTCTGTTATTTTGTTATGCATAAATGAAACTCTTTTGAGAGCTGCAGATATTTCGAATTCTGAAATCTGAGTCAAACCAATCCTTGACCGGACAAGTGCTTTACATCCATCTTCCAAGGAAGATGAAATCCATATAGCAACACTGCGAACTACATCATGCATTTTTACAGTATCCTCACAGGCTCCATGCTCCAACAGACGAGAGTTTATTAGATTTTCAATTAAAGCTATTCTCTTATTATATGAATTCTCAAAAAGTTTTTTGTCCATCTATCAAACCTTTACCCAGCCAGCACTTTACAAGTTCACTTGTATCAATAGAGAAATCCTCAGGATATAGAGAGCAGTATAAAAAACAAGGTTTGATGTTTCTACTTTGTAAAGAATTGTAGCTCCACTTCAAGGGCTTGAAAACTTTGTTCTCTAAGTCTTCGATGTTAGGAACATCTGAACTCTGTAACTCACTTAAGGCATCCATCCACAGTTCAAGCCTTGTCTTTGCCCTCATGGCTTTTCCCAAAGTAATGATTGCTAATGGCAGACCATCACATTGTTTGGCAACTGGTCTCGCAATATGTTCTGAAATAGCTACCTTCCCTGCATTTTCCGTAAACCATTGCCATGATTCTTCATCATTCAGGACATCCACTTTCACTTGTTCGTCAGTCTTCATCTTTCTGCACACCTCAAAAAGCGAGATGTGAATACAATCTTAGAACCTAAATGATCTTCAGGTTGTGGGACACCTAAAGAATCTAAATCAATTGTCTCCCAAACATCGTCTAGGATAAGAAGGAATTTCTCCTTTTGTAGCCTCCGGTGAAGTCTTTTAGCTAGACTCTCTTCTCTTTATTCCACTTTAATCCTCAAGTTCAATCTCTCGGCCAACCGTATTTGAACATTTTTCAAATCCTGCTTCCTCGACACAGTAGCCCACATTACATTGCCAAAAAGCTGTGACGAAGAACTGTTCTTTGGCTTGTTGTTCAAGTTCTTAGCCAGGGTAGTCTTACCGACCCCTCTCATGCCCCAAACACCAATCCTCAGAACATCTTCGTCATTTAATAGATCCATAACTTTTGCTAAACTTTTGGATGCAGTTGATTGATTTTCAATACAAGGTCCAGGGATATGCTCAACTGCTTTTGTCAAATAATTCCGACCCACCATTATGGCAGCGATATCACATGTCTTCCTAAGTCTTTCTACCTCCTTGAGCAAGCCGGCAGTCTCCTTGCTAAGTCTATAGTTTTCACTGCAGTTAAAGAAACATCCACAAAGTTTCTGGTCACTGGCTATCATACCTGCTTGGACTGAGTTCACTTCAAGCATGATTTGTTCAACCTCTCCAAGCCACTGTGTCATTTCAGTATCAGATGAATCAACGTCTTCTTCAACTTTGCTCCTTAGATCGAGTAGACTTTTCATCTCTTTTTCAAGTGCATTGATATTTGATTTGAAGCTGATGCAGTTCTTGATGTTTGGATAGGAGCCACACAGAAACTTGCCAGCTTTTATCACTACTGAACCTATGATCGAAGCGATCACTTCCATTGCAGAATTTTGGTAAAAAGTGCACAAGGATTGCAAGCTTGCAGCCTCTCAGGAAAGATGATCTGAGATTCATAAGGCAGGTGATTTTAGGATTGTGAAAACTTGATGTTAACAAGGACGTTTATAATTTGATACTGGAGCAGCTGCTGCTTTAGCCCATCAAGACATATAGTTGGGTAAGAAGAAGTCTCTCTCAAGTGTGATTTGCCAATCAAGTTCTTTTCTTTGACTTCTGATAACATTTTGATTGAATGAAGAAGAGTCAAAGTCAGATGTTTTATTAACACAAATAGTTATGATGGGAATATTAAAGTAAAATTATAATTCTTTTAAGGTAGTCATTGCCCTGTGAATTCCCTGAGCCACTAGTTACAACTCACAATCTCTTTAACCCACCCTGAAACAAATCTTCCAACTATTTAACTTTCTCAGCTGATGCATAGTCAGATAAAATAAGATTTGATCGTAGAATTTTGATGCTAATATAATTGTCAGTTACCATGAACTAATACTGACATACCCCTGGTTACCACTCACATGTAAGAAATTTGGTAAACAAAGATATTTGAAGCTTAAGACAATTTGCACAGTAAGCAAGTATTCTCAGAATTTACAGATAAATCAGCTCGCTCACAAGTAACAAGCACATGTGAAATGGACCTTTTTTTATTTTTTTTTTTTTTCTGTTTTGTGTGAAGGTCACAAGAAAGGCAATCTGAGCTGCTAAGAATTTGCTTTCACATGCATGCCAATTGCCAAGTAAATCATTTTTCATTGTTGATGCTTACTATTCTTATTCTACGATGACCATTATTGGTTTCACACTTCATTTTCTTCTTATTTTGGCTTTATTGAACTCCACTTTTGCTTCCATGATTCCTTAAAGAAAAAGCAGATAAAAAAAAAACAAAATTGACAACCTTATTGGGCTCCTCAACTTTTGTATCCTGACATTAATCATATTGCATTGATTCGTTGTCAGTCTCTGTCAATGTTGTTAATGAAACTATAACGTTGTTAATTAAGAATCCACATGTCGGGAGCATGACTAGTAGAAGCCACTGCCAAGAGTTCACTATAACCTTCAGAAGCACAACCTTCGGATGCACAACCTGCAGCAACACCACAACCTTCGGATGCAACATTTGCCGTAGAACTTGTCTCTGCCTTCTTGCCTCTTTGATCTCTACTTTAAGCTTTCTATACTCCCTTTTATAATGCCTTTTCTTGCTGCAATCATAGTAGCACTCCACATTTTTCTTTCTAGATTTGGATCTAAAGTTCTTTGCTGACTTACTTCTTTCTTTTGTTTGACCCCCCTCACTAGACTCCTTTGCCAAGACTCCTTCACCTTGACCTTCCCTCTCATTTGCTTGTCCAATTTCACATAAGAAATTATGTTGGAAACGGCATCAAATTCAAGAGTTTCCTTATCGTACAATAAAGTAGTCCTAAAATGCTTGAAGGATCCTTAAAGATCTCAACAACAATAGAGCTTTATCATCCTCCTCATACTTCACATTAACCTGTGCTAGATCATTAATACACCGGTTAAATTCATTCAAGTGTGTTATCACATCTTTGCCCTCCTCTATCTTTAGACCAAAGAGTTGATCTTAGAGAGTCAATTTGTTGGACAAAGATTTTCCCATGTAGAGCTTCTCTAGCTTCTCCCATGTGTCTTTAGCACTTTTCTTTTTCATGACATTACATGTCACTTCATCGGAAAGGTGCAACTCTATGAAACTCATAGTATTCTAATCTCATATTTTCCACGACTCTGGAGACATATCCCTAGGCTTGGATTCAACTTCCAAAATAGTAAAAAATAAATCTTGTTAATGAGGATATTCTTCATCTTTCTTTGCCATAATGGTAAGTTTGATTTTCCATCAAACGACTTCACTTCAAACTTTACCCCGTCGGAGCTTTCGGATATTGTGCTACTCCCCTTGGCCATATAAACAATCTTCTATAACCTAGTGCTTTTATACCACTTGTAGGAGGAAGGCAACTCAACCAACAAACAAACTAGTGCTCTCTTAGGACTTTTGTCGAACACTTGGTAGACTATTTCCAACAACACTAGTAACACCCAAGATCTTGTTTGAATGACCACATAAATACAACAAGTAATACAATATAATGACAAAAACACAATAAAACTAAGAGCAAATCAAATCACAACACAATATAAGAGATTTTTACATGGTTCATTAATACAGCTATGTCCATGAAAGTCATTGATTTTACTAGTATGAAAATAATAAGTTACAAGAGATTATCTTTATCTCCAAGCTATTTTCTCCCTCTAGCTCTCAATCTTTCAACTTTACAAGCTCTCAATATTAGGGTTTTTTTTGTTCTCTCAATTTGTGAAGACACACAAATCTCTCACGAATTAGACACACTCTCTACTAATAACTCTCTTAATAATATAACAATACATATTAAGAGACCTTTTTAAATTACAACAAAACTCACTCAAACTTAAAATTACAAACTTGCCTCAAAAAACTAATGCACATGAAGTTACTTTGAGACATAGATTAATAACTACTCATGAAATAGAACCGCTAATAATTTTCGCTTACATATTTCCTAAAAATCACAATAAATTTAGTAACTCCAATTCCAAGAGCTTCAACAGCATATTTTCTCTTTAATTGTAACTCAAAAGTGGAGATGGAAGAGTTGGCCCTTTATATCCGTCCTTACAACGCCGTGCATTTGATAACTTGGCTTCCCATTGAAGGAGTTTCCACGCCTTTCTTCATCTTATAATGCATAAATCTATATATCGATATTCCTTATTTTCATTTTTTAAACTTTTAAAATTTGAAGCTAAATTTGGTTTTTGTATTTGTATAGGATGTCAAGTGCCAAGGTTCCTTCAATATGTATTTTTTTTTTCTTCTTTCCTCTATTTAATTTTATCAGAATTAATGTGTATATATAGATATATGTACCCCAAAAATCACAATAAATTGACTTGGCTAAGCTCCCAACTGAGATAATTCTTCAAGAATCCTTTACAAGAAAGGTCACGTAAGTGGCAAATAAATAAAGGTAACGATTGAGTTAGGGCTTGGTCCACATACCAAGTCAGTTGGTGTGGCGTGGGAGTGAATAAGTTAAAGAGTTCTATATCATTAATTGAGCCTTACTAATAATTTAAATTTTTGAGTCTAGTGGTAACTAGCTATTGATATTGCTCTTCATTACTGCAAATATTCATTCTTGTGTTATGAGGAAATATTGTTCCAAAAATCAGTCGATTTGATCGATTTTTTGCCATTTAATCGGTGGCCTACACTGTGCTATCTGATAACCTCCAAATTAAAGGTCCTCCTCGCTGGAGGTGAGTGATTGATAGAAAATCACCCTCAAATACCACCAAAAAAACGACTAAAGATCCAAAAAAAAAAAAAAAAAATTGGAGAGACACTAATGGAGGAGAGTGAAAGAGGGGCAGGTACGAATCATCACATTGGTGGATGAGGTTGAGGCCCATCGTCTCTACCGTTCATCATCGTCACCCTCACTGCGTACTTGAACGAAAGAAAATGAGAAGAAGAAGAAGAAGGGAAGAAGAAGAGTGGCATAGCAGCGTAATTGGTTCGACGATTTCACAGAGAGAGAGAGAGAGAGAGAGAGAGAGAGAGAGAGGTGGAGGGCCAGGGCTGCACTAAGGGTTTTGTGTTTATGTTTGTTAATATACTAGGAAAAATTACATAAACCATCCTTGAGGTTCGATAAAATTACATCAATATTTGCATTTTGAACCTTAAAGTTTAAAGAAATATTAGTTTATACCCTTATATTTCAAAAATTAATAATTTTCTCTCAAAACAATACTCACCGCTTAATCGTCAATTACTCGTTGAGTAACATATAAATCGCTAACTGCTACCTCGCTGGTTGATTAGCGAGTAGTGATTTTTGGAATCATGGAGGGAAATCATCTGATTTGATGAAATTAAGAATTCTGATGCATGTAGTCAAAATATGGTTTGTTGATATAAGGAACTCAAAGCATAATAATAGACTCCAAGAGTTGCAGAAAGTTACAATGCAATGCACACTTATAATCAGCCACATCAATGACAAATTCAGGACTCTTGTTTTGGCCAAGCCAAAATGGTTGATATCAGGTGACACAAATGAAAAAGGACTAGAAAGCTTCTCATCTCAGGAGGCAGATTGTATGCAGCCATATCAGAAAGGTCCAAATGGACAGATAAGTAGCCTCACCGAATCCATCCTCCTCATCAGCAATAAAACCATCTGAAAAGACACATTTGCTTGGCACAGATGACAGCTTCTCTGATGGCCAAGAGTTCTCCCAACTCCGGACTGAAAGAGCTCTGCCAGGGAAGAGCGAGCCCAGCCTTAACATGACCATTACTGTCTCTGCTAACTGCACCTACTCCCATGATATTGCTGCCTGTTGGACCTATACCGATATCCACATTGAGCTACAGAAGACCAACTGGAGGAGGGCACCACCTTTGGTTGACAGGAGAGATATTTGTATCTGAAACACAAATGCCATTGATCTCAACAAGATAGCTTTTGACGGAATTAATAATCCGGTCCGCACCTCTCACTTTCTTCATGCAGAAACAAATTCTATCACCCTAAAGAGACCACAAAACTAGGCAGGCAAGATCAAAATCCTCATCCGATAAGAGCTCCATAAGCTTCCCCGTAACTGAACTGAAATCAGCACAATGAATATGAGACACCTGACTCCACCAGCCGCCATGCTGGATCCAAACGGGCTGAGCATGCTCACCGTAGAAATGGGCAAGAAACAGGTCCTCATTACTGTGTCCAAATCTAGGACACAGAGGCAAAACTGGAATATGGCGGCTAAAAAAATTGGCCATGGTAGGGAGGATAGCGTAACTACATCTCCAAAGAACAACGTTAACTTTTGGAGGGATCTCAAGCTTCCAAATAATCTTCCAGTTAAAGGCAGAACCAAGATCTCTAGCAGGTTTATAACCGCTTTTAGCTGTGTAATCACTCTCACTATCAAAGTGCCACACCAAGGTGATCTGCACAAGCGTGGAATTGAGAAGATAACATCTTTATCCACATTCAAAGAATTCCTCTCATGGAATTGAATAAGCTTTCAAACAGACTTTTCAATATACAAATCATTAATTGAGCAATATATAAAGTAACAAATTGTAGATATTCGTAAAGCATTATAATACACACAAAATGGATATAAGCTCATATCAAATAGTGAGAACAATACTCCCGTTTATCCGGCTTTTTACTTTCCATTAGATTTCACTAAGGCACAAGAATGCATTATTATTTTTCCTTCTTTGTATTTATATGCCTCATGAAATTCATTCATTTCATTTCATTTTGTATTTTATGTTGTTGTATACTCTAAATATAAAATTGATTTAGTAAAATTAAGTAATACATGCATAATGCATTCACTTATAATTTAAATAATTAGTATACTTCACCTTTGATTTGATCACAATATTAAGGTACATTTGTGTGTAAATTTTATAAAATGTGAGGAGACCCTTGTTGTGGAAGTTGCTATTTATACGTGCTTGCTTGGTTCATCCCTAGTCCCAGCCCCCTCCTGGCCTGAATTGCTGCCATCCTTTGAAATATAAAATAAAATCAGGTTAATAATATTAAAACTAGAAGTTTATTTGAATACCAGTAAATGTTCTAGATTAAATGAATTAATTATTATTATTATTTTAAGTATTTATAAAACAAAACAGATAACAAAACAAAACGAAACAAACAAACAAACTTTTACCATTTCATATATTATATCATATTTTTAAAGTATTTGAATAAGTAATCACCTATTATGCAAAATTTACTCACCTTGAATGACTGTGAATGTTGAACTTCACATACATTATTAAAAGTAGCAAGAAAATTAAAAACCATGTAGAACATGCACTCAGTAAAGCTCAAAAGTTAACTAGTTCTATTATAACTCCAATTCTATATGAATGCATCTATTCCTTTCACACCTGCAACATATTTTAGGAAAAGTATATTTTCGATACTCAAAAGTTAATTCAAAAATTGAAAAACTTGAGCAATATACCAATTAACAAGGCTTACGATTTCTACAATTCAGTCTACAACATTTGAATCATTACACTCCATAAAAACACTGTAGTCGAATCTGCCAATACAGACAATTTGATTTACCAACTAAATACTTATCCAAATTTAACATCCATAAAGATCTCTAAATTTTCTTTAATTCTTTTATTGACAACTAATATAACTGATTTCATTCAATACACATCGATAAGATCATCAAACCAGAATATATTTCTTGACCAAACACAACCATGAATCATTATATAATTTATTTACATACCACACATGGCACAGCTCAATCAAACTTATTGTATCTAAAATTAATAATAAATTATGTGATAAGTGTAAACTCCTTCATCTATCTAGAGCTTCAATTCCAAAATTTAGAATTTTTCTCCACCCATGACAAAATAACAGATCACATTGATGTCAATTGTGTAAACCCAACAATTTTTATTATAAATTTTATGAAATCATGAAATTATACATAGAACTTCTTATTCCAAGTATTATTCTATCAAAGTTCAAAATCAGAATCAGCCTAACATAAAAAATAATAATAAAGTAATTAGGTCTTCTTCACCAACACCCTAAATCTAAATTCCTAACCAATTTGACATTCCACTTTAAGCTCTTAACAGACTTAGAATATATATATATATATATAAAGTAATTCTATCATCAGTACTTCTTAACTTTAAAAGGTTAGGATGAACCAATCAAATTCATCTATTGCATTTAAATTAAATAGAAGAGAGAATTTATTTTAAGAGAGAAAAATACAATGAATGAATTTGATTGGTTTGTTTTAACTTTTTAAAATTAGAAGGCACTGATAGTATAATTATAATATATATGACACATTGCACGGTACACTGGGGTATCAATACACTTGACAATTATAAATGAGTGATTATATTTTAAAATTACTAATTATATTTTATTATATCTGATTACAACTAAATATGTTTTATTACAACTAAACATGATTGATTATTGTAAATGTGATCAGACATATTAAGTTCTAGTAAGATATAATAAAATACAATTACAATTTTAAAATGTAATTAATTTAGGTGTATCGATATCCAAATTTACTATAGACGACGCTTATATATATTAAAATATTACAATTAATTCGATGTTAGGAGAATCAGACATAATTCCAACCCACAACCTCATTACATAGGTGTGATAGGTAATACCACTAAGTCAACCTCAACTCTGTCAAGTTCACAAAACTCTACCTACGAAATTCAGTTACTCAAATTCAAAGAACTACAATAATTTAAATAGTCAGTAAATATACTAAAAATGTTTCTTATGACCAAGCATTAAAAAATAAAATAAAATAAAATCTCAATACAGATTAATAATCAGAGCAACTCACCTTTCCAAGTCTTCTAGTTAATATATGTAGGTGCGGGTGCATCCTTGACAGGTTTGAAAACATGCTGTAGATGTTCCTTGGTATTTTCTTCACTGCCCTGCTCCAATTTGGTCCACCAAACTTCATCCCCTCTTATCTCTCTTATGGTATCTGGATTCAGGCACCTGAGAGGTAGCAGCCGGAGCATTTTGCAGCTTGTCACTTCTATTATACGTAGGTTTGGAACAGCATAGCCTGGCGAATTAATCTCCTTAGCAGTGTGCTTAAAGAGCTAAAACAGGTCATCACAGAAACTAACTTTGATTACTTCCAGCTTGTCTGTGTTGAACTTCGGATTACCATACTGGAGAAGAAATCTTAATTGAGGGCACTTGGTAACTTCTACTACTCGTAGTTTATGTAAACGGAGTCCAAGCCTGTCAGTTAACTCTGAAATACTCTCGAGGTTCTCGACATCAAGGAGATGAAGTTCCTCTAGGTTTGGTAGTAGGTCTACTTTGGAAGCAATATCTCTTGCTAATTTCCACAAGATACTATTTGCGATAGTCAGAGATTTCAAACCAGCAAAGCAATCTGTCGGTTCTCTGGCCAACATTTCAAGCAATTCTTCCAGTTCACAACAATCTAGGACCAGAGAAGTTGCATTGCCCAACAACGGGTTATTCAGACATTTTAAAACATCATGGCGATTTATTGTCAGCCTCTTTCCATCAAGTTCAGTTTGGCAGAAGGCTGTTTGACGTGTACCTATAATGAACTGGAATCTTCTTAATCTATCTATCCAGGTATATTCTCTGGAGCCAAGATCCGGAATGTCCTCCAGTCGTATGGATAAGACTAGTAAATGCCCAAGGCACAACAGCTCTCTGAAACTTGCTTGCTCTTCTTCTGTCTCTTGATCTACACCCCAAGTGTAAGCACTGTATGTCACGTCTAGAACCTCCAAACTAGATAAGCTGGATACAATCCCACTCTGAATGGTTTTTAGATTGAACGTCCGGGATAGGTATAATTGCCTTAAGTTGATCAAAATTTTCATTTTGCTTGGCAATTCTTTAATACGAGTGCCACTGCAATCAAGCACCTGGAGATTACTAAGCCCTCCTATTTGAGATATCTCTTCTAGATAGGAGTCCCTTAAAAGAAGCACTCGAAGGTCACCCAATTTGAGAATGGAATGAGGTAACAACTGGATGCGGGTTCCACTTAGATTTAAGACCCTAAGTGATTGAAATGCTTGAAGAAATCCATCAGAAATTCTCTCGAGGGGGAGATTACCTTGTAGTAGTAAACTTATGATCTCGGGATAGCAAATCCTGCAATCAGGTAACTTTATTATTTTATTATGCATGAAAGAAACTCTTTTCAGAGACGTACACATTTCAGATGTTGAAATCTGAGTCAAACCAATCCCAGACCGGACAAGTGCTTTACATCCATCACCCGAGGAAGATGAAATCCATATAGCAACACTGCGAACTACATCATGCATTTTTACAGTACCCTCATGGGCTCCATGTTCCAACAAACAAGAGTCTTTTAGATTTTCAATCAAAGCTATTCCCCTATTATAGCAATTCTCATAATTTTTTTGTCCATCTATCAAACCTTCACCTAGCCAGCACTTTATGAGCTCAGTTGCATCAATAGAGAAATCCTCAGGATATAAAGAGCAATATAAAAAACAAGGTTTGATATTTTTACTTTGTAAACAATCATAGCTCAACTTCAAGGGCTTGAAAACTGTATTCTCTATGCCTTCAATGTCAGGAACATTTGAACTCCGTAACTCGCTTAAGGCATCTTCCCACAGTTCAAGCCTTGTCTTTTCCCTCATGGCTTTTCCCACAGTAATGATTGCTAACGGCAGACCCCCACATGCTTTGGCAACTGCTCTCGCAATTGGTTCAATATGTTCTGAAGTAGCTACCTTCCCTGCATTTTCATTAAACAATGGCCATGATTCTTCATCAGTCAAGACCTCCACTTTCACTTTTTCATCAGTCTCCATCTTCCTGCACACCTCAAATGAGCGAGAAGTTAATAAGATCTTAGAACCTGCATGATCTTCAGGGTGTGGGACACCCAAAGAATCCAAATTGATTGTGTCCCAAACATCATCCAGGATAAGAAGAAATTTCTCCTTCCGGAGCCTCCAGTGAAGTCTTTTAGCTATAAATTCTTCACTTTCTTCCACTTTCAAACCCAAATTCAGTCTCTCTGCAATTTGTATTTGGACCTTTCTTAAATTCAGCTTCTGGGACACGGTAGCCCATATTATGATGCTGAAAGAAAGTGTTGAAGAACTCTCCTTGAGCTTGTTGTTCAAGTTCTTTACTGAGGTAGTCTTACCGACCCCTCCCATGCCCCAAACACCAATCCTCTTAACACCATTATCGTTTAGTAGATCCATAACTTTGGCTAATTTTTTTGATGCGATTGCTTGATTTTCGATACAAGGACCAGGGATATGCTCAACTGCTTTTACCAAATAATTACGACCCACCATTTCGGCAGCAACATCGCCTTCCTTCACAAGTCTTTCTACACGCTCGAGCAGTCCGGCAATCTCCTTGCTAAGTCTACACCTTTTACTGCAATCAAAGAAACATCAGCAAAGTTTTTGGTTATTGACACTCGTACCTGCTTCAACTGAATTCACTTTATCCCTGACACGTTCAACTTCAACCCTGACACGTTCAACCTTTTCAAGCCAAGGTTTCATCTGAGCATCAGATGAATCAACATCTTCTATCAGTTGGTTCCTTAGAACAAGAAGACTATTCTTCTCTTTTTCTAGAGTACTAAGATTTGATTTGAAGCGGATGAAGTTCTTGATACTTGGATAGTAGCCACAGAGAAATTTGCCAGTTTCTATCAGTGCAGAACTTATGATAGAAACCAAGAAGTCCATTGCAGAATTTTTGTACGGAGTGTAGCTAAATAGCAAAATTCCAAGGCAATGAAATTGCACAAGGAATGATAGTTCTCAGCTTCTTTAGAAAAGATGATCTGATATGGAGAAGGCTAGTGAAGTAAATGGAGGAGGCTAGTGGTCACTGGATCAGTTATTCCTTTAGTCTGTAAACACATATGGTTGGAAAGGAAGAGTTTGCTTTCACATGCCAATTGCCAAGTAAATCACTTTTCATTGTTGATGCTTACTGCTCTTGTTCTATGATGACCATTATTGCTTTATTCAACTTCACTTTTGCTTTCATGATTCCTTTCCTTTGCTTTTAGAAAAAGCATAAAAAAAACAAAAATAAACAGTATAATTGGGCTTCTCAATTTTTTGTCCTTGACTTTTATATCCCGATATTAATCATATTGTACTGATATGTTGCCAATCTTTGTCAATGTTGTTAATGAAACTGTGGAATGAAGGTAAAACTTATTCAAGTTTTAATGGCTAATTATACTTTATACGTCCAGCACATTGAAATATCTCTTCTAAATTTATATTAATAAATTAAAGAACTTGATTAAAAAAACTCGAATTTAATCTCAGAGGTAATTAAATAACACCTAACCTATTGGATGTTTGCATTTGGTTTTTCCACCAAGATCAACTTATTGGAAAACTCATACTGAACTCTTAAAGGTAATAATCAAATATAATTACGGGCTCTCTTAAAATGGTAAATGATCAGAATATCCTAAGTAAAACATCATAAATTTTAAAAGAAAATTCATATTTTAAAAGAAAAAAGAATGCTTTAGCCTTTCACCATCCATCATGTTGTTGTGGATGGTTGAGATTTGACTTGAAGCTGATGAAGTTCTTGATGCTTGGATAGAAGCCAAAGAGTGATCGGCCAGTCTCTGTCACTGCTGCACTTATGATTGACGCTACCACTTCCAATTGCAGAATTGTGGTAATAAGTATAGCCAAGAAAGTTGTAAGGCAAGGGAACTGCACAAAGGAAGTGGATCTCAGATGGAGAACCAAGGTACCTTCTTTGCATCTACCATAATGACTAAACTATGATGTTTGGATGCATTTTTGAAAATGGTTTTTAATTTTCAAAAATAAAAAATGAGAGTATAGTGTTTTGTCTGTTTGATAATATGTTTTGTAAAATGTATTTTTGAAAATGAAAAACAACTTTTTGAAAATTATAATTAAAAAGTGAAAAATAATTTTTTTTTTTTTAATGTTTTTCAAAACAAATCATTTTTTCTATTCAAACAACTATTTTACTCATTTTAAAAAATAATACCAAACATATTTATATAATGTTCTCCTTTTAAAAAGAACTTTTAAGAAATCATATTGTGTTTTTGAGTGCCTGATATTTGGTTACCTTCATTTTCAATTTCATAATTAGAACTTTACTGCCTTTAAGACTCATTTTCTTCCTTTATTGCCTTTAAGGAACTCCACTTTTACTTTAATGATAACTTAGCAAGACTAGGATCCTGCTTGCTGTTTTGCTGTTCTACCTTAGCAAAACAGCCCTGAGCTATGAAATTGCATTAAGATGAGAAGTTTAACCATAATTACAATAAATTACTTTGAACTTGATATTATCTCATAGATTTGATATTATCTTCCGATAATTGTGTTTCTTTAGAAGATCAACAACAGTGAGCACTAAGGACTGTGTCTTGGAGCCTAAACATTTTCTATTACCCATTCGGGGGAGGATTATTAGCCTTGGGATAGTGTTTTTGAGTGCCAGAGACTTGAATTTCTAATTTCATATTTTCATATTCTACTTTATTATTGTCTTATATTTTATTTAATTCTCTTTTTAAATTCCAATTTATTTTCATATGTTTATGTGAACAGAAAATTTACTAGGTTATTACCAATATGTTCTAGGTAACACCCGGTGTGTTTGGCTATGCTTTTACGAAAAGAAAAAATTTCTTTTGAGCAAAAGTGTTTTACCAGAGTACTTTAAAATGTTTCTTACTAGTGAAATTTGGAAATGTTATGAATGTATCTTAATAATTGACAATTTGGAAAAAAGAAAAACGATATCACAGAATTTAGGCAGAATTAGAAACTCGAAAAGTTAATATCGAAGTTTTGTGTGCCCATCATCATTAAATAATTGAACACACCAACTTTAGAGAATTTTATAGCAGACCCGGAAAGTTTTCTAGAGTTCTGAGATTTGACTGGGAGCTGATCAAGTTTTTGATGCTTGAATAGTAGCCACCCAATGATCGGTCAGTCTGTGTCACTGCTGCACCTATGATTAAAGCCACCAAATCCATTGCAGAAATTCTTACACATTGTAGCCAAATAGGAAATTCTAAGGTAATGGAACTGCACAAGGAATGAAAGTATGCAGCCCCTTAGGAAAGTTGATCTGATATGAAAAAGACAAATAAATTTTGATATGAACATAGAATTGCTATATTTGACTAGGAAGACGTGTGTTGGACGATAATATCATTCATTATTGATGCTTTACTATTCTATGATGGCCATTACTATTCTATGATCTGATATGAAAAGGACAAATAAATTTTGATATGAACATAGAATTGCTATATTTGACTAGGAAGACGTGTGTTGGACGATAATATCATTCATTATTGATGCCTTACTATTCTATGATGGCCATTACTATTCTATGATCTGATATGAAAAAGACATAAATTTTGATATGAACATAGAATTGCTTTATTTGACTAGGAAGACGTGTGTTGGATGATAATAGCAGTCATTATTGATGCCTTACTATTGTATGATGGCCTATTGGTTAAACAATTCATTTTCCTCCTTTTGTATCTTTAATGAACTCCACTTTTATTTTTTAACGTTATCTTAGAGACAGCCAGTACAAGAATAAAGCAGCACAAATATCAATTATTGTTATCTTTTTGTCCCAATTATTTAGGCCTAAATTATAATACATTCACAGGTAATAGTGGGACTTCTTTACAGTTCGCACCCATTGGCAAGCTGGTGAGAACTAAATTATATGCCTATGCGATATGCATTTATACTAATATAGAGATTAAAAAAACTTCAATACATCAGATATATACGTTTTCACCATCTAAAATCATGATATGTGACATGACTGTCTCATATAACTCAATGAGTTTCTTATATGATTAATAATTTATATCCACATGTCATGATTTTAGATGGTGAAGACGTATAGGCTAGACCCATTAAAGCCTTTCTCAACTAGACCTAGTGTGGGTCAAATAAACTCGAATAGATGACAGTTGTAATTGGATCAATTTAAATTTTACTATATTCAAATCCACATATTAACTTTTTAGATGAAAATGAAACTCAAATTCATTAGCTATTTTTGAAGGGTAATCCAAAACTAGGCATTAAAGATAAAAATCCTCACCTGATAAGAGCTCCATAAGCTTCCGTAACAGAACTGAAATCACCACAATGAATATGAGACATCTGACTCCACCAGCCATGCTGGATCCAAACGGGCTGACCATGCTAACAGTAGAGAAGGGCAAGAAACAGGTCCTCATTATTATGTCCAAATCTAGGACACACAGGCAAAACCTGATTGCGGCGGCTAAACAAATTGGCCATGGTGGGGAGGATAGCGTGGCTACATCTTCAAGGAACAACGTGAACTTTTGGCGGGATATCAAGCTTCCAAATACTCTTCCAGTTAAAGGCAGAACCAAATTCTCTAGCAAGTTTATATCCGCTTTTGACTGTGTAATGACCTTCATTATCAAAGTGCCACATCAAGATGATCTGCACAAGCGTGGAATTGAGAAGATAACATCTTTATCCACATTCAAAGAATTCCTCTCATGGAATTGAATAAGCTTTTGAACAAACTTTTCAATATACAAAACATTAATCAAACAATATATTAAAGTAACAAATAGTAGAGATTCGTAAAGCATTAAAATAAATGCAAAACAAATTTAAGCTCATATCAAGTAGCGACAACAATACTCTTGTTTATCTGGCTATTTACTTTTCATTAAATTTCACTTAGGGCACAAAAATGCATTATTATTTTTCATTCTCTCATTTATATGCCTCACGAAATTTATTTATTTAATTTCTTTTCACATTTTATGTTACTGTACACTCTAAGTGTAAAATTGATTTAATAAAATTAAGTAATAAATGCATTCACTTATAATTTAAATAATTAGTATACTTCACCTTTGACTTGATGACAAAGTTAAGGCAACATTTGTGTGTAAATTTTATAAAGTATGAGGAGAACCTTGTTGTGGAAGTTGCTATTTGGATGTTGTTATGCCCGTTTTCTTGACATGGATGAATGGGTCGCTAAAGGTCCAAGAGGCAAGTACAATATCAGGAAGCCCAGAAAGCCCAACCTTTAGGTCGCTAGGATGAGTTCGTCGGACTCGCCAGCTCGCGCCATGGAACATCTGCCTTGGTACGCTTCCGGCCTATGTTCATGTCAGAACCCGCCACGGCATCTCTTCAAATCGCATAGGTCGCCAGATCGGGAGTTCGCGCCAAGAGATACCTTGTCCAGCAAGCCACCGGACCTACCTAATTCCCTGATTCTGCGCCGGCACCATCTCAACAGTTCCCGAGGAGTATTTAATGCGGCGGCTGCTCATTTAATAAAGAGAAGACTTTATCTGAAGCATTAAATGCAGGCGTGTGCATAAAGGGAATAATAATTGTTTTTACAATAAATGCAGTATGGTTCATGTTAGATTAGTTGAAATAATCATAATTTGTAACGTGTATAATACTCAATTGAATTTTCCCTTCTCTATAAATATGTGAGATTTTTACTGTACCAACAAGTTAAGAACACTAGTATTACCGTCACTCTGCCGGAATTAATTCAGAGTAACCCGTGGACGTAGGTGCACTCGTCGAACCACGTAAAAATCATTGTCTTTACATTCATTTTTCCCCATTCTTTCTTTATTAATTGCTCCATTACTGTTATTCACCTACCTTAACCAACATTTAACTCCCTTGATTGCACTCTACCAACCTTAAACCGTATTTATCACTGTTTATTACCACGTTCACGGTCTGGGCCTTTTAATCTCTTAGTCGACCGTTTCCGGACGTTGACAGATGTGCTTGCTCGGTTAATACCTAGTCCTAGTCGACTTCCATCCTGAATTGTTGCCAACCTTTGAAAAACAAAACAAAATAAACATAATAATATTAAAACTAGAAGTTGATTTGAATACCAATAAATGTTATAGATTATAAGAAATGAATTTTTTTTTTTAAGTATTTATAAAACAAAATATATAAAAAATAAACTTTTACAATATTTTTAAAGTATTTGAATACGTAATCACCTATTATGCAAAATTTACTCACCTTCGATGACTTTAAATGTTGAACTTCACATACATTATTAAAAGTAGCAAGAATATTAAAAACCATCTAGAACATGCACTCAGTAAAGCTCAAAAGTTAACTGGTTCTATCTAACTCCAATTCTATATGAATGCATCTATTCCTTTCACACCTGCAACATATTTTAGGAAAAGTATATTTTCGATACTCAAAAGTTAATTCAAAAATTGCAAAACTTAAGCATTATACCAATTAACAAGGCTTACGATTTCTACAATTCAGTCTACAACATTTGAATAATTACACTCCATAAAAGCACTGTAGTCGAACCTGCCAATACAGACAATTTGATTTACTGACTAAATTTTTATCCAAATTTATCATCTATAAAGATCTCTAAATTTTCTTTAATTCTGTTATTGACTAACGTATGCACACCATATCTTACACCATATCTTAGTAGAAATTATTAAGCATATTTTTTTATTCTAAAACGTTAAGGGTTCAAATCCCACCCTTATCGAAATGTTGGTAGTTTTTCACAAATTTAATCTCTGTTTCCCCACCATTTGAAAAAAAAAAAAAAATCATTATCTGATTCACTATCATTTTCTACTTGAAAATTAAACTCATTAAATACACATTGATAAATCATCAAACCAGAATTTTTTTTTTGACCAAACACAACTACCAATCATTATATAATTAATTTAAATACCACATATGATGTATCTGACTCGAACTTAATATACTTAAAATTGATAATAAATTATGTGATAAGTGTAAACTCCTTTATCTATCTATAGCTTAAATTCCAAAATTTTGAATCTTTCTCCACCTCATGTCAAAATAACAGAACACATCAATGTCAAATGTGTAAGCCCAACAATTTTTATTATAAATTTTATGAAATCATGAAATTATACATTATAACATTTATTCCAAGTATTATTCTATCAAAATTCAAAAGCAGAATGAGCTTAACATCAGAAATAATAATATCATAAGGTGTGATAGGCAATACCACCAAGTCAATCTTATTACATAGGTGTGATAGGCAATACCGCTAAGCCAATCTCAACTCGTCAAGTTACAAAACCATACCTTCAAAATTCAGTAACTCGAATTCAAAGAACTACAATGATGTAATATAACATTAAAAATTGTTAAAAAAACATTAAAAGAAATTAAATATTAACAATGCAATGTAGTCAGTAAATATCACATTAAAAAAAAAAAAGCAAAAAAATTTGTTAATAAAATCTCAATACAGATTAATAATCAGGGCAACTCACCTTTCAAAGTCTTGTAGTGAGTATCTTGCGGTTAGAATCCGTTCAAGTTGAGCTTTTACATCCTTGACAGGTTTGAAAACATGCTGTAGACGTCCCTTGATATTTTCGTCACTGCCCTGCTCCCAAAGTTCATCCCCACTTACCTCTTCTATGGTATTATCGTCACTGCCTTGCTCCCAAAGTTGATCGCCACTTACCTCTTCTATGATATTATCGTCATTGGCCTGCTCCCAAAGTTGATCCCCCCTTACCTCTTCTGTGGTATTATCGTCACTGCCTTGCTCCCAAGGTTGATCCCCACTTACCTCTTCTATGGTATTATCGTAACTGCTTTGCTCACAAAGCCTATCCTCCCTTATCTCTTCTATGGTATTTTTGTCACTGCCCTGCTCCAATTTGGTCCACCAAACTACATCCCCTCTTATCTCTTCTATGGTATCTGGATTCAGGTCCTTGAGAGGTAGCTTCCGGAGCGCTTTGCAGTTCTTCACTTCTATAATTCGTAGCTTTGGGACAGCAGTGCCTGGAGAATCAATCTCCTCAGCAGTGTGCTTAAAGAGTTCACACAGTTTCTCACAGAAACTAACTTTGATTACTTCCAGCTTGTCTGTGTTGAGCGTCGAATTACCATACTGGAGAAGAAATATTAATTGAGGGCACTTGGTAACTTCTATTAATCGTAGGCTATGTAAACAGAGTCCCAGCCTGTCAATTAACTCTGAAATGCTTTCGAGGTTCCCGACATCAAGGAGATGAAGTTCCTCTAGGTTTGGTAGTAGGTCTACCGTGGAAGCACTCTTTCTTGATAATTCCCACAAGTTAGTATTTGCAATAGTCACAGATTTCAAACCAGCAAAGCACACTGAGCGTTTTCTGGCCAACATTTCAAGCAATTCTTCCAGTTTACAACAATCTAGGACCAGAGAAGTTGCACTGCTCAACAACGGGTTATTCAGACAATTTAAAACATCATGGCGAATTATTGTCAGCCTCTTTCCATCAAGTTCAGTTTGCCAGAAGGCTGTTTCACGTGTACCTATAATGAACTGGAATCTTCTTAATCTACCTATCCAGGTACGCTCTCTGGAGCCAAGACATTGAATGCCCTCCAGTCGTATGGATAAGACTAGTAAATGATCAAGGCACAACAGCTCTCTGAAAGTTGAATGCGTTTCTTCTGTTCGTTGTATTTCACCCCAAATGTAAGCACTGCGTGACATGTCTAGAACCTCCAAACAACGTAAGCTAGACATAATCCCACTCTGAATGGTTTTCAGGTTGAGCGTCCGGGATAGGTATAATTGACTTAAGTTCATCAAATTTCTCATTTCACTTGGCAATTCTTTAATACAAGTGCCACTGCAATCAAGCACTCGGAGTTTACTAAGACCGCCAACCGGAGATAACTTTTTTAGAAAAGAGCAATCCCTTAAAAGAAGCACTCGTAGGTCACCCAATTTGAGAATGGATTGAGGTAACAACTCCATGCGGGCTCCACATAGATTTAAGACCCTAAGTGATTGAAATGCTTGAAGAAATCCATCAGAAATTCTCTCAAGGAGGAGATTACCTTGTAATAGTAAACTCATGGTCTCTCTATAGCAAATTGCACAATCAGGTAACTCTGTTATTTTATTATGCATGAATGAAATTCTTTTGAGAGCCGTAGATATTTCGGATATTGAAATCTGAGTCAAACCAATCCCTGACCGGACAAGTGCTTTACATCCATCTCCCAAGGAAGATGAAATCCATATAGCAACATTGCGAACTACATCATGCATTTTTACAGTACCCTCACGGGCTCCTTGTTCCAACAAACAAGTGTCTTTCAGATTTTCGATTAAAGCTATCCCCCTGTTGTAGGAATACTCATAATTTTTCTGTCCATCTATTAAATCTTCACCAAGCCAGCACTTTACAAGTTCACTTTCATCAATAGAGAAATCCTCAGGATATAAAGAGCAGTACAGAAAACAAGGTTTAATGTTTTTACCTCGTAAGGAATCATAGCTCAACTTCAAGGGCTTGAAAACGGTATTCTCTATGCCTTCGATGTCAGGAACATCTGAACTCCGTAACTCGCTTAAGGCATCCTTCCACAGTTCAAGCCTTGTCTTTTCCCTCATGGCTTTTCCCACAGTAATGATTGCTAACGGCAGACCCCCGCATTCCTCGGCAACTGCTCTCGCAATTGGTTCAATATGCTTTAAAGTAGCTACCTTCCCTGCATTTTTTTTAAACAATAGCCATGGTTCTTCATCCTTCAGGACCTCCACTTTCACTTGTTTATCAGTCTTCATCTTCCTGCAAACCTCAAACGAGCGAGATGTAAATAAGATCTTAGAATTTGCATGATCTTCAGGTTGTGGGACGCCTAAAGAATCTAAATCAATTGTCTCCCAAACATCATCTAGGATAAGAAGAAATTTCTTCTTTTGTAGCCTCCGATGAAGTCTTTTGGCTATAGACTCTTCACTTTCTTCCACTTTCACCTCCAAATTCAGTCTCTCTGCAATTTGTATTTGGACCTTTCTTAAATCCAGTTTCTGGGACACGGTAGCCCATATTATGATGCCGAAAGGAAGTCTTGAAGAACTGTCCTTGAGCTTGTTGTTCAAGTTCTTTACCAAAGTAGTCTTACCGACCCCTCCCATGCCCCAAACACCAATCCTCTTAACATCATCATCATATAGTAGATCCATAACTTTGGCTAAATTTTTTGATGCGGTTGCTTGATTTTCGATACAAGGACCAGGGATATGCTCAACTGCTTTTGCCAAATAATTACGACCCACCATTTTGGCAGCAATATATCCTGCCTTGAGAAGTCTTTCTACCTCCTCGAGAATTCTGGCTGTCTCCCTGCTAAGTCTACTCCTTTCACTGCAATTAAAGAAACATCCACAAAATTTTTCATTATTGGCGCTCGCACCTTTTCGAACTGAATCCACTTCAATCATGATTTTATCAACCTCTCCAAGCCACTGTTTCATCTGAGCGTCACATGAATCAACATCTTCCTGCACTTCGTTCCTTAGATTGTCAAGACTATTCATCTTTGTTTCTAGAGCGCTGAGATTTGATTTGAAGCTGATGAAGTTCTTGATGCTTGGATAGTAGCCACAGAGAAATTTGCCAGTTTCCGTCAGTGCAGAACTTACGATGGAAACCAAGAAGTCCATTGCAGAATTTTTGTACGGAGTGTAGCTAAATGGCAAAATTCCAAGGCAATGAAATTGCACAAGGAATGATAGTTCTCAGCTTCTTTAGAAAAGATGATCTGATATGGAGAAGGCCAGTGAAGTAAATGGAGAAGGCTAGGGGTCACTGGATCAGTTATTCCTTTAGTCTGTAAACACACATGGTTGGAAAGGAAGAATTTGCTTTCACATGCCAATTGCCAAGTAAATCATTTTTCATTGTTGATGCTTACTATTCTTATTCTACCATGATCATTATTGGTTTCACACTTTATTTTCTTTCTATTTTGGCTTTATTGAACTCCACTTTTGCATGATTGGGCTCCTCAACTTCTTATCCTTCACTTTTGTATCTCGACATAAATCATAGTGTACTGATATGTTGCCAGTCCCTGTCAATGTTGTTAATGAAACTACGAAATGAAGGTAAAATTTATTTAAGTTTTAATGGCTAATTATACTCTATACGTCCAGCACATTGAAGTATCTCTTCTAAATTTATATTAATAAATGAAAAAACTTGATTAAAAAAACTCAAATTTAATCCCAGAGATAAATAACACCTAACCTATCTGATGTTTGTATTTGTTTTTTCCTCCAAAATCAACTTGTTAGAAAACTCATACTGAACTCTTAAAGTTAATCATCAAATGTAATTACGGGCCCTTTTAAAATGGTAAATGATCATAATATCCCAAGTAAAATATCATAAATTTTAAAAGAAAATTCATATTTTAAAAGAAAAAAGAATGCTTTAGCCTTTCACCATCCATCATGTTGTTGTGGATGGTGGAGATTTGACTTGAAGCTGATGAAGTTCTTGATGCTTGGATAGAAGCCAAAGAGTGATCGGCCAGTCTCTGTCACTGCTGCACTTATGATTGACGCCACCACTTCCAATTGCAGAATTGTGGTAATAAGTATAGCCAAGAAAGTTGTAAGGCAAGGGAACTGCACAAAGGAAAGTGGGTCTCAGATGGAGAACCGAGGTTTAAAATATAAATAGATAGATATTTTGTAAATCAATTTTTTTAATAATTAACTTAATTAAAAAAAAAGATAAATATGTTTGATAAATTACATAAAATTATTAAAATAGACATGATTGTTAAAATATATATTTTTATTTTTTTCAGTTTTTTTTCTTTTCCCATTAAATAAAATTAAATAAATAAAAATAAGAAGAAAAAATAAAATTATTTTTGTTTGGACAAAAGAAGTTGCATTGGTCAACAACGGGTTAGTCCACAAGGGAGCTTGAGTAGTTGAAAGTTGAAACAGTTGCAGTAATCCATCAGGAATTTCATTTCAGGTGTGACATTAATTAGCAATAATAAAGCCGTTGAGGTACACAGATTTCAATAATCCTGTTATTTCACTCGTTTTCAACTTTCTGTTGATTTCATTAAAAATATAGAAACAAATAATATATCCCGCTCGATGTGTAAATTGTAGCATCATTTTGTAACTTTTTTTTTTTTTTAATTAACAAAATTCCAAGGTAATTCAATACTAATAGCCAAGAGTCTATTAGGATTTGTCGAGAATCTAGAGATTAAATATTATTATGTGATTTGAGAATTTATTTCTCTGATACTGTGAGATGTCCAGTCTTAGGAGGAAAAAATTTCCCATGTAAAAATTTCATACACATACTAATAGATATAGATAGTGAGACTTGAATATTATCACGGATTTAAAGAAAAAATATATTAACCACTTAAGTTACGAGTAGTTGTGCAAAGAGAGTGATCGATGAACTTTCGTTTAATAAGAATTCATGGTCAACTAAGTTCAATCACATGTTATTATATTTTAATTTTACGTAATATAGTACAAAATTCCATTGCAGAATTTTTTACGGAGTGTAGTCAAATAGGGAATTCTAAAGCAATGAAATTTTACAGGGAATGAAAGTCTAAAGCCTCTCATGAAAGTTGATATAATGTGAAGAACAAAAGAAGACTAATAAATTTTGAGAATACAATCAAATTGGTCTCATTTCTAATTTGCTATTGCTTAAGCCTATAAAGACATACATTTGAGAACGAAGAAGTTTCTCTCAAATGCCGGCAATTGCCGCGTATATAATTTTTCTTTGACGTATGACATCATTCATTATTGTCTATTGGTGCTTACTATTAGTATTCTATAATGTCCATTATTGCTTTCACAAATCATTTTCTTCCTTCAGTGTCTTAATCAAAGCGACTTTTATTTCTTAATGTTATCTTTGAGATAAAGCAGATACAAAAAGAAATTAGATACCTTGGACCTACCTGCAAGTTGGAGAGGACTAGATTATGTCTGCTCAACAATCCAATGTTGTCAACATAGAATATCATTTTGTGTATATATATATATATATATATATATATTTGTACTCTAATATGCTTTTAGTTACTATCTATGAAATATTATGGTAAAATTATATCCTTACACATTGTGAATTTAAAAAATAGATATATAGTTTGTTTATTTAACTTTTAGATCCTCATTTTCACTTGAAAACAATCCAGATTCAATGGTTAGTACTAAAAAAAAAAAAGTACATATGACGGTGTGTGTGTGTATAAATTTTTTTTTCAGAGAAACGAAACCATATGAAGAGATTATTGGTGTTGCTCATTTGAAGTAGAAGGCCCGACCCTCCTGTTATAAGCTCACCCATGTGCAGGCCTGACCCAAATGCCAAATGCCTCCAATTCCTTACCCAGTCAACTTTTGTTTAGCGAAATAGGACACCGTTCAACTCAATTTGTTGTATATATTACAAATATCTTCTTCTTCCTGCATTTATTTCAACCAAACTGAATTTAATTGATTCAACCAAAGTTTAGATAGTTTTGGTTAAATCACTGTGTGTACGGTTTAATTTTTATCACTTTGTTGCTTGTAGCAACTAGTTTAAAGTTGTGTTTTTGATTTAATTAATCCTCATTTCTGTAACCAAATTGTTATGGGTATATTTCGGGTTACATAAATGGACTAATAAAAGTCCAACAAGCTAATCCAATGGATAGACTCGACAGATAAAAGCTCAACAAATTTGCCCCCACCAATTGCCCCCACCAATTGGATGATGCATCGGGTTAAGCAAATATACCTTTAGGATGCAATGAAGCCGGGTGAATAATATTGTTATGCACTAACAATTTAAACCACGAACACCATTTATGACAAACCTATCAAGATACATTCTGTCATTGCAGTTAACAGAGTATTGAATTTTTTACACAAGAAAAGAATGAGACAAAACTTACATTATTTGGAGACAAAGAGAAAATGAGGGGAAGAGAGCAAATTATCAAGTTATAACAACTTTGGCGGATTGAACTGTGGTGTCTAAAATGAATGGTGATGGTGGGTATTTATAATGTGAGTTGCACCTTTTAACAATAAGTTGCAACTTTTCATCATAACTTTTCAATTCAAATGAATTTGAATCAAGCCATTGGATAAATACTACAATTTCCACATTTGATCCTACGGTTCAAATTGTATGATTCCATAAATTCACACCTTTATATAAAGTCACATCTTACGATAAAAGTCACAACATTTGATCATACATTTCGATAAAATTGATGGCTCTCATTAGATCATCACAAAAAATCATATAGTGTTGAAAGGATTACGAATTGTTGCTGTGTATTTGCATCATTTGCTTTTAGCTTTTAGAACATGATTTTCTTTGTGACCTTTCGGTAATACTATTATATCAACAGAGGTAAAAATTGGCATAAGGAAACACAATTAGACACTGTTAGAATTTGCAAACACATTTTATTTTTCAACAGAATACGAGGAACAGATGATGTTCAAGTCCACAAGATCCGAGGACTAGATGGCAAGTCTAGTGATGTCAGCTACAATTACACATGCTCACGTCAAATAGTTACACTAATAGTCATGTTAATATGACTATTTACTTTTCATTGAGTTTCAAATAAGGGACAAAGATGCATGATTATTTTTCATTCTTGCGGTTATATGGTTCGTGAAATTCATTCATTTCACATTTTCAAGTACTATCGATATTAAACCAAAACATATGATAATAAGCTGGTAAAGTTCATGATGCGAACCCTGTATATAATAATACAACACCCACAATCAATTGAATCAACTATCCCAATAAAGTTTAATTCAAGCATAAGTAAAAGAAAATAAGAAGAAGATACTTTGATCTAATGATTAGCAAACCACAAATCAAGATAATAAAGACATCACTCTCAAGAACAAGAGAAGGAAGAGGGAGATAAGTATAGAATATTAAATCAAATATTAACTTGATAAATCTCAAAGTTCATGAAGAAAAAAAAGAGAAAAACTCAAATTTTCATGTCACAAATGTCTGTTGCTGTTTTTGAAGCTCACATAACCTTTTATAAGCAAAATAAATGAAACCCTAACTTCTAACCCTTGCATGGATACCCTAACCCTTTAATACACCCCACTTGGGCTTAAAATAGCTAAGTTTGAGTTTACAATAATTAAATTTAACAGTCTAATATATAAACTAATGACCCAACATGTCATAAAACAAATTAAAGTCTAATTTATCTTCAAATAGCCACCCAAGCCTTCAATATTTATGATCTTGAGCTTAAATATGATGTGTTTACTTCATGAATTGAATGAGAATGAGATTGATTGTTAGTGTTTACTTGCTTAAAATTCATTCCGTAATGGAAATAAAAATGTGGTTCCCACATCAATTTGGGGTTATGGAATAGGAATCTCATTCCCCCAACCCACTTAGGAATCTCATTCTCATTCCCCTTCTCAATATGAAAAGTCTCTTATGCCTCTCTTTTAAAAAAAAAAATATTTTATTTGATATTAAAAAAAAAAATTGTATATTATATAAAAAAACAACACACCATTAGTTTTTCATCACCAATTTCTTAATTATCATAGTGAACTATTAAAATAATATACATTTTTTAAAAAAAATAATATGCAGTTTTTTATTTGATATTAAAAAAAATTACACATTAGGTTAGTGGACTACTAAAATAATATGTAATTTTTTTAAATTATAATATACAGTTTTTTATTTGATATTAAAAGGAAAAAAAACTGCATGTTATAATAAAAAATTGCACACTATTATAATTAATAAATAATTTTAATAAATGATATTTTTGTAACTTCTAATTAATCTATTCCGATTCCAAAGCAAAGTAAACAGTTTAATGGGAATACTGCTGATTCCGATTTCGATTTCTACAGTTAAAGTAAACAACTTATTCTCATTCCGATACTTCATTCCAATTCCAAGTTATTCCGATTCCAAATCATTCCGATTCCTCCAAGTGAAATAAATGCACCAATCATATTTTGAAGCCTTGGTGTCCTTTCCATACTATCCAACGCTTGTTGCGCAAGACTTTTAACCCAATTAGCTTGAATTAACCTATTTAAAGCCTCTTTCATCCTCTTAGCTCTAGCCTTTACCATAGACCCTCCATTGATACTCAAAAGATCATTAGACTTGCTTCCTTTATTTCCATAAGTTCAAGGCTAACCCTTGTCTATAAATTCACAAGTGGGAGGGACCATTGTTATGGGAATTGCTACTTGGACATGCTTGTCCAATTAATCACTTTTGGTCCCATCAGCTTTCTTACCTGAATTAGTGCCAACCTCTGAAAAATAAAATAAAATCAAGTAATAAATATTAAATCAAAACTATATATAAAACTAAAAGTTTATCAACACCAATAAATGTGATGGATTATAAGGAATAAATCAAATTTCATTTAAAAGCATTTATAAAACAAAGCATATAAGATAAACAAAACTTTTGTTATTCCACATATTATATAATACTTTTAAAGCATTCCAATACGTAATCACATATTATGCAAGAATTGTTCTGTTATTCACCTCTGATGATTGTAAATCGAGAACTTCACTTACAATACATATATATAAAATGCTTGTTATGACCAAACTTCAGAAAATGAAATACGAAAAATTGCTAATAAAATTTCAATACAGAAAAAAATAAGAGCAACTCACCTTTTCATGTTTCCTCGAGGTGGCTATCTCCCTGTTAGAGTCCGTTCAAGTTGGGGTCTTGCATCCTTGACAGGTTTAAAAACATGCTGCAGATGTTCCTTGGTATTTTCTTGACTGCCCTGCTCCAATTTGGTCCACCAAACTTCATCCCCTCTTATCTCTTGTATGGTATTTGGATTCAGGTCCCTGAGTGGTAGCTTCCTGAGCGCATTGCAGTTTTCACTTCTATTATTCGTAGGTTTGGGCCAAGAGAGCCTCGAGCTTCAGTCCCCTCAGCAGTATGCTGAAAGAGCTCACACAGGTTATTACAGAGATTAACTTTGATTACATCCAGCTTTTTCGTGTTGAGCTTCCCATTACCATACTGGAGAAGAAATCTTAAATTGAGAGCACTTGGTAACTTCTACTTCTCGTAGTCTACGTAAATGGAGTCCAAGCCTGACAGTTAACCTTGAAATGCTATAGAGGTCCTTGACATCAAGGAGATGAAGTTCCTCTAGGTTTGGTAGTAGGTCTAATTTGGAAGCGTTATCTCTTGATAAGCCATACAAGGTAGAATTTGCAATAGTGAGAGATTTCAAATTGGCAAAGCAATTAGTGGGTTCTCTGCTCCACATTTCAATCATTTCCTGTTCACAACTATCTAGGATCAGAGAAGTTGCATTGGTTAACAACGGGTTAGTCCTATATCTTGAAACATCAAGGCTAATTATAGTCACTCTCTTTCCGTCAAGCTCAGTTTGCCAGAAGGCTGTTTGATACCGACCTATAACGAACTGGAATCTTATATTTCTACCTATCCAGCTATGTCCTCTGGAGCCAAGATTCGGAATGTCGTTGGATAAGACAAGTAAATGCTCAAGGCACAAAAGCTCTCTGAAACTTGCTTGCTCTTCTTCTGTCTCTTGCTTTACACCCCAAGTGTAAGCACTGAATGTCATGTCTAGAACCTCCAAACTAGATAAGGTAGACACAATCCCACTTCGAATGGTTTTTAGTTTGAGCATCCGGAATAGGTATAATTGCCTTAGGTTTCTCAAATTTTTCATTTCACTTGGCAATTCTTTAATACGAGTGCCACTACAGTCAAGCACTTGGAGTTTACTAAGCCCGCCTAGCGGAGATAACCCTTCTAGAAAAGAGCAATCCCTTAAAAGAAGCACTCGAAGATCACCCAGTTTCAGAACTGATTGAGGTAGCAATTGGATGCAGGTTCCACATAGATTTAAGACCTTGAGTAATTGAAATGCTTGAAGGAATCTGTCAGGAATTACTTCGAGAGAGCGATTACCTTGTAACAGTAAACTCATAGTCTCTGGACAACAAATCTCATAATCAGGCAACTCTATTATTTTGTCATGCATGAAAGAAACTCTTTTGCGAGCTGTAGATATTTCGGAATCTGAAATCCGAGTCAAACCAATCCCAGACTGGACAAGTGCTTTACATTCATCTTCCAAAAAAGATGAAATCCATACAGCAGCACTGCGAACTACATCATGCATTTTTACCGTACCCTCACGAGCTCCATGTTCCAACAAACAAGAGTCTTTTAGCTTCTCAATCAAGCCATTCCCCTATTATAAGTGTCCTAATAAATTTTCTGTCCCTCTATCAAACCTTCACCCAGCCAGCACTTGACAAGTTCAGTTGCACTAATAAAGAAATCCTCAGGATATAAAGAGCAGTATAAAAAACAAGGTTTGATATTTGAACCTTGTAAAGAATCGTAACTCAACTTCAAGGGCTTCAAAACTTTGGTCTCTATGCCTTCGATGTCAGGAAAATATGAACTCCTTAACTCACTTAGGACATCCTTCCACAAGCAAGTCCATCCTTGTCTTTTTCTCTCATGGCTTTTCCCACAGTTATGATTGATAATGGAAGACCGCTACATTCGCTTGCAACTGCTCTTGCAATGGGCTCAATCTGTTCAGAAGTAGCTACCTTCCCTGCATTTTCAGTAAACAATTGCCATGATTCTTTGTTATTTAGGACATCCACTTTCACTTGCTTGTCAGTCATCATCATCCTCCACACCTCAAATGAGCGAGATGTCAGTATGATCATAGAACCTAAATGATCTTTAGGTCGTGGAACACCAGAAGAATCCAAATTGATTGTGTCCCAAACATCGTCTAGAATAAGAAGAAATTTCTCCTTTAAAAGCCTCCAGGGAAGTCTTTTAGCTAGAGACTCTTCGCTTTCTTCCACTTTCACCTCCAAATTCAATCTCTCTGCAATTTGTGTGGGACACGGTAACCCATATTTGAATGCCAAAACGAAGTGTTGAAGAGCTGTCCTTGAGCTTGTCATTCAAGTTCTTTACCAGAGTAGTCTTACCGACCTCGCCCATGCAGGGACGGAATCAGACATTTCAATTTGAGGGGACCACAATATATTTATCAAATCATCTAATGACCTAACCTATTTCAAATCATTAACATTTATATATCTCAAATTTCCTACAAATGTAAAATATAACATAAAACTAAAATAAAATCAATTCATAAATTCCAAATTAGAAGATATAACATAAATTTATTGAAATATTTCTACAAAAACATTGACATACCTTTAACCATGATGAAATATGGTTACAAATTGTGAAATCTTGATGTTTACAAATTGGAATTTGGTGATAATTTGTTATTGGATCAGCTGTTGCTTAAGCTTATCAAGACATCTAGTTGGGTAGGAAGAAGACTCTCTGAAATGACAATTGCCAAGCAAGTTCTTTCCTTCGACTTCTGGTATCATTTTCTTTACTTCTCAAGTGTCCACAAAGCCAATATTGCGGCGGAGTTGGATGTTTTGTTTGATTGAAGTCAGTATTTGGGGCAGAGTCAAATGTTTTGTTTGAATGAAGTATTATATTAAAACTTATAGTTATGAAGGGAAAAATTGGAGAAGTTACAAAATATTAAGGTGTAGTTACAAATTTTTTTTAAAGAAAAAATTTATTTTTAAAAGGAGTCATGGCCCTGTGAATTCCTGCAGCCACTGATTACAATCTCTTTGAAAATTTTCCAACTGCTTAACTTTCTCAGCTGATGCAAGGTCAAAGTTCAGGTTGTTTTAGAGATGAGTTAAATATTTCATATCTCACTTTAATAGATGAAATAGGATTTGACTGTGAAATTTTGATGTTAATTGTCAACTACAATGAACTAATATTTATATGCCCCTAGTTGCCACTCCCATGGAAGAAATTTGGTAAACAAAGATATTTGAAGCTTAAGATAATTTGCAAAGTATACAAATATTCTCAGAATTTACAAATAAATCATCTCACTCACAAGTAACAAGCGAATAGAAAACGATCTTCGTGAACCTTTTTTTTTTCTCAGAACTGAAGGTCACAAGAAAGACAGTCTGACCTGCTATGAACTTGTATTACTATTCATCTGGTTTTGGCTTGACAGCTGAATTATTGACCTAAGAATTGAAGAAGTTTTAGCCAAGTTCCCCGAACAGGTTTGGTGCACCTGCTTGGAAGCTGTCAAACGTAGTTGTTACAATCTTAAAATTATGATGCATGGTATATCTTTCATTTCTATTCAATTGTGTTAATGAAAACCATGTGATTTCCAAAAAAAAAAAAAAAAAAAAAAGAAAATAAAGAAAAAAGAAAACCGTGTGATATAGAATGAAAATTAGATAAGTTTTGAAAATGTTACTGAAAAATTGAAATCAATTACCACTAATTATAGTTCGCAAAGAAAGGAAATAGTTCGTAACAATTCGTAGTCTTTATTCACAAACTATTTTTGATGTCGACACTAACTACAGGTACAAAAAAAATTAATTTCAATTTTTCAATGATATTTTTTAAGCTCAATCTTTTTATGGCACTAGAACAAAAAACATCTCCTTATGTTTTTGTCTTCCATGGTAAAAACAAGCTGATTATCATATTAAATCACGAAAAACAATTCTGTTAATTTTTTAGGGCAAACTCTATTTTAGTCCTTAAAGTTTTCAAAAAATATCATTTTAAACTCTTTTAAAAACAATTATTTTCATTTCTTATTTTTTCAAAGCTCTTTAAAAAAGTCTAAACTATCAGTCAACTAATTATCAATATTAATAGAATGCGTAAAAAAATATTTTTAATCTTGATGGTTGTTAGTAATATATAAATTACAAGATTTTCCTTATAGAATAATGAATTTTTAAGTTAAATTTTTTAAAATATATTTGATTTTAAATTATTAAATTATAATTTAAATTGTTTAAAGTCACTGTTGACCGTCAGTTAACTGATGATTTGAACTTTTGTGAAGAATTTTGAAAAAATTAAGAATAAAAAGAGCTATTTTTAAAAGAACTTTAAAAAATTGATATTATTTGAGATCTCAAGGACTAAAATGAAGTTTTGTTTTTCTTCTTCTTCCCTACATTGTATTATGAAAACAACTCTAAGTTGCATTTGAATCATGTATTCAGACACAGATAATAAAATATGAAGAAGACAAAAATAATATAAAAATTATAGTGGTTCAACAGTATACAAACATCTACTCTCGTACGATTGAAAAAATTTTACTAAACTTTCAATAGAGTTACAGTAATTATTTATATCAAACTCCAATCCCAAAAGTACCTTTACGAAAAATATGTTGTACCATACCGTTTCGGGTCTAGGCCTATTTGCTTGTCCCCTCTGCTCTATCAACTAACCACACATGTTATATATAAATATGAGCCATATAATCACTAAGTTGTCCAAACCTTAACGAGTGTGATTCACTTTAAGGACATCTTTTACATGAGGTAATCAACTACTAAATTATATAACATAAATCTTTAATGGACCAACTAAATCTTTTTAATACTTAGTTTGTATACTAGAAAAAAAAATCCAGATTCTGGAAAAAAGTATAGACAATGTTAACCAAGAATACCAGATACAACCAGCAGTGGTACCTCACATCTGCTCCGTTATTTCTGTATCTGAATCCTATCATTCAGCACTGTGAAAATTATAGCAAACGAGTCTTAGTGTCTTCTGCATCTTTCATCATATCCCAAATGTAAGCACTGGGTATCATGTGTAGGACCTTGAATCAATTTGGTAATTTAATGAATGGTGGGATGGAGGCATGAAGCAATATCTTGTTTATTTTATGCTCAAATTCATCATCTATATGTGAATGATTTTGTATGTAACATTTTTTTAGCAAATAACCTCAGTTTTAAAAGGTAAAATAACATTTCAACACATAAAAATAATACGAGTAAAAGCCTTAATACACATGACATGTAGTCTAGCAGATATCTACTTTCCAGAAAAATCCACCTTTCTCATGAATTTTGCACTGATTGTGCAGGGTGTAATCAGCCTGAATCATCTTCGTCTCTTAGAGGTAGGCAAAAGTTCAAAATTTACATTTGAAAAAATTCTGTAGACGTACCTTGGTATCTGCATCACTGCCTTGCTCCAATTTGTCCCACCAAAGCTCATCTCCTCTTATCTCTTCTATGGTATTTGGATTCAGGTCCCTCAGAGGAAGCTTTGTGAGCGCTTTGCAGTGTTTCACGTGTATCTTTCGTAGGTTTGGGACAACGGAGACTGCAGCTGCAGTCTCCTCAGGAGTATGCTGAAAGAGCTCACACAGCTTATTACAGAAGCATACTTTGATTACTTCCAGCATTTCTGTGTTAAGCTTGGGATTACCATACCAGAGAAGAAATCTTAAGTCAGAGCATGCATCAACTCGTATTTTTCGTAGTCTGGACAAACTGAGTCCAAGATTGTGAATTAACTGTGAAATGCTCTCTAGAAGCTTGACTTTAACGACATGAAGTTCCTCTAGGTTTGGTAGTAGGTCGAATTTGGAAGCATAATCGCTTGGGAAGTCATAGGGAGATCCTTCAATAGTTAGAGATTTCAAACCAGCAAACCAATCAGTGGGTATTGTGGCCAACATTTTAGGCATTAGATCCAGTTTACAAACAAATAGGACCAGAGAAGTTGCATTGGTCAACAGCGGATTAGTCAAAACTCTTAAAAGATCAGGGCCAAATATTGTCACCCTCTTTCCATCATGTTTAGTTTGCAGGCAGGGTAATGGAAATTGATTTATAACAAAGTCGAATCTTCTTAATCTACCTATCCAGGTATGTCCTCTGGAGTCTAGAGTTGGAATGTCCCTCAATCGTATAGATAAGACAAGTAAATGCTCAAGGCACAACAGTTCCTTGAAAGTTGCATGCTCGTCTTCTGCCTCTCCCATCACACGTCCATTGTAAGCACTTCGTGTCATGTCTAGAACCTCCAAATTAGAGAATCCAGATATGATTCCATCTTGAATGGTGCATAGTTTGAAAGTATAGGATAGGTCTAACTGCCTTAAGTTTCTCAAATTTCTCATTTCACTTGGCAGTTCGCTAATACTAGTGCGATGGCAATCAAGCACTTGGAGTTTAGTAAGCCTGCCTAGCTGAGACAACTCTTTTAGCTCTGAGCAACCCCCTAAAAGAAGCACTCGAAGCTCCTCCAGTTTGGAAATGGATTGAGGTAACCACTGGATGCTGGTTCCACATAGATTCAAGACCCGCAGTGACAGAAATGCTTGAAGAAATTCATCAGGAATTTCATAGAGGTAGGGATTATATTGTAGCAGTAAACTCAAGGTCTCTGGACAACAAATCCCACAATCGGGTAACTCTCTAATTTTATTACGCATAAGAGAGACTCTCTTCAGAGACTGTAACATTTCAGCTTCAGAAATTTGAATCAAGCCAATCCCGGACCGGACAAGTGATTTGCATCCATCGTCTAAAGAATGTGAAATCCATACAGCAACATCACGGACCACATCATGCATTTTTACAGTACCCTTACGGGCTCCATGTTCCAACAAACAAGAGTCTTTCAAGTTTTCAATCAAAGCTATTCCGCTATTATAAGAGTCCTCATAATTTTTTTGTTCATCTATCAAACCTTCACCCAACCAGCAATTAACAAGTTCACTTACTTCAATAGAATAATCCTCAGGATATAAACAGCAGTACAGAAAACAAGACTTGATGTTTTTACCTTGTAATGAATCATAACTCCACTTCAAGGGCTTGTAAACTTTTTCCTCTATGCCTCTGACATCAGGAATTGATCTTTGTAACTCACTCAGGGCATGCTTCCACAGTTCAATCATTGTTTTTCCCCGCATAGCTGTACCCACAGTAATGACTGCCAAGGGGAGACCGCTACATTCTCTGGCAACTGCTCTTGCAACTGGTTGAATTTGTTCTGATGTAGCTTCCTTCCCTGCATTTTCAACAAACAACTGCCATGCTTCTTCATCATTCAAAGCATCCACTTTTACTTCTTTGCCAGTCTTCATCTCCCTGCACACCTCCAGAGAGCGACAAGTCACTATAATCTTAGAACCTGTATGAACTTCAGGTTGTGGGATGCCCAAACAATCTAAATCAATTGACTCCCAGACGTCATCTAGGATTAGAAGAAATTTCTCCTTTAGGAGCTTATGGTGAAGTCTATTAGCTAGTCTCTCTACACTTTCGCCCATTTTCGCCTCCATGTTCAATCTCTCCGCCAATTGTAGTTGGACAGTTTTTAAATCCAGCTTCTTGGACACGGTAGCCCATATTACAATGCCAAAAGCAAGTGTTGAAGAACTGTCCTTGAGCTTGTTGTTCAAGTTCTTTACCAGAGCAGTCTTACCGACCCCTCCCATGCCCCAAACACCAATTCTCAGAACATCTTTGTCATTTAATAAATCCATAACTTTAGCTAAATTTTCTGATGCAGTTGTTTGCTTTTCAATAGAAGGTGCAGGGATATGCTCAACTGCTTTTGCCAAATAATTACGACCCACCAGTTTGGCAGCAACATCACCGGCCTTGAGAAGTCTTTCTACCTCCTTGAGCATTCTGGCTGTCTCCCTGCTAAGTCTACTCCTTGTACTGCAATTAAAGAAACATCCACAAAGTTTTTCATTATTGGCACTCGTACCTTCTTGAACTGGATTCACTTCAAGCATGATTTGTTCGACCTCTCGAAGCCACAGTGTCATCTGAGCATCAGATGAATCAACATCTTCTATCACTTTGTTCCTTAGATCAAGAAGACTACTCATCTCTTTTTCTAGAGCACTGAGATTTGATTTGAAGCTGAAGAAGTTCTTGATGCTTGGATGGTAGCCACAGAGAAATTTGCCAGTTTCTATCAGTGCAGAACTTATGATGGAAACCAACAAGTCCATTGCAGAATTTTTGTACGGAGTGTAGCCAAACAGCAAAAATCAAAGGCAATGAAATTGCACAAGGAATGATAGTTCTCAGCTTCTTTAGAAAAGATGATCTGATATGGAGAAGGCTAGTGAAGTAAATGGAGGAGGCTAGTGGTCACTGGATCCGTTATTCCTTTAGTCTGTAAACACATATGATTGGAAAGGAAGAACTTGCTTTCACATGCCAATTGCCAAGTAAATCATTTTTCATTGTTGATCTTACTGTTCTTATTCTATGATGACATTATTGCTTTATTGAACTTCAGTTCTGCTTTCATGATTCCTTTCCTTTCCTTTTAGAAAAAGGATACAAAAAACAAAAATAAACAGTATGATTGTGCTTTTCAACTTTTTGTCCTTGACTTTTATATCCCGACATTAATCATATCGTACTGATATGTTGTCAATCTCTATCAATGTTGTTAATGAAACTGTAGAATGAAGGTAAAATTGATTTAAGTTTTAAAGGCTAATTATACTCTATACGTCTAACACATTGAAATATCTCTTCTAAATTTATATTAATAAATTAAAAAAGTTGATTAAAAAAACTCGAATTTAATCTCAGAGGTAATTAAATAACACCTAACCTATCTGATGTTTGCATTTGGTTTTTCCACCAATATCAACTTATTAGAAAACTCATACTGGACTCTTAAAGGTAATCATCAAATATAATTACGGGCCCTCTTAAAATGGTAAATGATCAGAATATCCTAAGTAAAACATCATATATTTTAAAAGAAAATTCATATTTTAAAAGAAAAAAGAATGCTTTAGCCTTTCACCATCCATCATGTTGTTGTGGATGGTGGAGATTTGACTTGAAGCTGATGAAGTTCTTGATGCTTGGATAGAAGCCAAAGAGTGATCGGCCAGTCTCTGTCACTGCTGCACTTATGATTGACGCCACCACTTCCAATTGCAGAATTGTGGTAATAAGTATAGCCAAGAAAGTTGTAAGGCAAGGGAATTGCACAAAGGAAAGTGGATCTCAGATGGAGAACCAAGGTACCTTCTTTGCATCTACTATAATGACTAAACTATGATGTTTGGATGGATTTTTGAAAATAGTTTTTCATTTTCAAAAATAAAAAATGAGAGTAAAGTGTTTTGTCTGTTTGATAATATGTTTTGTAAAATGTATTTTTGAAAACGAAAAACAACTTTTTGAAAATTATAATTAAAAAGTGAAAAATAATTTTTTTTTTTTAATGTTTTTCAAAACAAAACATTTTTTCTATTCAAACAACTATTTTACTCATTTTAAAAAAAAATACCAAACATATTTATATAATGTTCTCCTTTTAAAAATAACTTTTAAGAAATCATATTGTGTTTTTGAGTGCCTGATACTTGGTTACCTTCATTTTCATAATTACAACTTTACTGCCTTTAAGACTCATTTTCTTCCTTTATTGCCTTTAAGGAACTCCACTTTTACTTTAATGATAACTTAGCAAGACTAGGATCCTGCTGGCTGTTTTGCTCTTCTACCTTAGCAAAACAGCCCTGAGCTATGAAATTGCATTAAGATGAGAAGTTTAACCATAATTACAATAAATTACTTTGAACTTGATATTATCTCATAGATTTGATATTATCTTCCGATAATTGTGTTTCTTTAGAAGATCAACAATAGTGAGCACTAAGGACTGTGTCTTGGAGCCTAAATATTTTCTATTACCCATTCGGGGGAGGATTATTAGCCTTGGGATAGTGTTTTTGAGTGCCAGAGACTTGAATTTCTAATTTCATATTTTCATATTCTACTTTATTATTGTCTTATATTTTATTTAATTCTCTTTTTAAATTCCAATTTATTTTCATATGTTTATGTGAACAGAAAATTTACTAGGTTATTACCAATATGTTCTAGATAACACCCGGTGTGTTCGGCTATGCTTTTACGAAAAGAAAAAATTTCTTTTGAGCAAAAGTGTTTTACCAGAGTACTTTAAAATGTTTCTTACTAGTGAAATTTGGAAATGTTATGAATGTATCTTAATAATTGACAAATTGGAAAAAAGAAAAACGATATTACAGAATTTAGGCAGAATTAGAAACTCGAAAAGTTAACATCACAGTTTTGTGTGCCCATCATCCTTAAATAATTGAACACACCAATTTCAGAGAATTTTATAGCAGACCCGGAAAGTTTTCTAGAGCTCTGAGATTTGACTGGGAGCTGATCAAGTTTTTGATGCTTGAATAGTAGCCACCCAATGATCGGCCAGTCTGTGTCACTGCTGCACCTATGATTAAAGCCACCAAATCCATTGCAAAATTCTTACACATTGTAGCCAAATAGGAAATTCTAAGGTAATGGAACTGCACAAGGAATGAAAGTATGCAGCCCCACGGGAAAGTTGTCTTGATATGAAAAAGACGAATAAATTTTGATATGAACATAGAATTGCTATATTTGACTAGGAAGACGTGTGTTGGACTATAACATCATTCATTATTGATGCCTTACTATTCTATGATGGCCATTATTGGTTTAACAATTCATTTTGCTCTTTTTGTATCTTTAATGAACTCCACTTTTATTTTTTAATGTTATCTTAGAGACAGCCACTACAAGAATAAAGCAGCACAAACATCAATTATTGTTATCTTTTTGTCCCAATTATTTAGGCCTTAATTGTAATACATTCACAGGTAATAATGGGACCTTCTTTACAGTTCGCACCCACTGGCAAGCTGGTGAGAACTAAATTATATGCCTTATGCGATATGCATTTATACTAATATAGAGATAAAAAAGAACTTCAACACGCCATATATATATATATATATATATATATATATATGTCTTCACCATCTAAAATCGTAACATGTGACACCAGGGTCTCATGTAACTCAATGAGTTTCTTATATGATTAATAATTCATATCCACATGCCATGATCTTAGATGATGAAGACGAATATGCTAGACCTATTAAAGCTTTTCTCAACTAGACCTAGTGTGGGTCAAATAAACTCAAATAGGTGATAAGTTGTAATTGGATCAATTTAAATTTTACTATATTCAAATCCACATATTAACTTTTTAGATGAAAATGAAACTCAAATTCATTAGCTATTTTTAAAGGGTAATCCAAAACTGATCTAATTAGTTCATTATTTTTTATTATGAATATTTCTAGTAATTAATAATTTGATTGAAGATGAAAAATGAATATACAATAAAAAGCTTAAGAGAAATTGTACAACTACGTGCATTCTTAAATATAAACACACATATTATAATATAATTTTGATTTAATTATGTCTAAATTTTAAAATAATATTTATCAAAACTATAAATTTTAATAACACAATTGTCTAAAATAAGTGAATAGTAGTCTAGAGAACTTAACAAAGTTATCAATAGTATAATTTTGCCAAGTCTATATTTGTAACGGTCGATCCCTTCTCTCGTGGGCTTGGGTCGGTCAGGCTGGGGCTTGCTCCCGAGCGGTTAGGACCCGACCACCTGATAGGTACTGTCCCCTCCCTCCAGGGGTTTTTCTATGCCTCCCACACCTCTCGAACCTATGACCTGAGGGCTTAAGTACAATTGGGGAGCAAGGTGTGTACCAACTGAGCTAAAGCTTAGTTGGTACACACCTTGCTTCCCACTTGACTATAAGCCCTTGGTCATAGGTTCGAGAGGTGTGGGAGGCGTAGAAAAACCCCTAGAGGGAGGGGACAATACCTGCAGGTGGTTGGGTCCTAACTGCCCGAGGGTAAGCCCCAACGTGGCTGGCCCAAGCCTAAGAAAGAATGGACGGGCCGTTACATAAAAATGCGCCTTTTTATGTAATAGCCCGTCCCCTCTCTCTTAGGCTTAGGCTAGGGCTTGCCCTCGGACGGTTAGGACCCGATCACCTGATAGGTACTGTCTTTCTGCCTTTCGAGGGATTTCTTGCTAACGGGACGCTTCTCGAATCCCTACTCTGGACTCGTGAAGGATCCCGTAGCACTCCGACAGAGCTCCAGCAAACCTTAGCTTTGGTCCGGAGAAGTCCTGCCGGAGCACCGAGACTCACTTTAGACTCATTTTGTAAATCATTTAGTTGATGGCAAAGATAAAAATTTTTCGTTTTTCTGATGAAAATCCGGCAACATGTCAGCTGTTTATTGGACTATGTCATCTTGCAAATTCAAAATAGATTTAAATACACTTCTATGGCAAACAATTATCCACTACCATGGGGTCTCTGGCCCTCATCCAAACCCAGTCACAACATAAATAATCACATGTGTGAAATCGATGGAAATATGAAATTTTCTTTTCAAAACATTTTCATAAAACGTGTACCCAACAACAGATATTTCTATTTACAAATTTACATCATTTTCATCATGATTTACATACAACATATGCATGACAAAAGATGAGCTATACAATAGGGTATAGTCGTCTGTCATCTCTCTGCGCGTCAGTCTGAGTCTCGTCTGCTGGACGACTCGCTTCTGCACCTGAGAGAACATTTTTAAGAAACATATAGACAATAAACGGTGAGTCTAACTCAGTAAGATAAACATTAAATCATTTCATAAACTAAAGTATTTTTCTGAAATACTTTTTAATCTTTCAAATAACACTGTTTCTAAAATTCACTTCGAATTTCTTCCGAAAACTTTCTTATTTCTCGCCTTAATGGTAACCTAGGGAAACTACTCCTGTCGTGGCTGCATAAATCTCTAGCTAGCCACTAGGAATTAGGGAATCTAACCTATGTAGTCACCGATGCATGACTCTGGGCACGCGTTACCCCTACGCAATCGGTTTGAACTACACTATCCTATACGTGCAGAGGGTCGCTTAACTGACTCTCTCTCTCTTAGTTAGTAACTTTCTCACATCTACCATGCATATATAGAACATTCTACTGGGTATTTAACTGGGGCTAGGGTAAACCATCGGCATATAAAAATATTTTTTCTCGGTATTCTCAAGTAAACTCGCTTTTAAGGCAAAAAACCTAAAAACGTTAATTCTCAATGGTTCTTTATATAAACACATACTCAATTTAAAGCTCATATAATATAATCTTAATATAACAATAATACACAATTTAATTACAAAAATATAATAAATGTAAATAACTATTAAATAAACTTCAATTCAAACTACACTTGGTAAGGTGGGATTTCTACTCACAAAACGCCTTCCGATCGAAAGTGAACCTCCTTCGAAATCCTCCGATACTTTCCGCTTTTACCCTATAACATTGAATACTCATTTAGAATCACTTAAATCATTAACACAAAACTAGAAATCACTAAAAACTCAACTTGTTCTATAAAAGTCTTTTTACGCCTAAACCTTCGCAACTAAGTTTCTACTTAACTGATGCTTTCGAATTCCGATTTCTTTGCACAAGCCTTATTTATTATCATCTAGGGGCACTTCAGAAGGTTTAAAATGGCCGCCGGAAGCCCAAAACGCAAAATCACCGATTTTGGACGCCTCAAAATCGAGACTATGCTAGGGCCTATCCTAGAGATTTTCTTCTCTCCGTTTTCATTCTAATCATCTCCCTAACTCACACTTAGGTCAACCGTAAAACGGTTTTGAAAAATTCTAAGTATAGGGAGTCGAAACCTATGAAAAACGTCTATTTTTTCAACACTTTATAATGCACATTTTTGCATCCTACATGCAATAACTTCATTTCTTTCATATCTAAGGTTCTTTTACTTACTTATAACCGAATACATTCATTTCATGCCTTGAAGAATGCATTTACGATCATATCTCACTTTCCGATTACATACCTATACTATTTTGGCCATAACTTCTTCAATATTTATCAGAATCATTCATTTCCAATTTCTATGGTTTCCTATGACATTTATGCATGCTTTGAAGCCTAAAACAATCCCAAATAAGCCCAACTAGTGCAGGTCTTTATAGCCCCTTTATCTAGCTCGAATTTTCCCAACTTACTCTACACTTTACATTTTTCAATTCTATCACTTCTGATAGGTTTCTTCGCATCTAAATTGCATAAATTAAGTCTCAAATGGATGAAAACAAAATGGGTTACACAAACCCTAAGCTTGGCCAAGTACTTCCCTCTCTCTTTTCATCTATTTTTCTTCCATTAAACCACTCACAGATCATACCAAAATCATCCTCACATCTTTCTCTTATCTTTCTCTCATCATTCCTAAACTCGGATTCGAAAAAGAAGCGAAAGATAAAATGGGTTTCATAGAAATCATTAAACTTTAAACTGAAATAAGTTACTCAATAGACAATATCTTTACTTCAAATTCGTTTGGCTAGCTAGAGTAGATGATAAGGATTGACTTTGGTGAAGAAACCGCAGCGAGACACAGACCCGATCACCTTCTCTTCCTCTCTCTCTCACGGCCACATGTAGCTTTCTTTTTTTTCCTCCCCTCACCGTCTCTTGCACGACTCTCTCTCTTTCTCTCTTGCTTTTCACGTCCAAAATGAAGCAAATGGGACAAAAAATCAACTAATATATATACTAATACTCAATTGCTAAAATGTCCCTCAAGAAAATCTCACTTTATTACCTCAAACTTTCAATAATTGTACTAATACCCAAAAATAGGTAAACATCAATTCTATTGGTTCACTTGACACACTTTAATCCACTTATTTCTTCAATAAATCAATAGATAACATGTGGCACAACCATAGCCACTACTTTTAAAAGTCACTTATCTCATTTCTTATTGGTTGAAATAAAGTATCTTTTACTTTATTCCATGAGCTCACCTTACTTGATTAACACATAAATCACTCCTAATCACTTTGTATTCGTACCGGGGTCAACCAAACGACATTCGACTTACAATACGAAAATATAATAAACCTCAAATAACACTACTGAAGGTATACTATTCGACCGTAACTCAATTCGAAGATTTCTAAAACCATAAAATAATAAATCTGGGTAAGGGCTTACACTTACACCTCCCTCACCACTCGAATCCAAGACCAAAGGCATATAGTCATTTGGGAAGCATGGTGAGTACCAACTAAGGGAAGCATGGTGAGTACCAACTAGCTTAGTTGGTACTCACCATGCTTCCCAAATGACTATATGCCTTTGGTCTTGGGTTCGAGTGGTGAGGAAGGCATAAGAAATCCCTCGGAAAGTAGGGGGATAGTACCTGCCAGGTGCTCGGGTCCTAGCCGTCCGGGGGTAAGCCCTAGCTTGGCTGACCCAAGTCCAAGAGAGAGAAGATGGGCCGTTACAATATTCAACTATCCAATGTCATTAAAACAAATAAATAGATTTATTATTTAATATTTAGATCCAAAATACATACAAAGAAGTTTCAAATAAATAATTTATTTGTTTGATGTTGTCATGTTGTAGGCCCCCACCCACTTGTTTCAAACCAGTCTGACCCAATTGCCTCTAACAGTTCATTGCCCAATTCAACTTTGTTCTTCGACCATCTGATGTCTTTATCGTTCAATTGTATCAAAATTTTGTCTCGCTATTAACCAATATAAAGTTGACGTACATTTCACAACCTTTTAGCACATGTGATTGTGTACATTCTTATCTTCTAAGAGTTTATAGTTTAAGTATTTAACTCCCGCTAAGGGTACATCACAGCTTGTTTGGGTAATTTTCTCCCTTATTATAAAAGTAGTGATCTCTCATTAACAAAGTAGACATCTTGGCTATAAAAATAATGTTTAATTTCGATATGTCCCAATAGATTTCTAACCATTTTGATGTCAGACTTAAAAAAGATAAAAAAAAAAAAAAATTATAATACAGTTGACTTACCATCTCTTAGCACAAGTAGTTATATATATCCCATCATCCAAAAGGTTAGGGGTTCAATTCCGACCAAACGTATATTACAACTTATGTGAGTAATTTTCTCCTCTTATTATGAGAGTAATTGTTTTCCGTTTTTAAAAATAGTCATATTATAAGTTGTGTGAGTAGTTTTCTTCTTTTATTATAGAAGTAATCATCTCTCATTCATAAAAATAGTCCTCGGGACTACACAAGTAATGTTTAATCTCGATAAATTTTGATAGACTTTTAATTTGTTTAGTGTTGAATTTCCATAAAAAAAAAAAAAAAAAAGAATAAAGTTGCGTTTTTTATTTTAATTAAACCTCATCAAATTGAATTTAACTAAATGAACCACCCAAGTAAACTAGATTCTCAAGTTCTAACAGCTAGTCCATATATTATTAGTAACATATTCAAGTATCTATTCCTTACTTCATGTGCTAAGAAGTTCAAACTCTACTGTTTATACAATCCTGTTAAATATAATCCTGATACTTTAAATAAAAAGAACAATTACTCAGAATGATAAAATTCCCATCTGGTAATGCTTTGTAGGTAGATTGTAGGTTGACATTACTTTGCAACAACCCATCAGCAACTTCTTTTAAGGGGTCACATTACTTTGTAGCAGCAACACAGACATCTCAATTAAGGTAGTTTTGTTTTTATGCTAGGTTTCATATTTCTGTTCATTTGCTTAAAAATAAGAAACAGATAGTAAATTCCCAATAATCAGTTGTCATATGTAAATTATAGTATCACTTTTTAACTCTCGGTTATCGTATGTTATTCTGTTTTAATTTTTATATGATATAGTACGAATTGAGGGTGCCTCATTGTATTGAAATTGACACTGTTTAATTGGTTAAGTAAAGATCTTTGTGGGTTTTGAGAGGATTACAAATTGTTGTCTATTTTGTATTTGTATCATTTTTTTGTTCGATGACTGGGACTAGCTCAAAAGACAATTGAGACCTATCGAGATAGGAATAATGGTGGTGCAGCCCAAGGAGCTACTCCCAAATGGTAGGGATCCACTTACACAAAAATGGGAAAGAGATCCATACAAAGGTGGGGAGCAATCCACATAAAAAATGGAAGAACATTTATTATTTGGCATCACGGGATACCAACCCATGCATTTGGGAGCATGGGGGCAGCTGGCATACTAACCAACGGCGCCAGCTGCCATTAACTGTATTTGTATCGTTTTGTTTTAGCTTTTAGAACACGATTTTCTATGTGACCTAATGACACGGATTTCAAATTCATATCAATGTGTGTTACAGTCTGAAACCACAGAGGTGTAAATTGGCATAAGGAAACACAATTAAACACTTAGAATTTGCCACACAGATTTTTTCCAGCAAACTACAAGGAGCATATGATGTTCAAGTCCACCAGACCAGCGGACTAGATGGCAAGTCTTGTGATGTTGATTACAGTCTTGCCACGTCTTCTCATGTATCTTTCATTGTGATTAGCGGGGATGTTGCAAGGTGAAGCTCACTAGAGAATGGAGCCTGAGTTTCACTGACTTCTGTTAGTTGAGGCTTATCCCAGATCATGTTATAGAGAGTTCAAGAATTGTGTATTTTACACCAAAAGTTGTTGAGTGGCTGAAATGAATTGTAAACTTTCATGAACCTTCTCTAGTATCTATTGGAAAATCTGCAAAATAGAAATAACCACAGTGCCAGTTTGGTGGCTTCAAGGCACGTTTTTTGAAGTTGTTAAGCTTAAAACATAATTTGTCCCCACCAATTGGGTGATGCATCGGATTAAGCAACTATGCCTTTAGGATGCAATGAAGCTGGGTGTATAATATTGTTATGCACTAACGATTTAAACCACGAACACCGCTAATGAAAAACCAAAGTTGATCGCCTATTATCTCTTTTATGGCATTATCGATCAGATCACTTGGGGGCAGCACCCTGAGCGCATTGCAATTGGGTCTATAGAGCCTATTATTAGTAGGTTTGGGACGATAGAGCCTGGAGCTTTAGTCTTCCAAGGATTATGCAGAAATAATTATATCAGAATCGGAATCAGCCTAACATTAGAAATAATAATATATCATAAGCTAATTGGTCTTCTTTACCAATACCCTAAATCTAAATTCCGAACCAATATGACAGTCCAATTTAACTCTAAATAGACTATATATATATTACAACTGATTTGATGTTAGGAGAAGGAGACATAATTCAAACCCACAACCCCATTACATAAGTGTGATAGACAAAACCACTAAGTCAATCTCAACTCGTCAAGTTTACAAAACTAAACCTTCAAAATTCAGTAACTCAAATTCAAAGAACTACAATAACGTAAATGGTAAATGGTCAGTAAATATACTAAAAATGTTTCTTATGACCAAACATTAAAAAAACAAGAAATTGTTAATAAAATCTCAATACGGATTAATAATCAGAGCAACTTACCTTTCCAAGTCTTCTGCAGTTGGAATCCCTTCAAGTCGGGGTCCTGCAACCTTGACAGGTTTGAAAACATGCTGTTGGCGTTCCTTGGTATTTTCCTCACTGCTTGCTCCAATTTGGCCCACCAAAGTTGATCCCCTCTTATCTCTTCTATGGTATCTGGATTCAGGTCCCTGAGAGGTAGCTTCCAGAGCGCTTTGTAGTTTTTCACTTCTATAATTCGTGGCTTCGGGACGGCATAGCCTATAGAATTAATCTCCTCAGCAGTGTGCTTAAAGAGCTCAAACAGCTGATCACAGAAACTAACTTTGATTACTTCCAGCTTGTCTGTGTTGAACTTGGGATAACCATACTTGAGAAGAAATTCTAATTGAGGGCACCTGGTAACTTCTATTAATTGTAGTCTATGTAAACAGAGTCCCAGCCTCTCAGTTAACTCTGAAATGCTCTCAAGGTTCCCCGACATCAAGGAGATGAAGTTCCTCAAGGTTTGGCGGTAGGTCTACTTTGGAAGCACTATCTCTTGATAATTCCCTCAAGTTAGTATTTGCAATTGTCAGATATTTCAAACCAGCAAAGCAATCTGTGGGTTCTCTGGCCAACATTTCAAGCATTTCTTCCAGTTTACAACAATCTAGTACCAGAGAAGTTGCATTGCTCAACAACGGGTTATTCAGACATTTTAAAACATCATGGCGAATTATTGTCAGCCTCCTTCTATCAAGTCCAGTTTGGCAGAAGGCTGTTTGACGTTTACATATAATGAACTGGAATCTTCTTAATCTACCTATCTAGGTATGTCCTCCGGAGCCAAGATACGGAATGTCCTCCAACCGTATGGATAAGACTAGTAAATGCTCAAGACACAACAGCTCTCTGAAAGTTGAATGCTTTTCTTCTGTCTCATGTATTACACCCCAAATATAAGCAGTGTGTGTCATGTCTAGAACCTCCAAACGACATAAGTTAGGCATAATCCCCTTCTGAATGGTTATTAGATTGAGTGTCCGTGATAGGTATAATTGCCTTAAGTTGATCAAATTTTTCATTTCGCTTGGCAATTCCTTAAGACGAGTGCCACTGCAATCAAGCACTTGGAGATTACTAAGCCCTTCTATCTGAGATATCTCTTCCAGATAAGAGTCTCGAAGAAGGACTCGAAGGCAACCTAGTTGCAAATGAATTGAGGTAACAACTGGATACTGGTTTCACATAGATTCAGGACTGTGAGTGAGTGATTGAAATGCTTGTAAGAAATCCCTCAGGAATTATCGTGAGAGGGAGATTACCTTGGAGCAGTAAACAGCAAATTCCTCGATTAGGTAGTTCTGTTATTTTGTTATGCATAAATGAAACTCTTTTGAGAGCTGCAGATATTTCGAATTCTGAAATCCGAGTCAAACCAATCCTTGACCGGACAAGTGCTTTACATCCATCTTCCAAGGAAGATTAAATCCATATAGCAACACTGCGAACTACATCATGCATTTTTACAGTATCCTCACAGGCTCCATGCTCCAACAAACGAGAGTTTATTAGATTTTCAATTAAAGCTATTCTCCTATTATATGAATTCTCAAAAAGTTTTTTGTCCATCTATCAAACCTTCACCCAGCCAGCACTTTACAAGTTCACTTGTATCAATAGAGAAATCCTCAGGATATAGAGAGCAGTATAAAAAACAAGGTTTGATGTTTCTACTTTGTAAAGAATTGTAGCTCCACTTCAAGGGCTTGAAAACTTTGTTCTCTAAGTCTTCGATGTTAGGAACATCTGAACTCTGTAACTCACTTAAGGCATCCATCCACAGTTCAAGCCTTGTCTTTGCCCTCATGGCTTTTCCCAAAGTAATGATTGCTAATGGCAGACCATCACATTGTTTGGCAACTGGTCTCGCAATTGGTTCAATATGTTCTGAAATAGCTACCTTCTCTGCATTTTCCGTAAACCATTGCCATGATTCTTCATCATTCAGGACATCCACTTTCACTTGTTCGTCAGTCTTCATCTTTCTGCACACCTCAAAAGAGCCAGATGTGAATACAATCTTAGAACCTAAATGATCTTCAGGTTGTGGGACACCTAAAGAATCTAAATCAATTGTCTCCCAAACATCGTCTAGGAGAAGAAGGAATTTCTCCTTTTGTAGCCTCCCGTGAAGTCTTTTAGCTAGACTCTCTTCTCTTTCTTCCACTTTAATCTTCAAGTTCAATCTCTCCGCCAACTGTATTTGAAAATTTTTCAAATCCTGCTCTCTCGACACAGTAGCCCACATTACATTGCCAAAAAGCTGTGACGAAGAACTGTTCTTTGGCTTGTTGTTCAAGTTCTTAGCCAGGGTAGTCTTACCGACCCCTCTCATACCCCAAACACCAATCCTCAAAACATCTTCGTCATTTAATAGATCCATAACTTTTGCTAAACTTTTGGATGCAGTTGATTGATTTTCAATACAAGGTCCAGGGATATGCTCAACTGCTTTTGTCAAATAATTCCGACCCACCATTATGGCAGCGATATCACATGTCTTCCTAAGTCTTTCTACCTTCTTGAGCAAGCCGGCAGTCTCCTTGCTAAGTCTATAGTTTTCACTGCAGTTAAAGAAACATCCACAAAGTTTCTGGTCACTGGCTATCATACCTGCTTGGACTGAGTTCACTTCAAGCATGATTTGTTCAACCTCTCCAAGCCACTGTGTCATTTCAGTATCAGATGAATCAACGTCTTCTTCAACGTTGCTCCTTAGATCAAGTAGACATTTCATCTCTTTTTCTAGTGCATTGATATTTGATTTGAAGCTGATGCAGTTCTTGATGTTTGGATAGGAGCCACACAGAAACTTGCCAGCTTTTATCACTACTGAACCTATGATCGAAGCGACCACTTCCATTGCAGAATTTTGGTAAAAAGTGCACAAGGATTGCAAGCTTGCAGCCTCTCAGGAAAGATGATCCGAGATTCATAAGGCAGGGTGATTTTAGGACTGCGAAAACTTGATGTTAACAAGGACGTTTATAATTTGATACTGGAGCAGCTGCTGCTTTAGCCCATCAAGACATATAGTTGGGTAAGAAAAAGTCTCTCTCAAATGTGATTTGCCAATCAAGTTCTTTTCTTTGACTTCTGATAACATTTTGATTGAATGAAGAAGAGTCAAAGTCAGATGTTATATTAACACAAATAGTTATGATGGGAATATTAAAGTAAAATTATAATTCTTTTAAGGTAGTCATTGCCCTGTGAATTCCCTGAGCCACTAGTTACAACTCACAATCTCTTTAACCCACCCTGAAACAAATCTTCCAACTATTTAACTTTCTCAGCTGATGCATAGTCCGATGAAATAAGATTTGATTGTAAAATTTTGATGCTAATATAATTGTCAGTTACCATGAACTAATACTGACATACCCCTGGTTACCACTCACATGTAAGAAATTTGGTAAACAAAGATATTTGAAGCTTAAGACAATTTGCACAGTAAGCAAGTATTCTCAGAATTTACAGATAAATCAGCTCGCTCACAAGTAACAAGCACATGTGAAATGGACCTTTTTTTTTTTTTTTTTTGATGAAGGTCACAAGGAAGGCAATCTGAGCTGCTAAGAATTTGCTTTCACATGCATGCTAATTGCCAAGTAAATCATTTTTCATTGTTGATGCTTACTATTCTTATTCTACGATGACCATTATTGGTTTCACTCTTCATTTTCTTCCTATTTTGGCTTTATTGAACTCCACTTTTGCTTCCATGATTCCTTACAGAAAAAGTAGATAAAAAAAACAAAAATTGACAACCTTATTGGGCTCCTCAACTTTTTGTCCTTGACTTTTGTATCCTGACATTAATCATATTGCATTGATACATTGTCAGTCTCTGTCAATGTTGTTAATAAAACTATAACGTTGTTAATTAAGAATCCACGTGTCGGGAGCATGACTAGTAGAAGCCACTGCCAAGAGTTCACTATAACCTTCAGAAGCACAACCTGAGGCAGCACCACAACCTTCGGATGCAACATTCGCCGTAGAGCTTGTCTCTACCTTCTTGCTTCTTTGATCTCTGCTTTAAGCTTTCTGTACTCCCTTTTATTATGCCTTTTCTTGCGGCAATCATAGTAGCACTCCACATTTTTCTTTCTAGATTTGGATCTGGAGTTCTTTGCCGACTTACTTCTTTCTTTTGTTTGACCCCGCTCACTAGACTCCTTTGCCAAGACTCCTTCGCCTTGACCTTCCCTCTCATTTGCCTTGTCCAATTTCACATAAGAAATTATGTTGGAAACGGCATCAAATTCAAGAGTTTCCTTATCGTACAATAAAGTAGTCCTAAAATGCTTGAAGGATTCCATTAAAGATCTCAACAACAATAGAGATTTATCATCATTCTGATACTTCACATTAACCTGTGCTAGATCATTAATACACCGGTTAAATTCATTCAAGTGTGTTATCACATCTTTGCCGTCCTCCATCTTTAGACCAAAGAGTTGATCTTAGAGAGTCAATTTGTTGGACAAAGATTTTCCCCTGTAGAGCTTCTCTAGCTTCTCCCATGTGTTTTTAGCACTTTTCTTTTTCATGACATTACATGTCACTTTATCAGAAAGGTGCAACTCTATGGAACTCATAGTATTCTCATCCCATATTTTCCACGACTCTGGAGACATATCCCTAGGCTTGGATTCAACTTCCAAAATAGTAAAAAATAAATCTTGTTAATGAGGATATTCTTCATCTTTCTTTGCCATAATGGTAAGTTTGATTTTCCATCAAACGACTTCACTTCAAACTTTACCCCGTCGGAGCTTTCGGATATTGTGCTACTCCCCTTGGCCATACAAACAATCTTCTATAACCTAGTGCTCTGATACCACTTGTAGGAGGAAGGCAACTCAACCAACAAACAAACTAGTGCTCTCTTAGGACTTTTGTTGAACACTTGGTGGACTATTTCCAACAACACTAGTAACACCCAAGATCTTGTTTGAATGACCACATAAACACAACAAGTAATACAATATAATGACAAAAACACAATAAAACGAAGAGCAAATCAAACCACAACACAATATAATAGATTTTTATGTGATTCATTAATACAGTTATGTCCATGAAAGTCATTGATTTTACTAGTATGAAAATAATAAGGTTACAAGAGATTACCTTTACCTCCAAGCTATCTTCTCCCACTAGCTCTCAATCTTTCAACTTCACAAGCTCTCAATATTAGGGTTTCTTTATTCTCCCAATTTGTAAAGACACACAAATAGAACCGCTAATAATTTTCGCTTACATATTTCCTAAAAATCACAATAAATTGAGTAACTTGAATTCCAAGAGCTTCAATAGCATATTTTCTCTTTAATTGTAACTCAAAAGTGGAGATGGAAGCGTTGGCCCTTTATATACGTCCTTACAACGCCGTGCATTTGATAACTTGGCTTCCCATTGAAGGAGTTTCCACGCCTTTCTTCATCTTATAATGCATATATCTATATATTGATATTCCTTATTTTCATTTTTTAAACTTTTAAAATTTGAAGCTAAATTTGGTTTTTGTATTTGTACAGGATGTCAAGTGCCAAGGTTCCTTCAACATGTAATTTTTTTTTTCTTTTTTCTTCTATTTAATTTTATCAGAATTAATGTGTATATATAGATATATATGTACCCCAAAAATCACAATAAATTGACTTGGCTAAGCTCCCAACTGAGATAATTCTTCAAGAATCCTTTACAAGAAAGGTCACGTAAGTGGCAAATAAATAAAGGTAACGATTGAGTTAGGGCTTGGTCCACATACCAAGTCAGTTGGTGTGGCGTGGGAGTGAATAAGTTAAAGAGTTCTATATCATTAATTGAGCCTTTACTAATATTTTAAATTTTTGAGTCTAGTGGTAACTAGCTATTGATATTGCTCTTCATTACTGCAAATATTCATTCTTGTGTTATGAGGAAATAGTGTTCCAAAAATCAGTCGATTTGGCTAATTTTTTGCCATTTAATCGGTGGTCTGCAGATAACCTCCAGATTGAAGGTCCTCCTCACTGGAGGTGAGTGATCAATAGAAAATCACCCCTAAATACCACCAAAAAACGACTAAACATCCAAAAAAAAAAAAAAAAAAAAAAACCAAATTGGAGAGACACTGATGGAGGAGACTGAAAGAGGGGCAGGTACGACATCATCGCATTGGTGGATGAGGACGAGGCCCATCGTCTCTACCGTTCATCATCGTCAACCTTGTTGCGTTCTTGAACGAAAGAAAATGAGAAGAAGAAGAAGTGGCATAGCAGCGTATTTGGTTCGACGATTTCAGAGAGAGAGAGAGAGAAAGGTGGAGGGCTAGAGGTGCACTAAGGGTTTTGTGTTTATGTTTGTTAATATATTAGGACAAATTATACAAACCATTCCTAAGGTTTGATAAAATTACATCAATATCTGCATTTTGAACCTTAAAGTTTAAAGAAATATTAGTTTATGCCCTTAAATTTTAAAAATTAATAATTTTCTCTCAAAACAGTAATCACTACTTAATCGTCAATTACTCGTCGAGTAACCTATAAATCGATAACTGCTACTTTGCCGATCGATTAGCGAGTAGTGATTTTTGGAATCATGGAGGGAAATCATTTAATTTGAAGAAATTAAGAATTCTGATGCATGGAGTCAAAATATGGTTTGTTGATATAAGGAACTCAAAGCATAATAATAGACTCCAAGATTGGCAGAAAGTTACAATGCAATGCACACTTATAAACAGCCACATCAATGACAAATTCAGGACTCTTGTTTTTGGCCAAGCCAAAATGGTTGATATCAGGTGACACAAATGAAAAAGGACTAGAAAGCTTCTCATCTCAGGAGGCAGATTGTATGCAGCCATATCAGAAAGGTCCAAATGGACAGATAAGTAGCCTCACAGAATCCATCCTCCTCATCAGCAATAAAACCATCTGAAAAGACACATTTGCTTGGCACAGATGACAGCTTCTCTGATGGCCAAGAGTTCTCCCAACTCCGGACTGAAAGAGCTCTGCCAGGGAAGAGCGAGCCCAGCCTTAACATGACCATTACTGTCTCTGCTAACTGCACCTACTCCCATGATATTGCTGCCTGTTGGACCTATACCGATATCCACATTGAGCTACAGAAGACCAACTGGAGGAGGGCACCACCTTTGGTTGACAGGAGAGATATTTGTATCTGAAACACAAATACCATTGATCTCAACAAGATAGCTTTTGACAGAATTAATAATCTGGTCCGCACCTCTCACTTTCTTCATGCAGAAACAAATTCTATCACCCTAAAGAGACCACAAAACTAGGCAGGCAAGATAAAAATCCTCATCCGATAAGAGCTCCATAAGCTTCCCCGTACCTGAACTGAAATCAGCACAATGAATATGAGACACCTGACTCCACCGGCCATGCTGGATCCAAACGGGCTGAGCATGCTCACCAGTAGAAAAGGGCAAGAAACAGGTCCTCATTACTGTGTCCAAATCTAGGACACAGAGGCAAAACTGGAATATGGCGGCTAAAAAAATTGGCCATGGTAGGGAGGATAGCGTAACTACATCTCCAAAGAACAACGTGAACTTTTGGAGGGATCTCAAGCTTCCAAATACTCTTCCAGTTAAAGGCAGAACCAGGATCTCTAGCAGGTTTATAACCGCTTTTAGCTGTGTAATCACTCTCACTATCAAAGTGCCACACCAAGGTGATCTGCACAAGCGTGGAATTGAGAAGATAACATCTTTATCCACATTCAAAGAATTCCTCTCATGGAATTGAATAAGCTTTCAAACAGACTTTTCAATATACAAATCATTAATTGAGCAATATATAAAGTAACAAATTGTAGATATTCGTAAAGCATTATAATACACACAAAATGGATATAAGCTCATATCAAATAGTGAGAACAATACTCCCGTTTATCCGGCTTTTTACTTTCCATTAGATTTCACTAAGGCACAAGAATGCATTATTATTTTTCGTTCTTTGCATTTATATGTCTCATGAAATTCATTCATTTCATTTCAATTTGTATTTTATGTTATTGTATACTCTAAGTATAAAATTGATTTAGTAAAATTAAGTAATGCATGCATTCACTTATAATTTAAATAATTAGTATACATCACCTTTGATTTGATCACAAAATTAAGGTACATTTGTGTGTAAATTTTATAAAGTGTGAGGAGACCCTTGTTGTGGAAGTTGCTATTTATACGTGCTTGCTTGGTTCATCCCTAATCCCAGCCTCCTCCTGGCCTGAATTGCTGCCAACCTTACTAGAAGTTTATTTGAATACCAGTAAACGTTCTAGATTACAAGGAATGAATTTATTTATTTTTTTAAAGTATTTATAAGACAAAACAGATAACCAAAAACAAAAAAACAAAAAAACAAAACAAACAAGCAAACAAACTTTAACCATTTCATATATCATATCATATTTTTAAAGTATTTGAATAAGTAATCACCTATTATGCAAAATTTACTCATCTTCAATGACTGTGAATGTTGAACTTCACAAACATTATTAAAAGTAGAAAGAAAATTAAAAACCATGTAGAACATGCCCTCAGTAAAGCTCAAAAGTTAACTAGTTCTATTCTAACTCTAATTCTATATGAATGCATCTATTCCTTTTACACCTGCAACATATTTTTGGGAAAAGTATATTTTCGATACTCAAAAGTTAATTCAAAAATTGCAAAACTTGAGCAGTATACCAATTAACAAGGCTTACGATTTCTACAATCCAGTCTACAACATTTGAATCATTACACTCCATAAAAACACTGTAGTCGAATCTGCCAATACAGACAATTTGATTTACCAACTAAATATTTATCCAAATTTAACATCCATAAAGATCTCTAAATTTTCTTTAATTCTTTTATTGACAACTAATATATAACTGATTTCATTCAATACATATCAATAAGATCATCAAACCAGAATATACTTCTTGACCAAACACAACCATGAATCACTATATAATTTATTTACATACCACATATGGCACAGCTCAATCAAACTTATTGTATCTAAAATTAATAATAAATTAGGTGACAAGTGTAAACGCCTTTATCCATCTAGAGCTTAAATTCCAAAATTTAGAATTTTTCTCCACATCATGACAGAATAGCAGATCACATCGATGTCAATTGTGTAAGCCCAACAATTTTTATTATAAATTTTATGAAATCATGAAATTATACATAGAAAATCTTATTCCAAGTATTATTCTATCAAAGTTCAAAATCAGAATCAGCCTAACATAAAAAATAATAATAAAGTAAGTAGGTCTTCTTCACCAACACCCTAAATCTAAATTCCTAACCAATTTGACATTCCACTTTAAACTCTTAACAGATTCAGAATATATATATATATATATATAGAATAATTTTACCATCAGTGCTTTCTAACTTTAAAATGTTAGGATGAACCAATCAAATTCATCTATTGCATTTGAATTAATAGAAGAGGGAATTTGTTTTAGGAGAGAAAATGCAATGAATGAATTTGATTGGTTTGCTTTAACTTGTTAAAGTTAAGATGCATTAATTGTAAAATTACAATATATATATATATATATATATATATGACACAATGCATGGTATACTAGGGTATTAATATACTTGACAATTATAAATGAGTAATTATATTTTAAAATGACTAATTGTATTTTATTATATCTGATTACAACTAAATATATTTGATTACAATTAAACATGATTGATTGTTATAAATGTGATCAGACATGTTAAGTTGTAGTCGGATATAATAAAATACAATCAATAATTTTATAATGTAATTAATTTAGGTATATTGATACCCAAATGTACTGTAGACGATGCTTATATATATTAAAATATTACAATTAATTCGATGTTAGGAGAATCAGACATAATTCCAACCCACAACCTTATTACATAGGTGTGATAGGTAATACCACTAAGTCAACCTCAACTCTATCAAGTTCAGAAAACTCTACCTTCCAAATTCAGCAACTCAAATTCAAAGACCTACAATAATTTAAATAGTCAGTAAATATACTAAAAATGTTTCTTATGACCAAGCATTAAAAAAAAAAAAGGGAATTTAGCAAAAATGCCCTAAAAATATATCAATATTATGTAATTGCCCTTTAAGGCAATAAAATTGCAAAATTACCCCTAATTTACTAAAATACCCTTAAATTATACTAGCCCTTTTTATTATCCTAATAAAAAAATCATAAAATTATCCTAAGTTACCCAAAATGCCCCTAATAAATTAAAACCAACTCATTAATACAAAACATTAATTCTTTACCTACCTAATTAAACACACACTAAAATAAATAAAACACACAATCAAATAAATATTATCAATCTATTAATTCATCCTCCATCACAATTTCTCTCCAACAACTATCACCCTTTTTTTTTTCTAACTTTAGATTTGAGTGGAAGATAATGTGAAGAAAAGTTGAAGGAATTTGAGCATTGATAAAGGTTAGTAAGTATTTAATTATAATTTATTTGATATGTTTGAAAAAAAAAAAAGAAAAAAAAAAAGTATTGTTCGAGTAAACAGGCGACCCGAACTCGGGTCGTCCCGAAATCGGGTCGCCTATTGACCCGAAGAGATAATTCTGATCCATCGGGTCAGAATTATCTCTTCGGGTCAGAAGGCGACTCGAAATCGGGTCGACCCGATTTCGGGTCGCCTTCTGACCCGATGTCAAACTAACCCGATGGGGTCAGTTGACACATCGGGTCAGAAGGCGACCCGATATTTTTCCAATTACTGTAGCCACTAACTCATCTTGATTCTCGAGCTGTTTTCTTTATTTTTAGTAATTTTTTAAACTTTGTTTCAACCATTTACACCTACCATAGAAAAAAAATAAAACGTAAAAATACATGATAGTTAGGGAAATTAAAACATCACTTAAAATTAAAACATCACATAAAAATACAAAACAGAAGCACATTGTTGTTTCAAAACAGCATAAAAATGTTGTTACAAAACAACATAAAAATGCTGTTACAAAACAGAACAATAATGTTGTTAACAGCACAAAACAACAATGTTTTTAACAGCACAAAACAGAACAATAATACTGTATATTTTCACAATCTATGAACTGATTTTAATTACTGTTCTTATTCTTCAACATAAGTACAAACAAATTAAAACATCACGTAAAAATATAGAACAACAGTACATTGCTGTTTCAAAACAGCATAAAAATGTTGTAAACAGCACAATAATACACAAAACAGCACAACCAATGTTGTTAATAGCACAAAACAGCACTAACAATACTGTTAACAGCACAACACAGCACAAAACAACAATGTTTTTAACAGCACAAAACAGAAAAATAATGCTGTATATTTTCACAATCTATGAACTGATTTTAATTGCTGTTCTTATCATTCAACATAGGTACAAACAAATTAAAGCATCACATAAAAATACAGAACATCAGTACATTGCTGTTTCAAAACAGCACAAAAATGTTGTTAACAGTACAAAATAGCATTAACGATGTTGTTGATAGCATAACAATGCTGTTAACAGCATAAAATAGCATAACAATGCTGTTAACAAACAACATTAACAATGATGTTAACAGCACAAGACAACATTAACAATGCTGTTTACAACACAAAACAACACAATAATGTTGTTACAAACCCCAACTTCACAATTATCAACACTAGTTTTCCTAACTCAACAAAACCCCAACTCATCTTCAAACACCCGTCTTGGCTTCATCAAAACACAAAAAAGAGTCAACATAATTCTCACAAACATATTCACAAACACTTTCCATGCATCAACACTAATTTTCCTAACTCAACAAAACCCCAACTCATCTTCCTTTTCTACACATCTTTGGAAATAAACAATAACCCAAATCATCAAATTTAAGGCCACATCAACAAGAACAACAACTTCAACCAAACACACAAATCATCACAATGGTAAAATAAAAAAAATATACATAGTAAAAAAACCAACCTCAAATTTCTTGTACAAGAACTCAAAGAGGAGATATGTAGGAGATCTAAAGGAGGAGTTGTTGTTTGATTTCGGATGAGTTGATATGTAGCAAAGAACCAAGCTTCAAGAACTTCTCGCGTTTTGATTTCGGACGAGTTTCAAAGGGCAATAAAGTCGTCATTTTCGCGTTTCCAATTGGAGGAGCTTACGCCGACGTCGCTGTCGACGAGATGATGCCACTGTTCGGGTTGGTCTGCCGTGTCTCGGGCTGGTGGGGTTTGGGATCGGGCTGCCTGGCTGTTGACAGAATGGATGAAGGGTCTCACCACAATTAAGGGCATTTTAGTCTTTTAGCTGTTAATGGCAGTTTTGTAATTCTGATTTGTTTTTAGGGTATTTTTGCTAAATTCCCAAAAACAAATGTTAATAAAATCTCAATACATGTTAATAATCAGAGAAACTCACCTTTCCAAGTCTTATAGTCATTATATGTAGTTACAGCCCGTTCAGGTTGGGGTGCATCCTTGACAGGTTTGAAAACATGCTGTAGATGTTCCTTGGTATTTTCCTCACTGTCCTGCTCCAATTTGGTCCACCAAACTTCATCCCCTCTTATCTCTTCTATGGTATCTGGATTCAGGCACCTGAGAGGTAGCTTCCTGAGCGCATTGCAGTTTTTCACTTCTATTATTCGTAGGTTTGGGACAGCATAGCCTGGCGAATTAATCTCCTCAGCAGTGTGCTTAAAGAGCTTAAACAGCTGATCACAGAAACTAACTTTGATTACTTCCAGCTTGTCTGTGTTGAACTTGGGATTACCATACTTGAGAAGAAATTGTAATTGAGGGCAATCAGTAACTTCTATTAATCGTAGTCTATGTAAACAGAGTCCCAGATTGTCAGTTAACTCTGAAATGCTCTCGAACCTCCACACACGAAAGAGACGAAGTTCCTCTAGGTTTGGTAGTAGGTCTACTTTGGAAGCACTATCTCTTGATAAGTGCCGCAAGCCAGTATTTGCAACAGTCAGAAATTTCAAAGCAGCAAAGCAATCTGTGGGTTTACTGGCCAAGATTTCAAGCATTTCTTGCAGTTCACAACAATCTAGAACCAGAGAAGTTGCATTGCTCAACAACGGGTTATTCAGACATTTTGAAACATCATGGCGAATTATTGTCAGCCTCTTTCCATTAAGTTCAGTTTGGCAGAAAGCTGTTTGACGTGTACCTATAACGAACTGGAATCTTGTTAATCTACCTATCCAAGTATGTCCTCTGGATCCAAGATCCGGAATGTCCTTCAATTGTATGGATAAGACAAGTAAATGCTCAAGGCACAACAGCTCTCTGAAACTTGCTTGCTCTTCTTCTGTCTCTTGCTTGACACCCCAAGTGTAACCACTGTGTGTCATGTCTAGAACCTCCAAACTAGATAAGCTAGACACAATCCCACTCTGAATGGTTTTTAGATAGAGTGTCCGGGATAGGTATAATTGCCTTAAGTTGATCAAATTTTTCATTTTGCTTGGCAATTCTTTAATACGAGTGCCACTGCAATCAAGCACTTGGAGATTACTAAGCCCTCCTAGCTGAGATATCTCTTCTAGAGAGGAATCCCTTAAAAGAAGCACTCGAAGGTCTCCCAATTTGAGAATGGATTGAGGTAACAATTGGATGCGGGTTCCACATAGATTTAAGACCCTAAGTGATTGAAATGCTTGAAGAAATCCATCAGAAATTCTCTCGAGGGGGAGATTACCTTGTAACAGTAAGCTCTTGGTCTCTGGACAGTCAATCGCACAATCGGTTAACTCTGTTATTTTATTATGCATAAAAGAAACTCTTTTGAGAGCCGTAGATATTTCGGATATTGAAATCCGAGTCAAACCAATCCCGGACCGGACAAGTGCTTTACATCCATCTCCCAAGGAAGATGAAATCCATATAGCAACATTGCGAACTACATCATGCATTTTTACAGTACCCTCACGGGCTCCTTGTTCCAACAAACAAGAGTTTTTCAGATTTTCGATTAAAGCTATCCCCCTGTTGTAGGAATTCTCATAATCTTTCTGTCCATCTATTAAATCTTCACCAAGCCAGCACTTTACAAGTTCACTTTCATCAATAGAGAAATCCTCAGGATATAAAGAGCAGTACAGAAAACAAGATTTAATGTTTTTACCTTGTAAAGAATCATAGCTCAACTTCAATGGCTTGAAAACGGTATTCTCTATGCCTTCGATGTCAGGAACATCTGAACTCTTTAACTCGCTTAAGGCATCCTTCCACAGTTCAAGCCTTGTCTTTTCCCTCATGGCTTTTCCCACAGTAATGATTGCTAACGGCAGACCCCCACATTCTTTGGCAACTGCTCTCGCAATTGGTTCAATATGTTCTGAAGTAGCTACCTCCCCTACATTTTCATTAAACAATAGCCATGATTCTTCATCATTCAGGACCTCCACTTTCACTTGTTTATCAGTCTTCATCATCCTGCACACCTCAAACGAGCGAGATGTCAATAAGATCTTAGAATCTGCATGATCTTCGGGTCGTGGGACGCCCAAAGAATCCAAATTGATTGTGTCCCAAACATCGTCCAGGATAAGAAGAAATTTCTCCTTCTGGAGCCTCCAGTGAAGTCTTTTAGCTACAGACTCTTCACTTTCTTCCACTTTCACCTCCAAATTCAGTCTCTCTGCAATTTGTATTTGGACCTTTCTTAAATCCAGCTTCTGGGACACGGTAGCCCATATTATGATGCCGAAAGGAAGTCTTGAAGAACTGTCCTTGAGCTTGTTGTTCAAGTTCTTTACCAAAGTAGTCTTACCGGCCCCTCCCATGCCCCAAACACCAATCCTCTTAACATCATCATCATATAGTAGATCCATAACTTTGGCTAAATTTTTTGATACGGTTGCTTGATTTTCGATACAAGGACCAGGGATATGCTCAACTGCTTTTGCCAAATAAGTACTACCCACCATTTTGACAGCAATATTGCCTTCCTTCAAAAGTCTTTGTACATCCTTGATCATTCTGGCAATCTCCATGCTAAGTCTATACCTTTTCCTGCTAAGTTTTTTGTCATTGGCTGTCATAGCCGCTTGAGCTGAATCCACTTCAAGCACAATTTGTTCAACCTCGCGAAGCCACCGTGTCATCTGAGCATCAGATGGTTCAACATCTTCTATCACTCTGTTCCTTAGATCAAGCAAACTTTCCTTCTCTTTCTCTAGAGCTCTGAGATTTGACTTGAAACTGATGAAGTTCTTGATGCTTGGATAGAAGCCAAACAGTGATCGCCAGTCTCTGTCACTGCTGCACCTGTGATTGAAGCCACCACTTCCATTGCAGAATTGTAGTAATGAGTATAGCCAAGAAAGTTGCAAGGCAAGGGAACTGCAAAAAGGAAAGTGGATCTCAGATGGAGAACCAAGGTACCTTCTTTGCATCCACAAGGAAGTTCGTCAACGCCGGTAATGACGAAACTATGACCGTGATAGCAACGCCTCACCTGTTCTTCTCTGCAGCGAATATCCAAGCCATGTTCGAAATTTCTTATTAAAATATATTTTTTATTTTTTCAAGGGCAACTTGCACAAACCTTCCGGAGGTTTGGTGAAATTGCATGTACATGACTATATTTGAATAACTTACATTAACCTCTCTTAAAATTTCGAAAACTTGACACAAACATCTCCTACTGTTAGTTAACCACAGTTAAACTCTTATGGTTAACCATCAAATATGCCAAAAGATTAAAATATCCTTCAAATGAAATTTAAAATCAACATTCTATTTTTAATAAATTTAAATTTAATATAATATATTTTTACTTTAATTAAAATCATTAAAATGAAAAAAATAATAAAATAAAAAAATTAATATATTTTAAATTTAATTCAAACTATGGAGATTATTATTTAGAAAAAATGAAAAAATTAATATATTTTAAAAATTTAATAAAATAAAAATAAAAAATATTAATCAAATTGAATCTCTACCATCCATTCATCTATATGAATGGTGGAGATCTAAGAATTAAAGAATATATATATATTAAAAAAAATTAAAAAACAAAAAAAAAAAATCTCTTCTTTTCAGACCACCTCTCTTTCTCCTCACTTCTTCTTTCAACCTTTTTTTTTCTCTCTCTGTTTCTCTCATGGCAGATCCAACACCTTTTACCGACATGACATCTTCATCTCTTAGAAGTCATATCTCTCAGTCTCATCTCTTTGTCGTCGCTTTCCTCACTCTTCTCTTTCGATCGATTTCTTTTCTTTTTCTCTTCCTTCTCTCTCATATCATCCAATAGCAACTTTCCTTCTCTCTTAATTCATTTGAATTCGTTGATTCAAACCCAGATGAAGGTTTATCTGGGTTCAAATTAACAAACGTAAATGAATTTTGAACATTTGAATTTTCAACTTTTTTTCAACCTTTGGGTTCATCTATCAACATGATGATTTGTTTTTTTTTGTTTAAGTATCTGGGCTTTTTTTTTTTTTTTCAATTTTTGTTGTTTATTATTTTTTTTCCAATTTCCATTGTTCAAGATTTTTTGAAGGGATCTAATCCAAATTTCTTTTTTAGAGACCTAAGCAGAGCCCTCCCGACACCCCAACAGAAGTCCTTGCAGTCTTCATATCGATGACTGACTCTAAAGGACTCCATAAAGCGAACCCATGATACGTTTCCATTTCATACTTAAAAATTAGGGGGAAAAATTTTCAATAGCACAACGACTGTTTTCCGACATTTCAAGTATTTTCAAATCATCTGAAAACAGTTTATAAACACTTCAAAAATACATATATCTTTCTCCACTTTCATTTTAGACCTCAGGTCCACTTCACAATCAATACTTAACTGTAAATTATAATATTTCAATTGGAAATCATTTTGAATTACAAAATATTTCATCATGCACAGAGTCACAAATATTTTCTTAAAATAAAAAGTATTCATATCTTATATATTTATGAAACATCAAAATATATACATTAATTTTTCACAGATGCAATCGTCGAAAAGGGTCTGCCTAACTTTGCGTCAAAGATTGCTCGCTCTAAATACCTGTCTCTGCACCTGGGGAGGTTTTTCATAACATATACAATAAAGAGTGAGTTAAAGAAACTCAGTGAGTGTCATATGTTTCTATATTAAACTTTACTTTAAAAAATATTCTCCGAAAAATCATTTGGAAATCTAAGTTTCTTAATGATTTACTCAAATCATAAATCTCATAGTTTTGCATATACGTTTATATAAATCTATTTGAAAACATAAATGCATACATCGTAAAAATCCATTCCATAACATGCTTCATTCAAAATTCATTCATAACATAAACATAAATTTTGATATAGAATAGCATTATTCATAAAACATGTATCTAATGGAACCCATGTCGTGTGCTAGGCGAGATGAACCACCATCCCCATTAGCCAATACGACAATATCATAATACTACAAACCACTACACTACGGTAAAAACCTGCCTGGTGTAGGGTTTTTCATTGTTTTCTGGGCGGGACAAACCACCATCCCTAGTGGCTTTTAGGCGAAATGAACCATTATCCTCATCGGCCAATATGACAATATCTTTCATAATATAGTACTTTATGACATGCAGAGGGCGACGTGACAGACACAACAAACTCAATCCCCCCTCAGTTAATAACCCGCCCCCTTTACTGGACATGTTATGTGCGCATAAAGTTCCTCGACCGATTCTCATTCATATCATTTCTCTTTCCTTTCATTGGGAAGGGTAACCATTGGTTTTGAAAGCGTTCTTCCTTTATGCTTTGAAAATTTTCATTCATATGCTAAAAACAATTTACATAATAATCACATATCTTTAAACTATTGCTAAAAACATATAAACATATTTGATTCGATATTTGATGCTATAAATATTTCTTTAGATATATTCGTAAAGATATTTCATAAACTAATAACTTTCATAAACTCATTCAAATTACAAGATGCTTTAATATTCGTAAAAACACTTTAGGCATGCATTTACCATTTATAAAATAGTTTTACACTCACATTAAAGCATACTAAAAATGTATTTATCATTTCGTAAAATAATATACACTCACCATTTCCTAGCTCATAGAAATTCACGATTTTCTAGCTCGCGATAATTTACGGCATCAAATTCCATCGCCTCATCGTTACCTATATATTTTTTTGTTCTATTGTTAGGCAACGTTGTAACTAACTTATTAGTATCTGTACATCCATTAACACATATTAATTCACACAAATGTCTGACTACACACAAATATTGAAACATCCTTTTTAAGTCATACCAACACCTATTATTTGCTTTTCCATTCGAAATTTTTAATAACTAAACATGTAAAATATGTCAATTAAAGTCTAAATTTCATATCAAACATATTAAACACATTTTTGGACTATTTAATCCTATGTTGGCCGAACATACACCCATTCTTACACCATCAATCTCATTTTATTTTTCTCATCGTAATCACACTTAAACATATGTATAGGGGTGTAAATGCAAGTCCAATTCTTAAAAACATCGTACTTTTGTAAATAAATAAAGTTTGACCGTAAAGTAGCCATTTGACATTCCAACGATTTTCTTTCAATTTCCATGTTATTTTTGTCATCATTACAAGCTATAAAATCATCCAAACATCCAAAAATAATTTTTCCATCACCTTAACCTCAACATGGCAGAACATGGCAGCTTGTATACCAAAATTTTACTTCTAATTTCAACATCAAAACTTGACATTTCAACATATATTCATCTATGAAAATCACTCAAATCACTTATACATAATTTGGACCATGAAATTCCTACTTTGGCTGAGAATCACATCCATCATAACACCAACATTTCATCAAGTTTTTCACTTGCATGCACATCAAAATCACACCAAATATCATGGCAAAGCTTTTAATGTCCTAAACAACAACTTAAACTTAAATCAAAAATTTATTTTTCACTAGTATGCTTATCAATTCCTTTTGAACCACAAGCTTTGCTTTCCCATAACTTTGAGCTCTCAAATCTCTAAATTCATAAATAAAAATCACAAAGCATCCATTAGAAATCATAAATCCAACCAAACTCACAAAAAAAGTCATGGAAACTTGATTCTTACTTTTTGAAATTAACTTGAAATGGATGGGTCTTGCTTCTAAGCTTGTGTACACCTCTTGCATGTGTGGAGAATACTCAAAAATGGCTTCAAAATGATAAGTGTAGCATGTTGTCCCCTGATTTCTTCCATGATCGAGACCTTTCTCTCTCATTTTCTTAATGGCCGAATGCATTCTCTTGTTTCAAATGACTGCTCTTGCTTCTTTATCTTGCATGCAAGCTTGTTTAACTTGAAAATCACCCCAAGTCTCCATATGTAGCAAGCTGTCTCGATTTTTCTCTCATGGTCGAAACCTATCTTCTTCTCTTGTGGTTGAATTGCTTCTCGCTCGTTTCTAAAGTGTTTTGACCAAGTGCTTCTTTCTTTCTTTCATTTTTGTTTTCTAGTTTCACTTATATAGCCTTTACATTTCATTGCCACTTGTCATCAAACTCACCTCACATGTTAACACTTGTCACTTGCATGCTTATCACCCTGCCACTTGTCTCACATGCATTCTCTCTTTCTCTCTTTTCATGTCAAGTATCCCATTTTCATACATTCTTTCGTACTTTCCAATTTCCGTATTCGAAATTATTTTCTATCCGTTTGGAAATTTTGTTATGACTCAATTTCACATCCGAAAATTTTATTATAATTCGATTACACATCTAGATCCGGTCACTTTAAATTATTTTATTACCTCATAAATGAAATTATCTTCGGTCCTATCCAGAAATTCTACTATAGTTCAATTTTACATCTAGGTACTTTAATTTATTTTATTACTTCATAAATATTGTATATGGAACTAAAATCGAATTGAGTATTTTCGTCCAATAAACTTCGGATCACTTATAATCTCTTCAAATGGGCTTATCTTTGATTTGTCTCAGTTTCGTTTAACACTAATACTAATTCCAGAATTTTTGATTTGCGAGGTTTGCTTTCCGAAAATCACTATTCATGTAGACACTATTCATGCGAAAATACTATTCACTAAAAAATTTTATTTTTCTTAAGAAGAGGAAATTCTGAGTTTTACGACCCCGAAAATCACTATTCACTTAAAAATACTATTCATACGGAATTAATATTCATCCGAAAAAAATTTGATTTCGCCTAAATTGAGAAAATTTTGGGCTTTACATTTTTGTTATTGATTTGTGGTTGATGATTGTTCTTTTTTTTTTTTTTTTGTTTTTTGGAGGAGAGGGGATTGGAAAAATTTCTAGAGCTCTAAGATTTGACTGGGAGCTCATCAATATTTTTATGCTTGGATAGTAGCCACTCAATGATCGACCAGTCTCTGTCATTGCTGCACCTATGATTACAACCACCAATTCATTGCATAAATTCTTACGCATTGTAGCCAAATTGAAAATTCTAAGGTAATGGAACTACAAGGAATGAAAGTATGTAACCCCCTCAGGAAAATTGATCTGATATGAAAAAGACGAATAAATTTTGATATGAACATAGAATTGCTATATTTTGACTAGGAAGACATATATTTGACTAGGAAGAAGTTGCTCCCAAATGCCAATTTCAAGTTAATAATTTTCCTTTGGATTATGATATCATTTATTATTGATGCCTACAATTCTACGATGGCCATTATTGGTTTAACAATTCATTTTCCTTCTTTTGTATCTTTGATGAACTCCACTTTCATTTTTTAATATTATCTTAGAGACAGCCAATACAAGAATAAAACATGATGGCCATTATTGGTTTAACAATTCATTTTCCTCATTTTGTATATTTAATGAACTCTATTTTTTCTTTTTTTAATGTTGTCGACGTTGATTTCTGGTCGACGACGGTTCAAAGCCCAATACCTACAATCAATGTAAAACAAAACAGAAAATAAAAGAAAAATAAAAGGAAGAGAAGAAGAACAATCGCACAAAGGGAATTTTTACGTGGTTCAGCAAGTGTGTCTATGTCCACAATTGTTCCTCTGATAATTTATGTAACTCCCCGAATTTTTTCTATTTAAGAAAAATGAAAATATATCGGGATGAATAATATTTTCGGATGAATAGTATATGTGTGAATAGTAAATTTTTTAGAAAGCGAACCCCAAAGTCGAAAAACTTTGTAATAAGTAATAGAGTCTAAGAACTGAAACGGATCGAAAATGAGTCTGTTTGAGAAGGTTTTAAGTGAATTGAAGTTTATTAGACGAAAATGCATTTTTTGAAAAATAATGGGTATTAATAGTTTTACACCCATTTGAATTTTTTTAAAAGCATACAATTAAGAGGTTTTACATCTAATTAGAGTATTACATAGTCGATTTGAGGATTGGATGACTATGAAATATTTTTGGAATTTATTTAGGTATGGATATGAATTAAATATGTTAAAGGGCAAATGGGTCATTCAAACACAAAAATTTTGGAGTATTGATAAAGTTTCAGATAGATTCTCGAAATGTGTTTAAAATCATATAATTATTTTGTGGTGTTATTAATGATTATCATAGTAAAATTCCAGATTGATTTTTTTGTAATATGTGTAAAATTTTATAATTGTTTGGTGGTGTTATTAATGACATGAGTAATGATATTTTGTTGAATATCAGAGTTGTATAACGGAAGTGCGGTGTTTAATCTTTTGTTTAAGAAAATTCATGATTATTAGGTTTGGAATTGAGTACTTGAACTTTGGAAATAATTGGATGAGATTTATGTGAATGTGATATAGCATGGGTGTTATAGAATATGATTTTGAATGATTTATTTGTTCCAAAGAGTATGGATAGAAAACGATAAAAATGTGTGAGTAATTATTCATTGGTATATATTAATTCATTATTCGGAAGCTATATGAAGTATAAGAGTTATAGGGAATGATTAATTAAGTTTGACATATTATTGGAGGTGAAAAAAAAGAAATAATTATTATTATTTAAAATAGTGTAGATGTGATTATTCAGAAGTATATAAGTTTAATTGGTGATTAGAATTGGATTGAAGACTTTTGCTTAATGGTTGCCTATATAAGTGTTAATTGTTATTGTTTTATAACGCCCCAACCTAACTGGATCCAAGAGATAAATTGAAATTCAATTTATTTTTATCAATTTGGTCTAGTTCAAGTCTTAAAATTCCAGAAGTTTGTAGATAAATAATATCTCGAAAGATATTTTTAAAAGGAATTAAAAAAATTGGATTAAAAAGGAAAAAGACCATAGGGGTCTAAAATGAAAATTTGTAGTACATGGGTTGGTAAATATATATATATATATATATAGATATATATATATCAACCGGTGTTTGACTTTTTTAGTGGTGGGCCATGCCCATTTAAATATATATATATATGTGTGTATAAAAATATGTTAATGGTGGGCCATGCTCATTTAAATATATATATATATATATATATAGAAAGGTTGATGTTGCCGATTGAGGAAGAAAATATATATATATATATATATATATAGCAGGAGCCGAGAAGGAGGAAAGGAAGAAGAAAAGAAAAGAAAAATATTTTGAGGGTTTGATTATCCAGATAAGTAAATTTATTTTAATAGATTTGGATTCCAAAAAATTAGTTTATTTTTCCTCTAAATTATGAATTAAGTTTTACATGATTTAGAATGGATAGATGATGATAAAAAAATCAAATAAGAGTTCATTTTAGATCCAGAAATAAGCAAAAGGTGAGGTTAGTTGATAGTTTTATTTTTAATTAAACTGATTGGGTTATAGTTATTTATATTTTCTATTTTATTATTTATTTCAAATAAATAGATTTGTTGAGTTAGTTGATTTATAAATTATCAATTATGTTTGACAATTGAAATAAAAGTTTATTACGAAATTGTTGACGTTCGGAAACGGTCAACCCAGAGATTCTGGGGCCTAGACTGCGAGCGAGGTAATTAAAGAGTGATAACCGTGGTGGGTGTGTGATAAATGAGCAGTAAATGAGGTTTAAAGTTGGTGGAGTTTAATTAAGGTGAAGGAATGTCGGTTCTGGCCATTGAGTGAGTATAATGAGGTTATTAATGAAGAGAGGAGAGAGAGAAATGAATACAGAACACAAGGATTTTTACATGGTTCGTGATTGTGCCTACATCCACGGCCACTATGAGGTAATTCCAGCAGAGTGATGGTACTCTGATATTTTCTCAGCTTGTTTGTACAGTAAAGGTCTCCCCTATTTATAGAGAGAGGGATATGATAAAAAGAAATACAAAAGAATGTAATACACGTTAAAATTATGATAATCTCAACTAATCCTGACATAAGCCATGTTTCATTTATTGTTAAATCATCATTCTCTTTTGCATGCGCACGTCTACATTTAATGCTTCTCGGTAGTAGTGTAGGCAGTTTCCGGTGGGAAATCATGAGAGTTGGTGACTTTGATGACTTGCTGCATACGATATTCCCTGAATAAGCTCTCTGATCAATCAGGTCGTGCAAGCTGTAGAGGCGCAGACGTGGCCAGGAGAGGTGGTCAGGCGATCTGGAGATTTCTGCGGGCTCACGACCTGAGCGGTCTCGCGAGCTGAACGAGCTGGTGATGTGGGCAGGAGGTACGCTTGGGCGGTCTGGAAGCTATTACGAGCTCGAGACTTGTATGGCCTCGCGGGTTGGTCGAGCTTGCAACTGCGACCTGATGCTCGAGTCTTTTGGGCCTATGCTCCTGTTCAAGTCCATTGGGCTTACACTGGCTCATTTAGTTGAATCGAGAGAATGGGCATAACACAAGCCCCCCAGCTCTCAGTGCGGTCTGCAGACTGAGAGCTGATTCAAATACATGATTGGCACCCATTTGCGAGCTTTTAGGCGCCGTTTCAACTTCTGTTCTGTAACCGCTGACACGTGGCGTTCACGCAGACGTCGGAGCCACAAACGTGCCTTGGGACCGTACGCATTAAATGTGCACATCTTGTAACTGACATTGCACGACGACGCAGGACCGAGGCTGGTGTTGGGCCGTTGGATTTTTTGGCGGTTATGCTTTTACGCTAGATCGGACAGCTGGGGGATGGATGTCTGGGTCTATACAATCCAGATGTCTTTTCTGATTCCCATTTTCGTTTCTTCGATACGACACTAACACCCCATTTTCACCATTATTCTTCTCTGCTTCTTCTGCACTTCTTCCACCTCTTGACAACTTCTCCGGACTTCGTTGCTTCAGAGATCAGTTACCATCTCCAGCACGCCATCTCTAGCGCGAGCAAGGTAATTCTCCCTGACTTCGCCTTTTCATACTTTTTGAAGGTTTGCTTCTGGTCTGTAGTATCTGTTTTTGTTTTCATGCCATGTTTGAGAATCGCCATGTGTCTGCTTTGTATTTAGAGATTCCTGTACTTGTTGCTCGAATCTCTGTGTTCACTAGGGGCGATTCGGCTGTCAGCCTGAGTATCCCATATCATTGTTGAACTGTGAAGTCCGTTTCTAGACTTTTCCTTGCTAGGAACTGTACTTTGTGGATTGTTTGCGTTGTGCTGGTTCATTTGGAACCCTTGTCATTTGTTGACGTTGCTTAGGATTCTGACTAGAATGTCACTATACTGCCTTATAGGGTACCTGTAGACATAGGGTTAGCGATGTAAACATTAGGAAGACATAGTACCTGATGGGCCCACGTATATAGGCCTTCATAGCCTTTGATGGCCAAGTGTGCGACCTGACGCATAGGATAGTAGCTCTAGGAACTCTTTTCTGTAGCTTGCTAGGCTCAGCATGCTATAAGCGTTCTGATGTCGTTCCTTCTGTGTTGTAGATGTCAGGTCGCTCACGTACTGGTCACGGTAGGGCTTCTGCTTCTAGGGGGCAGAAAAGGCGCCAGGTTAGAGAAACCGAGGTTGTGACCTCTCGAGCTAGCGAGTTTACCGAGGAGATCGTAGGAAGGGATGAGGCCGCAGAGAGGGAAGCCCGACATCCCTTTATTCATACGCCTTCGAGCACGACCCTCTTGACGCTGGAAGCTTGGGCTCGAGACTTCAGCTTCCCCCTAGGGTGTTGAGCTAATGTTCCCAAGGCCAGTGATCGGGCTGCGAATCCACCTGAGGGCTTTGTGGCGATCAGTCGCGAGCATATAGAGCTCAGGTTTAGGTTTCTAGTCCCCGCCTATCTCAAGGACTTGTTGAATGATCTGGAGCTCACCCCCTTTCAGTTGACCCTGAACTCGTACGCATATATAACTACCTTGGTCGCGACATTTATAAAATACAGGCTTGGGCCTCCTACACCTCGCATTATCCGCGGCTTTTTCAGCTTCAAGGGTACCTATAAAAAGGGGGTCTCATGAAAGGACGGGCTTTACTACGTTACACCTCGTCAATCCTCCCAATATAGGGCATATCTACCCCAGGACTGCACCAAGTCCAACGTGGGGGAATATAAGTCTCGCTGGGTTCTGGTCACATGTACTTCGCTCGGGGGTCTGCACAACAAGAGTTTCGTGCTGGATCCTGGTAGTCAAAGACTTAGAGCCCATAGAAATAGTTACACATTCACAAGGATAATAAATATATATATAAATACATATATATATATATATATATATATTTTAACGGGCTTGTTTTTGCTTTGCAGACGTCGCTGCCCCTAAGTACGAGCTTGATGATGATGAGCTCGCGACTCTGAACACTTACGCGGCGGCCAAAAGACCAAGTGATGATTTCTTCCCCACGAATAGCGAGCTGGTAGAACGGGGCCTCGCACCACCTGCCACAGGTCCCCTTTTGAACCTAAATAAGGACCTGGGGATACGAGGAGAAAGAAGTGAGGTTCGCTCAGTCTTCGCTGCCCCTGAACAGTCCGAGTCAGAACCACAACCTTTGCCACAGGATTCCTTGAGCACGTCCACCAGCACATCTTCGGACAATATGCGAAGGTTCGCGCTGTCCGTTCCTCCCGTCAGATCGCTTCCACCGTCCAAGGCGCCAGAGGTCGTTGAAGTGGATGATACTTCTTCGGACCTTTCTCGGAGAGTGCTTTCTCAGCCCGCTGCAACTGTTTCTCCTCAGGCCGGGTCGGTGGCAACACCTCAGAAGCGAGCTACTCCATCTGGAGGGCAAAGTCCTTCCCCAGCAAAGAGGGCTGGGGTTTTTGTCGAGAGGGACTCAGTTTCGCCGAAGTCTGAGGCCCTTATCAGGAAAAGGAAAGGAAAGGCCATAGCTGAGCCCCCAGCCCAAAGGGTAAGGACGTCGTTGAAGTTCGCAAGCCCGGGGCAGTCGTTATTGGCAGGGAGCCGAGCACTGGGGCACTTAGGCGATCTGCAAGGTCTGCTGGGGAGTCGCAGGCAGATTCCGGGCTGCACCCTGACGCGACGAGGGAAATGGAATATTTCAACAGCTTTGTGAATTTTGTGCCTGAAGTCATGAGGCAGCGTAACCCGAAGCTGCAGAAGCCTGAGATCGCAGGTCGGAAGCTCGTGGGCTATACAGCTCGTCATGCAGTGCTGGTAAGACTCAAGTTCCTTCACACTCTCTGGCTTTCCTTCGCTTCAATTTTTAACCCCATTTTTACCTTTTCAGTTGGGCATGGCAACGATGAAGCTGATGAAGGAGATTGACGACCAGCTTGGTGAGAAAGAGGCTTTCAGGCTGGCCAAGGAGCAGTTCGAGGAGGAGAAGAAGATGTTACAGGATGAAGTGAACCTCCTCCAGGACGAGCATGGAAAGCTCGATGCCAAGCTCCGAGACGCTGATGCAGCCTTGTCACAAGAAACTGCTCGTAGGGAGGCGCTACCTCTGAAGTCAGCAAGGCCCATAGCGAGCTGAAGCAAGTCAAAGGCGAGCTGAGTGCTGCACAGAAGAAAACAAAGGTTGCTGAGAATAAAGTAAAACAGCAACAGGAGGAATTGGCTTCAACCAAGGAAAAGCTCGTCGGGATAGAGGAGAAGCTGGCTCAGACTGAGGGGAACATTGCAGCCCAGATATCCCAAGAGCGGGACAAGGCCGCTTCAGAGAACGAAAGAGCTTTCTTGTTCACCATGTGGGAGCACTACCCGGACCTGGACTACTCCTTCTTTGGGCCGTCCGCTGTCGAGGCGATACAGGAGTTTGTGGAACATGCTGCCAGCATTCAAGGCGCGCAACATGGTGGTGCTTCCCCTGCTCCTCCAGCCGATCCATCTGCTGTCCCAGTCCCTTCGCCAGAGCAAGCCCCTGAGGGACTTTCAGCTTTCGAGGATCCACCAACGCCGGAGCCCCCAGTATAAGCCTCTCCTGATCCTCCTGCTCCTGAGGATGTCCCTGCACCGGAGCCTCCAGCAGAAGCTCCTTCTGATCCCCCTACTCCATTAGACGCACTTGCTAGCGCCTAGGATGGACATTTCAGCTTTATTTACTTCTTTCATTTTGCCTTGTTTGGAATATTCAAACTTTTTCCTCTTTTTGTGAGGACTTGATGAGCAATCAGCGGGTTTAAGTAATAAATACATCATAACAAGGATATCAAAGATTAATAAGTAAATCACAATCGTGAAAATTACGTTAACTTACGAGCTCGCTACCTACAGCCAATCATAACACTAATAGTATGTTAGCTCGTAAGCGTTTAAATTTGCAGATAGCTCAATCGAGCAAAGTACCTGATCATGCAAGCAATATAATTGGGCGACTCCTAAAGAATAGGCACGAACTTATAACTCGCGGGGTGCTCGTTCTGAACTCTCTTGCCTTATGTCTTGCACTGGCGTTTAGTGCGTTCGAGAGTGGCATTTTCCCAAACTTTGAAATTTCAGCCTGTTGTAGTACTTGCAATTCGGGGTCAAGCCCCCATCGGGGGTGGCCCTTTCCGCGAAGTGGCGAGGCAGCTTTATATTTGAGAGCCGTAGCCATAGCCCCTCCAACGAGGTCGCGAGCTCGACGAGTGCGTTGGTGACAGCCCGTGGGTCACCCCCCTGTTGAAGTCTTCGACACATTAGAGGTCCCTAGTTGAACCCTCCAGGGCGCGAAGATCGCAGCCCCTTCCGCGGGTGAGACCTTTTGTATCATTAACGGATCCCATGTAGCGCCCTCTAGGGTGCTGACAGCTACCCCTTCCACGGACGGGACCCTTATTGCAACTCCTTCCGCAGGCCATAGCCTTCCAGAGTGCAGTGACTCGAGCTCCCAGATGATTCCCTCCAGAGCGCACAGATGGCAGCTCCTTCTGCGGGTCACATCTGGATATCCTCCTCCCCCCGCAAGCAATCGCTCTCATGGGGGGGGGGGGGGGGAGGGGGCGTTATATCTGGATTGAAGAGATTGTAGCTGATGGGCGATCCCTTGGACTCATAATAGAGGGCAGCTCGCAGATCGCGAGGTCGCTCTAAGATAGCTCGAACAGAATGTGGCAACGAGCCGTTTACGGGCAGAGAGCGAGCGTTGTGAGAAGCATCTGCAACAATGGCGCCTGTATAACATCCACGAGTTCACTTGTTTGATGTAAACTTCTCTAGCGATGATGATATAATTAGGTCGAGCATCGGCTAACGAAGAATCCTCGAATGAGATTTGTTGGCATTTCTTGCCCGATAATATATATGTAGCTTTGGCGAGCATTTATGCAAGTGTTTTGGTTGTAAGTGATTCTTTGGATGTTTGCACAAATATTTTCAAGGAATATAAACTGCAGCTCATTTTCTTGAGAAAGAGATTTCATTAGATCCGTTTTCTTTTTTCAACATGTACATTTGCTGGTTCAACCAGTTTGCTTTCTGCATCAAATATGACACATACAACAGAAAACCAGTGAAAGCACTTTTTACAGACAATCGTCAAAGTAAATCATGCACAAAGTTAGAGCGGGCTGACAGTTTTATGTATAGTAGGGCCGAAGGTGCTCAGCATTCCAGGCTCGAGGTAGCTGTGATCCGTCCATGTTGGCTAAGTGATAGGCACCATTCTCCAGACTCTTCTTGATGAGGTATGACCATTCCTAGTTAGGTCCGAGTGCTCCATCACTTGCCTTGCGAGCTCCGGGGAGGACTAGTCTTAGGACGAGGTCGTCTGCCTTGTAGCTCTGAGCTCGCACCTTCTTGTTGTAGTACCTGGCAACTCTCTGCTGGTACACTGCTACCCTCATGCGAGCTGCTTCCCTTGCTTCCTTGACTAGGTCCAAGCTGGCAGCGAGCAGCTGGTCATTGTCCTCAGGTCGGAATGAGGCTCTTCGCTGGCTGGTGACTTCAAATTCTACTGGGATCATAGCCTCTGTTCCGTAGACCATGGAAAATGGAGTTTCACCAGTAGAGCTGCGAGCTGTGGTCCTGTACGCCCAAAGGACTTTCTGCAACTCGTCCACCCAAGCCCCTTTCCTTGCCTCTAACTTGGTCTTCAAAGTCTGCTTGATGATCTTGTTCATAGCCTCGACTTGACCGTTGGCTTGAGGGTGGTCCACAACCGAGAAGCTTTTCACGATTCCGAGCTCGTTGTAGAAATTTATGAACTGCTCGCTGGTGAACTGCGTCCCATTGTTTGTCACAAACTGCTGAGGAATTCTGAACCTGCAGATGATGTTGTTCCACACAAACTTCTCTATCTTTGAGGCGGAGATCTCTGCTAGCTCCTTAGCTTCGGCCCATTTGGTGAAGTAATCCACAGCAACCACAACGTGCTTGTAACTTCCTCGAGCTGTGGGTAAGGGCCCGATGAGGTCCATTCCCCATATTGCGAAAGGCCATGGACTCACCATCTGTTGGAGGTAGGCTGGTGGAGCTCGTGGGATTTTGGCAAACTTCTGGCACTTATCACACTTCTTCACCAGATCTATGGCATCTTGTTTCATAGTCGGCCAGTAGAACCCCTGTCTGAGGGCTTTCTGAGCTAAGGATAATGCTCATGTATGGTTCCCACAATGACCTGCATGAATATCCCTCAGCACTATCTCACAGTCCTCATCATCTATACATCGCAGCAGCGGGGTCGAGAATCCCTTCTTGTACAGCATGTCATCATAAATGCAGTATCGGGCTGCTCTAGCTCGTAAGCGGCGAGCTTCCAGCTTGTCCTTCGGCAGCTTCCCCTTCCTGCAGGTAGCCTAATAACGAGCTCATCCAGGAGTTAGGCCGGACTTGTATGAACATCATTACCTCTTTGTCCTCAATGCTTGGAGTCGGCAGAAATTTCACAGGTATAGACTCCAGGAGATCAGCATCCTGGGAGGTCGTCAAACGAGCTAGGGCATTTGCATGAAAGTTCTAAGCTCTGGGGATTTGATTTACTTCGATTCTTTGGAAAGCCCCGAGCAATTCCTTGGCTCTTTGGAGGTACTCTGACATCTTCTGTCCCTTGGTCTGGTACTCTCCCTGGACATGGCAAACGACAAGTTGAGAGTCGCTGAAGACCTTTACCTGCTCAGCTCGCACCTTCTTTGCTAGGCGGAGTCCGGCGAGCAACGCCTCATACTCGGCCTCACTGTTGGTCGCCTGGAATCCGAACCTTAAGGCATTAAGGATCTTGTGGCGTTCTGGGCTGATCAGCATTATTCCAGCCCTTAAGCTGTGCTTGTTGGAGGATCCATCCACATATAGTTCCCAAGTTTGTCCACCTGCTAGCTCATCCTGCTCTGGTATTGGCCCTGTAAATTCAATAATGAAATCCACAAGGGCTTGGGCCTTGACTGCTATTCTAGGCTTGTACTCTATGTTGAACTGAGCGACCTCGATGGCCCATTTGAGGAGCCTGCCTGAAGTGTCTGCTTTCTGGAGGATTTGCCTGAGGGGATATTGCGTGAGCACTTCGATAGGATGGGCCTGGAAATAAGGACGCAGCTTCCTCGAGGCGGTCACCAGACAATACGCGAGCTTCTCCATCTACGAATACCTGGTCTCAGTGTCGATCAGTCTCTTACTGATATAGTACACTGGTAGCTGCATCTTCTCTTCTTCTCTCACTAAGGCTGCGCTCAAAGCATGTTCGAACACGCCCAAATATAAGAACAACTTTTCTCCTTCCTTTGGCTTGGATAGAAACTGAGCTTGGCCCATGTATTCCTTCAGCTTCTGGAATGCTTCTTCACAATGCTCAGTCCATTCGAAGTTCTTGGCCCTCTTTATTGCTTCGAAGAAGGGCATGCACTTGTCAGTAGCCTTCGAGTTGAACCGGCTAAAAGCCGCGACCTGACCGCTGAGTCTCTGTACATCCTTGATTTTGAAGGGGGATCTCATCTCCACAAGCGCCCTGACCTTCTCCGGATTGGCCTCTATTCCCCTGCTATTCACCATAAAACCAAGGAACTTACCAGATGCTACCCCAAAGACACACTTCAAGGGGTTTAACTTCATCTGATAGTTCTTGAGGACTTTGAACGTTTCATCCAGGTCGCGGACATGATCTGCGGCTCTCTGGGACTTCACCAGCATATCATCTACATACACCTCCATCGTCTTCCCAATCTGCTCTTGGAATATGGTGTTGACCAGCCGCTGGTAAGTCGCTCCTATGTTCTTCAGCCCGAAGGGCATTACCCTGTAACAGTACAATCCCCTATCAGTAACAAAAGAGGTGTGCTCCTCGTCCTCCGGGCTCATAGGGATTTGGTTGTATCCTGAGTAGGCATCCATGAAACTCAAGAGTTGGTGTCCTACTGTCGCATCTACCAGCTGATCAATCCTGGGCAATGGGAAACTGTCCTTTGGACAGGTCTTGTTCAGGTCGGTGAAGTGAATACACGTCCTCTACTTCCCGTTCTTTTTCTTCACCAGGACTGGATTCGCAACCCAAACTGGATAACGTGCCTCCCTTATGAACCTGTTGGCCAACAGCTTCTCGACTTCCTCCTTCAGAGCTGCATAGCGTTCTGGGGTCATTGGTCTCCTCTTCTGGCGGACTGGTCTGTGTTGGGGATCTATATTCAGTCTGTGGCACATGACATCAGGATCTATCCCCACCATGTCTTCGTGATTCCAGGCGAAGACATCAAGGTTCATATTCAGAAAGTCTGCGAGCTCAGCCTTCACTTCTGGCAGCAAGTCTCTCCCTACTTTTAAGCATCTCTCTGGGTCTGCCTCACTGACTTGTACATCTTCCGGCTTCTCAATAGGTCCTGTAGGCCTATCTGCGTCCACCTCACGAGGATCAAGGTCGTTGCTCACCACTGCTTCAGAGATAGCTTGTGGTTGGCTGCCTAAAACCACATTTACTTTCTTTCCTCGAACCCTCATCTTCACCGTGTCTTTATAACATTGCCTGGCCAGGTACTGTTCCCCCTTGACACAACCTGTTTCGTTGGGAGTTGGGAATTTGACCGTCAGTGTCCTGGTGGAGGTGACCATATCCAGCTCGTTCATCGAAGGTCGCCCCAAGACCACGTTGTATGCTGACGGATTGTTGATAATCAAGAAGTCTGTAAGGGTTGTAGCTTGCCGGCCCGGCTCTCTAAGGTGAGAGGTAGTCTGATCTAGCCCACCGGTATCACTGCATCTCCAGTGAAGCCATAAAGGGGTTCTGGTGAGGGTGTCAACTGCTCAGCTCCTAGCCCCATCTGATCATAGCAATCTTTATACATGACGTTGACCGAGCTGCCAGTGTCGATCATTATCCTCCGTACTTCGACATTACTCATCTGGGCTCGGACTACAATTGCATCGTTGTGGGGCCAGTGTACTCCCCTAGCGTCCTCCTCCATGAACGCAATGCTATCTGATGACACCTTGGCCCTTTTGGTGGGTCCCTCAGCTCCTCCATACTCTGCCAGCAGGGTGTGGTTGGCCTCCCTCACGTACCTCTGGTGCAACCCGTTTGAAGTACCTGTCATATGAGGCCTACCATGAATAGTAAAAATTATTCTTACAGCGGGCTCGCGCTCGGGCTTCGGAGCTTGCTGAGGCTGCTGCTGCTCGGGCTGCTGGCCTTGGCCCTAAGATCGTTGATGTTGAGGTCACCTGCCAGCAGGTTGTACAACATACTCCCCTAAGCGGCCTCGCCTTATCAACTCTTCAATGGCATTTTTCAATTGCCAACAGTTTGACGTATTGTGCCCGTTCTCATTATGGTAGGCACAGTACTTCCTCGGGTCCCGACGTCGATTGGGAGCTCCTGTCGGGGGTGGCTTCTCGAAGTTCTCCCTATTTCTCTCCATGGCGAAGATCCTGTCTTGCTTATCCGATAGCACACTGTAGCTCTCATATCGACTTTGATGCCGAGGTCGCTCCCTCCTTGGCTCAGGTCTAGCCCACTTCGCCACAACATTGGCAAACTGATGTCTCTGCTCCTCTGACCTTTCTCCGCCATGGCTCTTCCTCTTCTCGCGGTGGGAATTATTCGCTTCACCTCGCTGATTGCTGGGTTTCTTAGCTCCAAAGGCTTCTTCCCACCTGATCTCCTTAGCAGCCCTTTCATAAAACTCCCCCAGATCCTTTACCGGGGATTTGTGGATGCTTTCGTATAAATTTCCATCATTCCTGAGCCCTGTAGAAATGGCTGTCATAATACTCTCGTCAGAGGGCGTTTCCACATTACTCACCTCCTCTCTGAACCGAGTGATGTAATCTTTCAGGGATTCGTTGTGCCTCTGGAAGATGGTGGCAAGGTGACAAGGGGGTGCGAGCTGCTTCCTTAAGGCCTTATATTGATCCAGGAATTTCTTCTGACATTCTCTCCAGCTTCCGATGCTACGGGCTGGAAGGCCTTTAAACCAAGCTCGATGAGCATCCCCTAGAGTAGTTGGGAATACTCGACACTTCACCAACGGATCATCCGTCTGGAGATCCATCTACACATTGAAGGCGTCCAAATGGTCATAAGGGTCAGTCCTGCCGCTGTATGGAGGAATGCTAGAGAGCTTAAACTTTGCTGGAAGGGGTACTGTCTCAATCTCCCAAGTAAATGGCACCTTGCGGTCATCTCGCTCTTCCCTGTTCTGGCCTCCAGGTCGAGCCTCCAACTGCTAGACCCTTTGCAACAATTCCTCTACCATCGGGTCCTGGGTTAAAGATCGCCGACTGGGGTTCCATCTACTCGTGCTGTCCTGCTCCCCCAAGTGACGGTCCTGCGACCTGCTCTCCTCACCGAGGGCTTCTACATGCCTGGCAGCCCTCCGCGGCTCAGGCTCATGACCTGCACGGCGCTCGCGAGCTCGTTCCTGCCCATGACTACCTTCCACGTGCCTATCGCCCTCGCGACTCACCCTTACCCTTATCTCATTCGGGCGAGGTGAGATTTCTTGCTCCTGGTTCCGTCTCTTGGCTCTCCTTGGGTTTAGGTTTGAGAAGCGAACTGATTCTTCTGTCAGTGACCTATCCCTGGCAGTTACTCCCTCTGGGGTTGGGATTTCTTCTGAAAGCTACTGGCGAGCTCTCCTCGGCGGTGCGGCCTCCACCTGTCTTTGCACAGTACGGGCTTGGACTTCTACCAATGCCCTGACCGTCGCTGTAAACTCCTTTACCGTATCTTCTAGAGCTCGCTGGCGCTGCTGCCACTCCTAAGCGACCTCGTCTCTGGAAGGCGAGGCGCTCTGCTGATCTTCTCGAATTTCAGGTCGCTCGTCTGCCACTCCGACACTCCTTGTCGTCCTGATTCTAGCCATAACAAACAAATGTAAGTAAATGTGAAGTAGCAACTGGAGAAAGATTACCAGGTCGCTGTTGGGCCCTCATTCTAGTGCCAAAAGATGTTGACGTTCGGAAACGGTCAACCCAGAGATTCTGAGGCCCAGACTGTGAGCGAGGTAATTAAAGAGTGATAACGGTGGTGGGTGTATGATAAATGAGCAGTAAATGAGGTTTAAAGTTGGTGGAGCTTAATTAAGGTGAAGGAATGTTGGTTCTAGCCGTTGAGTGAGTATAATGAGGTTATTAATGAAGAGATGAGGGAGAGAAATGAATACAGAACACAAGGATTTTTACATGGTTCGGCAATTGCGCCTACATCCACGGCCACTCTGAGGTAATTCCGGCAGAGTGACGGTACTCTGGTATTTTCTCAGCTTGTTTGTACAATAAAGGTCTCCCCTATTTATAGAGAGAGGGAGATAATAAAAAGAAATACAAAAGAATGTAATACACGTTAAAATTATGACAATCTCAACTAATCCTGACATAAGTCATGCTTCATTTATTGTTAAATCATTATTCTCTCTTGCATGCGCACGTCTGCATTTAATGCTTCTCGGTAGTGGTGTAGGCAGTTTCCGACGGGAAATCATGAGAGTTGGTGACTTTGATGACTTGCTACATACGATATTCCCTGAATAAGCTCTCTGGTCAATCAGGTCGTGCAAGCTGTAGAGGCGCAGACGTGGCCAGGAGAGGTGGTCAAGCGATCTGGAGATTTCTGCTGGCTCGCAACCTGAACGAGCTGGTGATGTGGACAGGAGGTACGCTTGGGCGGTCTGGAAGCTATTGCGAGCTCGAGACCTGAATGGCCTCGCGGGCTGGTCGGGCTTGCAACTGCGACCTGATGCTCGGGTCTTTTGGGCCTCTGCTCCTGTTCAAGTCCATTAGGCTTACACTGGCCCATTTAGTCGAATCGAGAGAATGGGCATAACAGAAATCGTATAAGAAATTCCCGTAAAAATTTTATATTTTCTGTTTGAATTATTATTAAAATGATTTTAGAATGTTTGAAATTTTGATTATTTATGTTTTTAGTTGGACGAGTTTGATTTCCATTTAGGAATGATTTGTGGATTATTTTGATGTGCGAAATTGTGAAAGTTTAATAAATTTTGAACCACTTACAAATGTGGCCGAATATGTAAATAAGGGGTTTTATGAAATTATTTTGATAATTTGTGATTTAATGTTGTTTGCATGTGAGTTTCATGACTTTCGAATTGAAACGGAAAGGAATCGGAAAGAAATTGACGAGTTTAGTGTCTTAACCGTGTACTAGTAAGGTGAAGGGCAATGTGATATTTGATTAATTTTGATGAATATTTATGTGTAAAATGATGCTTGATGATGTTACATTTAATGCTTTGACTAAACAAGAAAAAGTGTGATTGAAATTTATTTTGTTGCTTTCCTAACGAAATTTTTATTTGAAAACAAAAAGCGATAGATTGTTAAATTGTTGGTAATAAATAAAAGTTATAAGAGCCCTAGTAAACCTGAATATTGATAGGCGGAGATTAGAAATTGGTATGCCAACAGGGAAATATTAGCAGTACTACGCCTCGTTATTGATACAAAGATTGTGAATTTTGGACCTTGAGAGGCACCGAGTGTCCGGTCCCAGAATATGATCCGACAGATCGTCACCGATTGTCCGATGTTGGAGAACTTGACATGCCAATAAGGTGGTTATAGCAATACTGCACCGATATGCTTATAGACGTTGATACCGAATTTATGGATCCTGCGAGGTATCGAATGTCCGGTCCCAAAATTTATGTGATATGTGAAATGAGATCCGGCGAGTAGTCACCGAGTATCCGATGTCGGAGAACCTGTTTTCCAGTCCATGGTATCGTGTCAGAGTTTACGAAGGGCACTGAGAAAAATATTAAATGAAAATCGTGTAACTATGTTTGAAAATGATTTTCATGGGTTTTATATATGTAATTGTTAGTAATGTGCTTTTGTTGTGATTTATTTTAGGAATTTGAAGAAATCGTGTTGATATGTTTGAAAACGTCTTTTACGTATATGTGTTTTAATTAATAAAATGATTTTCTTATAAATTGTTATAGTAATTTGAGAAAAGCGTAAAAAGATTGTTTTATATCATGATATTTTTGTGAAATAAGGAAGTTAAAATTATTGGTTTTATATGTGCAATTATGAGTAAATCGATTTATTTGTGAATTCTGATAAGAGTTCGAGCATTTTGAAAGTTAGGATTTTGATGTGCTCAGAAACAAAATTCATGTGTTTTATACGTGAAATTAGTAATAAACAAATTTATTTATGAATTTTGATCAAGGCTTGAGAATTTTAGAAATTTTATTTTATAATATGAATTTTGTGATGATATGATAAATGTAAAGTTTGTGTACACCTATGAAGTAGAAATACTTAACGCGTTAGATTTTCCACCTGTAGGTTGAGATTTGAGCACTGTAATAGAGATAGACGAAAAGATAGCTACCTCGCTTTCTGCGAGTCACATCCCTCCATATGATAGTCCCACTCTTGGTATTATATAGTGGTGTTTAAGTATATGGAATTGCATGTATATGTATATGGATCTACGAGATTTTATAAATAAGGATATATAAGTTGTAGAAAAAGTTTTTGATTCGTAAACTAATTTTGTAAAGAAATTCTTATTTATCATTTAATTAGTGTTTAATTTCGATTAAAATGATTTTTATTAAATGTTGTGTTTATAAATATTTATGTGGTGAAGTGATTCCGGAGTCGAACGGAGGGTCCGAAATGGAAGTTGAGAGAATAAATGCATTTTAGAAGTGTTTCTTTTGAAATTTACAGATTTTTATAATTTTGAGTTTTTAAGAAAAACAAAGGAAACTCTGCCAGATTTTTGAAGCAAAAAAAAAAAAAAAAAAAAATTATAGTGCATATACATAAAATAATAACAAATAAACCGATTAAGGTAGCATCCTTCGACTCGGGTTTCCATCCGAATCGGAATCAGGTGGAGGGTGTTACAATTTATGCAAAGAAATAGTATTCTATTTCTTCTTTATATCTATGTATATGTTACAATGAGTTTTAGCCTCTATTTATAAGGAGAGGCGTTTACAATTTAAGTTGAAATAAAATAGGAAAAGAATCATGCATTAACTACACTTCCAAATTAGTTAGCACCGAATCAGGAATATGTTCCGCTAAATCAGGAATTGCATTTATCAACATTTGAATTTGAATTTATTTCCAATTCTGGTAAAAAAATCACGATCAATTTAGGTTATTGTCGTTCTGAAATATTTCCTTATCGAGCTGTTTATTGTATGAGCTATAGACTTCATTGGACGGTCTCGAGCTAGACCTCGCTCTGAGTAACGAGCTGTGTATAATACGACCTGAGTAATACTAGCAATGACCTGTGAATAACAGCGGTGATGCAAGCTCGCACAAGCGGGATGTTAATAAATCGGGCTTTGTCTGATGAGCCACTTTATTGGGTTGACTTGTTGAACTTCTACTAGGCTTTTACCAACTCATTTGTTGAATCCGAAAAAATACCCATAACAAATGTTATCTTAGAGGCAGCCAATCCAAGAATAAAGCAACACACACATAAATTGTTATTATTTTTTTTGTCCCAATTAATTAGGCTGAGTGGGATGTTAATAAATCGGGTCTTGTCTGATGGGCCACTTCATTGGGTCGACTTGTTAGACTTCTACTAGGTTTTTACCAATCCATTTGTTGAATCCGAAAAATACCCATAACAAATGTTATCTTAGAGACAACCAATCCAAGAATAAAGCAACACACACATCAATTATTATTATTTTTTTGTCCCAATTAATTAGGCCTTAATTGTAATACATTCATAGGCAATAGTGGGATGACATCTTTTTAGAGAGGCTGAGTACCTTCTTTACAGTTCGCATCCACAGACAAGCTGGTGAGAACTAAATTATATGCCTTTTGCAATATGCATTTGTACTACTATAGAGATAAGAAAAACTTTAATATGTCAGACGTATTATCTAATATCATGACATGTGACATAAGTATCTCATGTAGCTCAATGAGAGTTTCTCATAGGATTCATAATTCATAAATTTATACGTTACGATCTTAGATGATGAAAACATATACATTAGACGTATTAAAGCTTTTCTCAACTAGACCTAGTGTGGGTCAAATCAACTCGAAGAGGTGATGAGTTGTAATTGGATCAATTTAAATTCTACCCAATTCAAATCCACAGATTCACTTTTTGGATGAAAATGAAACCCAATTCATTAGCTTATTTTTTAAGGGTAATCCAACAATTATCCAATTAGTTCATTTTTTTATGAATAATTTTAGTAATTAATCATTTGATTTGACTGAAGATGAAAAATGAACAAATTGTGCATATAAAAAAACTTAAGGTATATTATAAATCTATGTGAATTCTTAATATAAACACACATATTATAATGCGATTATTATTTGTATCTAAATTTTAAAAAATATATATATATCAAAACTTTAAATTTCAACAACACAAATGTCTAAAATAAGTGAATTTATAGTAGTCTAGCAAACTTAATAAAGTTATCAGTAGTTTTTTCCCAAAAAGAAATCTTATTATTAGTCATTAATGGGTTAAATATAATTTTGCCAAGTCTATATTCAACTATCCAATGTTATTAAAATAAACAAATAGACTTATTATGTCATATTTATATCCAAAATACATACAAAGAGAGCAAAACCAGGTTGCCTCAGTTGTTAGGCACCTCATTTGGGATTCTGATGTGTCAAGTTCAAGCTCACCCACCATTATAATGTGTGGTAATTTTACCCACTAGTTATGGGTCCCCACTCTTTGTGGGTTCGTTCATCCAGTTTTTAAAAGTTGATTCTTAGGCCGTGCCCTAATATGTATCGCCGCTAGTCTCAGTTTTACCTTAACTGGTCCTAGTTATCAAAATAATAATAATAATAATACAAAAAATTTCAAATAAACAATTTAATGGCGATGTTTCCACCCCTAAAAATGATATATACATCCCTTTTGTTTGCACACCCAATAAAAAATTTAAAATTTTTAATTTTTTTTTAAATCTCACTTAATACTAAGACTACCATTTTCTTTTAATTTTATTGTATATATTTTTGTAAATACACCTCTTAAGTCAACTATAAACTAACTATAATATATATTAAAAGTAGATTCTGTAAATTATTTTGTTGTCACTTGTTAAAAAATTTCTATATATCTTACCATACATATTTTTTACACCTTGATTGTACATGAAACGAAACCTATAATAAGCAAATAATTTAATACAAATTCATTCAACCCATTAACTTTTTCTTTTTTTAGTTAGAGATTTATGTATAAAATAATATCTATTTTATTATTTTACTCTCTCAAACCCTAATTTTTCATTTATATTATAAGACTTGTATTTTTAATTAAATTAGGATTGTATGAATGATTGGAGACTTGCATGAATGATTAGAATTAGAGTTTGATGACGAATCTTTTTTAATTTTTATAATTAAAGTCATAAACCCTTTTTACTTTCTCAAACCCTAATTTTTTATTTATATCACAAAACTTGCATGAATGATTACAAACTAATTTTATAGAACCCTAAGGAACACTTTTCTTATGATGAATTGTGAATATCGATTTATATATATAGTTTTTAGATGATTTGAAACATGCATTTTTGTTTGTTTGCTGATATGATGAAAAAATTGAAAAAAATGAGTGACCTTTTTATTTGGTTTGTGAGAAAATCTAACAAAAAAATGTAAAAAACCGATGTGATGGCTGAATGTTTGATAATATTTTTTTATTATTAAATTAGGATTATAAAAATGATTGGGGACTTTTAAATTTTTGATGGAGAAAGATAAGGTTTAAAAGAGTAATAAAGAGAAAAATTAGGGATTGAAAAAATAAAAAGGGTTTATGATATAAATCATATTTTAATTAATAATTTATGGGTGTACTTACGAAGTATTTACCGTTTTAGTAATTTTATTCTAGAGTAATATTACATACGTAAAAAAATGCTAATTTAGGGTGTGCATATCATTTTTTAAGGTGGAAATATTGCCACTCCATATATTTTTTTTGTTTGATGTCGTCATGTTGTAGACCCCAACCCACTTGTTTCAAATTAGGTTCAACCCAATTGCCTCTGAGTCTTTGCCCGATTCAACTTTGCTCTTTCGACCATTTGTTGTCCATATCATTCAATTTTATAATTTTTTTTTTCTCACTATTTAACTAATAAAAAGTTTACATTTCATCACCTTTTAGTATATGTGATTATGTACCTTCTTATCTTCTAAGATTTTAGTTTCAATATTCAACTCCCGCTAAGAGCATATTATGGCTTCTTTGGGTAATAGTCTCTCATTCATGAAGTAAATATATTAGCTATACTATTGGGTTTAATTTGCATATGTCCTAATAGATATCTGACCATTTTGATTTCAGATTTCAAAAACAAGAAAAAAATTAGGATAAAATTGACGCACCATCCCATAACACAAGTGGCTATATACATCCTATTATCCTCCAAAAAGCTAAGGGTTCAATTCCGATCAAACACATATTGCAGCTTGTGTGAATAGTTGTCTCCTCTAATTATGGAAGTAATTATTTTCCGTTTCTGAAAATAATTATATTACAATTTATGTGAGCAGTTTTCTTCCCTCACCTCTCGTTCATGAGTCATCAGGATAGCAGAAGTTGTTTAATCTCGATAAATCATAATAGATTTTTAATTTGTTTAGTGTTAAATTTCAAAAAATAAATAAATAACTAAAATAAAGTTGTGTCTTTTATTGTTGGGATAAGTCTAATTTCTGCCTTGTAATTTGGCATAATAGCCAAAAAACCTCATAACTTAAAAAATCACTAAGAATTCTCCTTGTAGGTTGGCATAGTAGCCAAAATAAAAATAGTCAAAAGACTTCTTAGTTATTTTTGAAATCCGGGGCTTTTGGCTATTTTTATAAAAGATAGGGGTTTTTTAAAATTCTTTTTATAAGCTGCGAGGAGTTTTTAGTGATTTTTAAAATTAGAAGGTTTCTTTGACCATTATGCCAAACTATAGGTGGAAAATTAGACTTATCCCTTTATTTTAACAAAACCTCACCACATATTCAAGTATCTATCCCTTAATTCATGTGCGAAGATGTCCAAACTCTACTATTTATATAATCTTGTTAAATATATCCTAATACTTTAAATTAAAAAAGACCAATCACTCAGAATGATAAAATTCCCACCTGGTAATGCTTTTTAGGCAGATCGTAGGTTGACATTACTTTGCAACAACCCATCATCAACTTCTTTTTAGGGTCACATTACTTTGTAACAGCAACACAGACAACTCAGTTAAGGTACTTTCGTTTTTATGCTAGGTTTCATATTTCTTTTCATTTTGCTGAAAATTAAAGAAGAATTAGGTACTATCAGATGTCATATGTAAATTATAGTATCACTTTTTAACTCTTGGTTATCATATGTTATTCTGTTTTGATAAAGTTGGAATTGAGGATGCCTCACTCACTGTATTGAAATTGACACTGTTTAACTAGTCATCTAAAGATCTTTGTGGGTTTTAAAAGGATTACGATTTGTTATTTTTTATTTGTATCATTTGCTTTTAGCTTTTAAAACGTGATTTTCTACGTGACGTTCTAATAACACTAAGCTGAGACTTCAAATTCATCAGTGTGTGTTACAGTTTGAACCACAGAGGTAAAAATTGGCATAAGGAAACACAATTAGACACTTGGAATTTGCTACACATATTTTTTCAACAGACTATACAAGGATCATCTGATGTTCAAGCCCACCAGAGCAGCGGACTAGATGGCAAGTCTTGTGATGTTGGATACCACTGCACATGACTTACAGTCTTGCCACGTCTTCTCATATATCTTTCACTGTGATTCGCAGGGATGTTGCAAGGAAGCTCACAAGAGAATGAATGGAGCTTGTGTTTCACTGACTTCTGTTAGTTGAGGCTTGTCCTAGATCATGTTGGAGAAAATTCAAGAATCATGTACCTTATACCAAAAGTTGTTGAGTGGCTGAAATGAAATGTAAATCTTCATTGAACCTTCTCTTGCATCTAAAGGAAAATCTGCAAAATAGAAATAACTATAGTGCTAATTTGGTGGCCTCAAAGTATGTTATTGAAGTTGTTAACCCTAAAACACTATTTGTCCCCACTAATCGGGGTGATGTATCGGGCTAAGCAAATTTGCCTCTAGGATGCAATGAAGCCGAATGTTTAATATTGTTATGCACTAACAATTTAAACCACAACCACCATCAATAACAAACCCATCAAGATACAACATTTTGTCGTTGCAATAGACAGAATATTGGTTTTTTTGGACAAGAAAAGAATGAGACAAAACTTAAGTTATTTGGAAATAAAGAGAAAATGAGGGAAGAGAGCAACCTGTCAAGTTATAACAACTTTGGCGGATTGAATTGTGGTGTCTAAAATGAATGGTGATGGTGGGTATTTATAACGTGAATTGCACCATTTAATAATAAGTTGTAACTTCTCATCATGACTTTTCAATTCAAATGAATTTGAATCAAGCCATTGGATAAATATTACAACTTCCACATTTAATTCTACGGTTCAAATTACATTATTCCATAAATTCACATCTTTATATTAAGTCACATCTTACGATAAAAGTCATAACATTTGATAAAATCAATAGCTCTCATTAGATCATCACACAAAATAATACAGTGTTGAAAGGATTACGATTTGTTGTTTTGTATTTGCGTCGTTTGCTTTTAGCTTTTAGAGCTTGATTTTCATTGTGACCCTTCGATAATACCATCATATCAACAGAGGTACAAATTGGCATAAGGAGACACAACTAGACACTCTTAGAATTTGCAAACACATCTTATTTTATAACAGAATACAAGGAAGAGATGATGGTCAAGTCCACAAGATCAGAGGACTAGATGACAAGTCTAGTGATGTCAGCTACAAGTACACACGCTTAACGGTCTCGCCATGTCTTCTTATGTGTACTTCCCTTTGTTTTATATTAGTAACCATAAAACACAAAAGCCTAAGCTATCAAGTGATGGTCCAACCATGATGATATAAGGCTTTATCACATTTTGCAAGGATGTTGCGAGCAGAAGCTCACAGGAGAATGGAGCTTGTGTTTCAATGTGTTCATCCTCAATAATTTTCAGGTTGGATATTATCAGCCCTGACAGGTCTGAAAAAACCCTGCAGATGCTCCTTGGTATTTTTATTCCCTGTTCCAGTAGACTCCACCAAAGTTCATCACTTGCTATGCTGAATCTGCTGTCAGAATTTGCAGTAGTTAGAGACTTCAAATCGGTCAAGCAATCTGTACCTTTGTGGTCAACATTTCAAGTGTTTCTTGAAGCCCCCGACAATGGTTCAGGACCAGAGAAGTTGCACTAGTCAACATGGACCAATCAATTGTCTTGATAAATCAAGGCCACTTATTTTGGCCCTCTTTCCGTCAAGTTCCGTTTGCAAGAAGGCTGTTTGATGTGGACCTATAACGAATTGGAATCGTCTTAGTCTACCTATCCAGGTATGATCTTCAGACCTAAGAGTTGGAATGCCATCAAATTGTATGGATAAGATTAATAAAACCCAAGGCACTGCAGCTCTTTAAAAGTTGTTTGTGAATCGTCAGCCTCTTGCTTAAACATAAGCACTGAGAGTCATGTCTAGAACCTCCAGACTAGACAAGCTGGATATAATCCCACCTCTAATTGTGTTCAGGTTGTGAGTACAGGATTGGTATAATGCCTCGAGTTGTTCAAATTCTTCATTCCACTTGGCAATTCCCTAATATCAGTGCCACTGCAGTCAAGCACTTGAAGTTGGCTAAGCTCGCCCAGCTGAGATAATTCTTCAAGATGAAAGCAGTCCTTTAAAAGAAGCATAGGGAGGTCGCCTAATTGGCAAATAAATAAAGATAACAATTGTATTAGGGCTTGGTCCACATCCATTGATATTGCTCTTCATTACCGCAAATATTCATTCTTTTGTTCTGAGAGAAATCATCTGACTTGATGAAATTAAGAATTCTGAGGATGGAATCAAATTATGTTTTATTGATATAAGGAACTCAAGCATAATAGTAGACTTAAAGAGTTGCAGAAAGTTACAATGCAATGCACAGTATAAACACCCACAGCAATGACAAATTCAGGACTTCTGTTGTTGGCCAAGGCCAAAATGATTGATATGAGGTGACACAAATGAAAAAGGACAAGAAAGCTTCTCATTTCTGGAAGCAGATTGTATGCAGCCATATCAGAAAGGTCAAAATGGACAGATAATTAGCCTCACAGAATCCATCCTCCTCATCAGTAAAATAAACCATCTGAAAAGACACATTTGCTTGGCACAGATGACAGCTTCTCTGATGGCCAAGAGTTCTCCCAACTCCGGACTGAAAGAGCTCTGCCGGAGAAGAGCCAACCCAGTCAGAACATGACCATTACTGTCTCTGGTAAATGCAGCTATTCCCATGATATTGCTGCCTGTTGGACCTATACCAATATCCACGCTGAGCTACAGAAGACCAACTGTATGAGGCTACCACCTTCGGTTGACAGGAGAGATATTTGTATCTGAAACACAAATGCTATTGATCTCAACAAGATAGCTTTTGACCGAATTAATAATCTGGTCCGCACCTCTCATTCTTTCTTCATGCAGAAACAAATTCTATCACCCTAAAGAGGCCACAAAACGAGGCATGCAAGACAAAAATCCTCATCTGATGAGAGCTCCATAAGCTATGAATATGAGACACCTGACTCCATCAGCCATGCTGGATCCAAACGGGCTGAGCCTGCTCCCAGTAGAAAAGGGTAAGAAACAGGTCTCATTATTGTGTCCAAATCTAGGACATAGAGGCAAAACCAGAATGTGGCGGCTAAACAAATTGGCCATGGTAAGGAGGATAGCGTGACTACATCTGCAAACAATAACATGAACTTTTGAAGGGATCTCAAGCTTCCCAATACTCTTCTTCCAGTTAAAGGCAGAACCAAGAACTCAAGCAAGTTTATATCCGCTTTTAACTGTGTAATCACCTTCACTATCAAAGTGCCACACCAAGATGATCTGCACAAGCGTGGAATCGAGAAGATAACTTCTTTATCCACATTCAAAGAATTCCTCTCATGGAATTGAATAAGCTTTCGAATAGACTTTTCGATACACAAAACATTAATCAAGCAATAGATAGAGTAACAAATAGTAGAGATTCGTAAATCCTTGTAACAAACACAAAACAAATATAAGCTCTGTAGGAGGATGGCAAATAACTCATTAGTGCTCTTTTAGGCTGTTTACCAAACACTTAGTGGACATCTCCTAATAGTAACACCCAAAACTCTTGTTTGAATGACTTCACAAACACAACGAGTAACACAACATAATAGCAAGATCGCAATCAAGTTAAGAGCAAAATCAAACCACAACACAAGAGATTTTATATGGTTCACCAATATAATTATGTCTACAGAGGTCACTATTTTCGCTAATACAAACATAATAAGATTACAAGAGATTATTTCTACTTATAAGCTATTTTCTCCCTCTACTTCTTAATCTTTCAACCTCACAAGCTCTCAAGTTTAAATTTTCTTTATTCTTACTACTGGTTGAGACATACTCTACTCAATCTTTCAAAAGACTTTCTTAATAACACAATATATATATTTCAAAAAAAAAAAAAAAAACACAATATACTTTTAGAGAATTTCTTGAATTACAACAAAGCTTCTCCAAATTTGAAGTTACAAAATTATCCCAAAAACTACCACACATGTAAGGTTTTTTTTTTTTTTTTAACTACATATATAGTTACTTTGAGACATATATCAATAAGCTCACATCAAGTAATGACAACAAGACTCTCGTTTATCCGACTATTTATTTTTTATTAAATTTACTAAGACACAAGAATGCATAATTATTTTTCATTCTTGCATTTATATGTCTCATGAAATTCACTTATTTCACATTTTATGTTGCAGAATATTCTAAGTATAAAATTGATTTCGTAAAATTAAATAATACATACGTTCACTTATAATTTAAATAATTAGTATATCTCACCTTTGACTTGATAACAAAGTTAAGGCAACATTTATGTGTAAATTTTATAAAGCATGAGGAGACCCTTTTTGTGGAAATTGCTATCTGGATGTGCTTGCTTGGTTAATCCCCAGTCTCTGCCGACTCCTGGCCCGAATTGCTGCCAACCTTTAAGAAAATAAATAAAATCAAGTTAATAATATTAAAACAGAAGTTTATTTGAATACTAATAAATATTATAGATTATAAGGAATGAAATTAATTTTTTTAAGTATTTATAAAACAAAACAGAAAAAAAAAAATTACCATTTCATATATTATAGCATATTTTTAAAGTATTTGAATACGTTATCACCTATTATGCAAAATTTGCCTACCCTGGATGACTGTAAATGTTGAACTTCACATACATTATTAAAAGTAGTTAGAAAATTAAAAACCATGTAAAAAATGCACTCAGTAAAGGTCAAAAGGTATAATTAGTTCTATTCTAACTCCAATTCTATATGAATGCATCTATTCCTTTTGCACCTGCAACATATTTTAGGAAAAGTATATTTTCGATACTCAAAAGTTAATTCAAAAATTGCAAAACTTAAGCATTATACCAATTAACAAGGCTTACGATTTCTACATTCAGTCTACAACATTTGAATCATTACACTCCTTAAAAACACTGTAGTCGAACCTGCCAATACAGAGAATTTGATTTACAAACTAAATTTTTATCCAAATTTAACATTCATAAAGATCTCTAAATTTTCTTTAATTCTTTTATTGACTAATGTATCACTGATACCATCCACTATTATTTTGAGAATTAAACTCATTCAATACACATTGAGAACATCATCAAACCAGAAGTTATTTTTCGACGAAGCACAACTACCAATCACTATATAATTCATTAAATACCACATATGATGTAACTGAGTCAAACTTAATATACTTAAAATTGATAATAAATTATTTGATAAGTGTTAACTCCTTTATCTATCTAGAGCTTCAATTCCAAATTTTAGAATTTTTCTCCACCTTATGTCAAAATAACAGATCACATAAATGTCAAATATGTAAACCCAACAATTTTTATTATAAATTTTATGAAATCATGAAATTATACATTATAACAGCTTATTCCAAGTATTATTGTATCAAAGTTCAAAATCAGAATCAGCCTAACATCAGAAATAATAATATCATAAGGCAATTTGGTCTTCTTCACCAATGCCCCAATTCTAAATCCCGAACCAATATGACATTCCAATTTATACTCTTAACAGACCTAGAATACATAAATACATGCATATATATATATATATATATATTACAATTAATTCAATATTAGGAGAAGAGAAATATAATTGAAGCCCACATCCTCATTACATAGATATAATAGACAATGCCACTAAAACCAAACCTTCAAAATTCAGTAACTCAAATTGAAAGAACTACAATAATGTAAATAGTAGTAAATATACTAAAAATGTTTCTTATGACCAAACATTTAAAAAACAAAAAACAAAAATAAAAACAAAAAATTGTTAATAAAATCTCAATACAGATTAATAATCAGAGCAACTCACCTTTGCAAGTGTTCTACTGAGTATTTCGCAGTTAGAGTCCGTTCAAGTTGAGGTTATACATCCTTAATTGACGGGTTTGAAAACATGCTGTAGACGTCCCTTGATATTTTTGTCACTGCCCTGCTCCAATTTGGTCCACCAAACTTGATCCCCTCTTATCTCTTCTATGGTATCTGGATTCAGTTCCCTGAGAGGTAGCTTCCTGAGCTCATTGCAGTTTTTCACTTCTATTATTCGTCGGTTTGGGACAGGGGATCCTCGAGCTTTAGTACCACCGGCAGTACGCAAAAAGAGTTCACACAGGTGATCACAGAAACTAACTTTGATTACTTCCAGCTTGTCTGTGTTGAGCTTCCAATTACCATACTGGAAAAGAAATTGTAATTGAGGGCACTCGGTAACTTCTACTACTTGTAGTCTACGTAAACGGAGTCCAAGCCTGTCAGCTAACCCTGACATGCTTTCAAGGTTCCCGACATCAAGGAGATGAAGTTCCTCTAGGTTCGGTAGTAGGTCTAAACGTAATGAAGTCCAAGCCTGTCAGTTAACCCTGAAATGCTTTCATGGTTCCCGACAACACGGAGATGAAGTTCCTCCAGGTTCGGTAGTAGGTCTAAACGTAATGAAGTCCAAGCCTGTCAGTTAACCCGGAAACGCTTTCAAGGTTCCCGACATCACGGAGATGAAGTTCCTCTAGGTTCGGTAGTAGGTCTACTTTGGAAGCACTATCTATCGATAATTCCCACCAGTTACTATTTGCAATAGTCAGAGATTTCAAACCAGCAAAGCAACCTGTGCGTTTTCTGGCCAACATTTCAAGCAATTCTTCCAGTTTACAACAATCTAGGACCAGAGAACTCGCATTGCTCAACAACGGGTTATTCAGATATATTAAAACACTATGGCGAGTTATCATCAACCTCTTTCCTTCAAGCTCAGTTCGGCAGAAAGCTGTTTGATGTTGTAAGGCTCAGATCCAAGTGGACTCAAGAGATTAATTGACCCCAAATAAGAAATAATAAATGGGCTCAAATTGAGTGTAAACTCAAGTTGTATAATAATGTTAAGTAATTGGACAAAAGCCTAATAAGGTGAATTAGGTGATTATGCAAAGAATAGAAAGAATTAAAAAATAAATAAATAAATCATTTGAGCTAATTAAGAAAGATAATTTTCCATCCATCAAGCAATTAATCGACTTAGGGCCGAAAATTCAAGGAGTGATTGAAGGAAAAAAAAAAACGCAAATATATATATGTATATATATTTATATATTTTTACTAATTACTACAGTTTGAAGCCATATTTATATGAAATTTTTCTTTATTTTCAGCAGCCAAACTCTTCCCTTGAAAACTCTCATACACTATATTAAAAATTTCCTTCTCTCAAATGGAATTGAACCCTCAACTATAGCAAGTTTAGAGATTAAGGTCTATTTTGAAGGTATTCGGGAATCAAGTAGATATTATTTTTGTTTCTTTTCCTCTCTCTCAAGGTTATGATTTGGTTCTAAAAGTATTAAAACCTTATTTTGGTTCCTAGGTTTTTTGTAAGGGTGTGTTGACTGAATTTTTGAACTTAGATAACACTCGAGGTAAGAATCTGTTTTATTAGGCTATACTTAAAGAAAAATTATAGAACTTTATATGTGATTAGATTTATATGTCTATTGTTCATATATTAAATTTTGTAATTTTTCAATAAACATATTAAAAGATATAAATTTTGGATTGAACTGTAGTCGAAACCAAAATCTGCAGCACAAATTTCTGATTCTTGAAGATTTGATGTTTTTGAGCATATTACTAATAGTGCAATGATCTAAAAAATTTTCTATTGGTTATATTATATGTCTTTTGTTATCATATAAAATTTTGTGATTTTTATAATTATAGAATTTATTAAAATTCTTAGAGTGCATTATAGCCAGAAATAAGTTTTTCTAGACAAATTTCAATAGGTTAGAATGAATGAAATTTTACTCATGCTAGTAGCCACAGTTTGAGTTGAAATTTTTACTGAAGGTTGACTAGAATGTCTATTTAAATTTTTAGATTTGATCTTAGACCTAGAGAATTAATTTAAAATATTTAAATTGATAGTGTCAGGGCTGAAATTTCGAAACAAAAAGGATAAAATAAAATTATTATGGTGTTGTATGGTGACAATTTTCCATTTATAATTGAATAGGGCTAGATTGATTTTTGGACATAGGAATAAGTTATTTCAGATTGTTCCAGGTAAGTAATTTTTTTATAGCACATATTATATTGTTTTCTAGTAATAAATTCAACCTTTATAATTAAACGTTTTCTATTTTATTTACTATCATTTTATTTTTTTTTTATCTTAAGCAAAACATATTTTATACTTTAAATATTGTTTTTTGAAAATGGTTTCAACAAATAAATTTTGAACATTCATTTACAAAATACACGTAAAACTTATGCCTTCACTAAATTTTGATTTTTCAACGTTACTTTTTATTATATTCTATTTAAATGATTTTGCGTCATCAAATATATGTTTCTGTAAAATGTTCGATTGCATCAAAAGTATTTCTCCATATTTGAAAAGTATGATATATGTTGTAAATGTAATTATAATAAAAAATGTTTTTGTTCATTGTCCATAGTACTACTACCATTAGTATTGTCCCAACTGGGTTATTATATATGCACACCTACCGTTACCGAGTCACACGGGTATATATAACCTACTGTTATCAAGTCACACATGTAAATGTAACACACAGTTACCAAGTCACACAAGGTAAATGTGATATACTATTACTGAGTTATACAGGTATATGTGACATATCGTTACCATTACCGTAGACATTATGTGACATGAGCTACTGCTTTTTATTTAATAAATGTTAATGTTAAATGTTTACTATTATAATATCTATTTCTATAGTTTATTTACAAAAAATACTGAAAATGTTTTACAATTTTCTAACATCATGTTAAATTTACTTATTGAATTAACGGCTTAACTTTTGTCTCTACTAATTTTTATATATTAGTAGTTTTATTTGTATTGAGGGACAATTTCGAGTTATTGGTGTCGTTTAGTGAAAGATTTTAGTTCTAGAACTGTGGCTATTTATCTTGTAATAATGTAAGGTGTAATTAAGTTTGTTTCTTTCAGTAGGACATAAATGTAAGCATTGACTTCGAATGATCATAGATTTGAGTTATTTAAGATTTTTATTGAGGTGTTGAAATAGATTTATGTTGTTTGCAAATAAAGTACATTATGAAATTTAAATTTCATGAAATATCATTCTAGATTCCTTATATCGAGATTTGGGGTGTTACAGACATGTACCTATAATGAAATGGAATCTTCTTAATTTACCTACCCAAGAGATGAATCTTTTTAATTTACCTACCAGGTATCTCCTCTAGAGCCAATATCCGGAATGTCCTTCAATCGTACGGATAAGACAAGTAAATGCTCAAGGCGCATCAGCTCTCTGAAACTTGCTGGTAAACAAGTTCTCAAAGATAATGAATTCTGGCATAGCCTTTTTCATTGATCATTCATGTGTTTATATACAATAATTACAATCCTAATTGATGTCTAAGAAATTTCCTAAACTAAAGGTACTTGTACAATATAGGAAATTATTAACACATAGAATCAAAGGTTTAAATAACAGAATAATTAGGAAAGGGAAATAAAATATATTAGTGATTTGCTTCTATATGCCCCCGCAAGATTGAGCTCCGGGAGGAGAGTCCAATCTTGTCACGAAGAGTAAGATGACGAGCACGTGGCAGTGGTTTGGTGAGGGCATCCGCTAGTTGATCAACTGAAGAAACATGAGCAACCCGTAAGGAACCACTTTGAACTTGATCACGAATGTAATGATAATCAAGTGCAACATGTTTCATGCGAGAATGAAACACTGGATTGGAGCAAAGATGGGTGGCACCAACATTGTCACAATATATGACTGGAGGTGCCTGGATGTTGATGCCAAGCTCATGAAGCAAAGAACATACCCAACGAAGTTCAGCAACAGTGGTAGCAACTGAGCGATACTCAGCTTCTGTGGAGGAACGGGTAACTGTGCGTTGTTTCTTGGAGTCCAAGAAATAGGATTTCGACCGAGGTAGACAATGTATGCACTAGTAAAGGTGTAGTCATCACGGTTACCAGCCCAGTCCGCATCAAAGAAAGCATGAAGTGCTAGAGAGGAGTTCTGATGAATGACCAATCCATGATCAGAGGTGCCACGCAAATACCGTAGAAGTCGCTTCACAGCTGTCCAATGGTCACTAGTAGGACGATGCATGAATTGAGACAATTTGCCCACCATGTAAGCAATATCCGGCCGAGTGAGAGAGAGGTACTGAAGACTGCCAACAACAGCCCTATATGTAGTGGGATCGGATAGAGCAGTGCCTGAGGTGAGAGTCAATGTTGGAGTTGTTGCAAGAAGAGTGACAATTGGTTTTGCATCAGACATTTTGGTGCGAGCAAGCAAGTCAAGTATGTATCGACGTTGAGAAAGAAGAATACCATTTGGAAATGGCACAACCTCAATACCTAAAAAGAAGGAGAGAGGACCAAGATCCTTGAGAGAAAAGCGAGTGGCAAGGACCTGAATAAATGTCTGAATAGCACGATCATTGTTGCCAGTAATAATAATGTCATCCACGTAGACAAGTAAATAAAAAGTGATACCAGTAAAGTGGAAAACAAAGAGGGAGGCATCTACATGAGAGTTGTGAAAACCAGACCCAACCAAAAATTGACACAACTCATGATACCAGGCACGAGGAGCTTGCTTGAGACCATAAATGGCCTTACGAAGTTTGCAAACATGATGAGGGTAGTCAGGATCCAAAAAACCAGCCGGTTGAGCCATGTAAACATCGTCAGATAAGTGACCTTGAAGAAATGCATTGTTAACATCGAGTTGACAAAAAGACCAGCCACTACTCACAGCCAAGCTGAGAACAATTCTGACAGTGGTGGGTTTGACAACTGGACTAAAGGTTTCGTGGAAGTCAATCCCAGGTCATTGATGAAAACCTTTGGCAACAAGTCGAGCTTTATACCTATCAATAAAGCCATCAGATAAACGTTTAGTATGAAAAATCCATTTACACCCTACAAGATTTTGGTGCGAGGCTGGGGGTACTAGCTCCCAAGTGCCATTACGAACCAATGCATCATATTCTTCAGACATGGCTTAGCGCCACTTGGGATCTTTTAGTGTTTGAGTAGCGGTGGTGGGTTCTAAGTCAGAAAGTGGGGAAAGGTGAGCCTGTAGAGTGAGTTTCTGGATGGGTTTATGAATGTTGTTTTTAGCTCGGGTAACTATAGGATGTGTGTTGGTGGTGGTAGGTATAGATGGAACAGAAGGGGAATGAAAAGGAGATGCAATAGTATCAGATTGGTTTGAAGAGTCAAGATGTGATGGTTCTTCACACGGAGAGGCAGTTGATGATGAGGTAGCAGACAGAGGTGTGGATGATGAGGTTGGGGTGGTGGGAAGGACAAATACTTGGGGAAGCCAGTCTGAGACGGTAATAGAGTGGCTACGAGGGAGTTCTTGAGAGAGGGACTGGTAAGGGAACACCGACTTAACAAACTTGACATGATGAGAAGTATAGATGCGAGAAGTGGAGGGATCGAGACATAAATACGCACTTTGTGTGAGGGAGTACCCAATGAAGACACAAGGAATAGAACGAGGTGCAAGTTTGTGGGATGAGTAGGGACGAAGCCAAGGATAACATAGACACTCAAATATACGAAGCTTCGTGTAATTGGGTGAAGAGCAAAAAAGTTTTTCATAAGGTGAGTGGAGATTAAGGGTTGATGTGGGCATGCGATTTATAAGATAGACCGCAGTCGCAAAGGCATGATTCCAATAGAAAAGTGGAAGAGAGGCACGAGAAAGAAGCAATAGGCCAGTTTCAACTATATGGCGATGACGGTGTTCAGAATATCCATTATGTTCAGAGGTGTGTGGAGGAGTGGTGAGGTGAGAAATACCATTGGTGGCAAGAAAATTAGCCAAGGCCTGATATTCCCCACCATTATCAGAGTAGAGAGTAATAATTTTCTTATTAAATAATTTTCAACTAAAGTTTTGAACCTAACAAAGACATCATATACATCAGATTTGTGTTTGAGAGGATAATACCAAATATATTTTGTATAATGATCAACAAATATGACATAGTATTTGAAATTATCATAGGTGAAAATGGGAGAAGTCCACACATTTGAAAATATTATTTGAAGTAGTTGAGTTGAAACAATAGATGAGGAGTGAAAAGGTAATTTATGACTTTTATTGCATTGACAAGCATTACAATTAAAAGTTGAAGACAGAGAACTCGATAATTCTAAACCAAAACGAGACACAATATGTCGAAGAATGGGAGTAGCAGGATGGCCAAGACGGTGATGCCACTCAGACGAAGTGGTTTTGACACTAGAAAAAGCAAGTATGGGTGAGGATTTGACAGGTGCGGCTGGCCATTCATACACACCATTTTTAGTCTACCCCTTGAAAAGAATTGCCCCCGTGCGAAGATCCTTTACATGAAAAGTAGTAGGTAAGAATTCAATAGAGACATTATCGGATAAGCAAAATTGAGAGATGGAAATGAGATTTTTATGCATATGTGGAACACAAAGAATATTTTGTAAAGTAAATGTGCGAGATGGATGAGATAGAGAGGTGAAACCAGTGTGTGTTATAGGGAGACCTGAGCCATCACCGATCACAATGTCATCAGACCCAGTGTACAAGGAATGAATTGAGAGATTATTGAGATCATATGTGACATGGTGTGAGGCACCGCTATCAAGAAGCCAAGTAGGAGTGCTAGTACTCTCAGCTGTTGCAAAATTGGCTTTTGGTGGTGGAGATGCTTGGTACCTTGGTTGCCAATTTGTAGGAGGACAAATTTGTTGCTGCCAATTTGTGGAAGGAGGAGACTGCCAAGAGTTGGGGGGACGAGATTGTCCGACTTGATGGGCTACCAAAGTGAAAGAAGGACAATGTTTTGCAGTGTGCCCCTGAGTGTTACATGTTTGGCAGAAACCAAGATATGGTTTGGAAGGAGGCCGAGGATGAGAGCCATGAGACAAAGGTGGTCCAGTAGTAGGGAAGGCAGGGGAAGGTGGTGGAGAACGCCATGACCGAGAGCGTGGTGCAGTCGGATTAGCAGATGTTGGAAGAGAAACATTTGATGACTTGGATTGTGTCAGTAGTAACTCTTTGGTGATGAGTTTTTCATGGAGTTCATCAAAGGATATTGTTGTGTCACGTCTATTGATGGCATCAATAAGAGGTTTGTAGTCATCATCAAGTCCATCTAAGATCTTCTCAATTAAATCTTCATCATCAAGAGGTTTACCTAATGCGGCAAGTTCATCGGCCCGAGATTTAATGAACTGCATATACTCGGAAATGGTACGAGTGCCTTTGTTGGTACGTTTGAGTTGATCTTTGATTTGTTTAATGTGCCCTCGAGAGGGTTTGGCATAGGTGTTGGCGAGAACAGTCCATGCTTCCTGAGAAGTGGTTGTACATTGAATTAATGGTATAAGTTGTGGTGTAAGCGAACCAACAATGGCACTGAAAATCAATTTATCTTGACGAACCCATGTGGTGTAGGCCGGATTCGGAGAGGTGGTGTTATTGGTTGTGATTGTTGGTGATGGAGCAGGGTGAGAGCCATCTACATAGCCATCCAAATTGTAGCCGACAAGCATGGCATGAAATTGGAGGTTCCATGATAGATAATTGGTGGAGTTAAGTTTGACATTGTGATGAGAAGAGATATTGATTGCCAGCAAAGGTTTGGTTGGATCATTGTCATTGGGAAGAACAATCTGATTGTTTTGAGTTGACATGAAGTCAAGTTGGAAAACAAAACTGATTTGAGAAAAAAAAAAAAAGAAGGCACTCAATGAGTGTGATGCTCTGATACCATAAACAAGTTCTCAAAGATAATGAATTCTGGCATAGCCTTTTTCATTGATCATTCATGTGTTTATATACAGTAATTACAACCCTAATTGATGTCTAAGAAATTTCTTAAACTAAAGGTAATTGTACAATATAGGAAATTATTAACACATAGAATCAAAGGTTTAAATAACAGAATAATTAGGAAAGGGAAATAAAAGATATTAGTGATTTGCTTCTATAGCTGGCTCTTCTTCTGTCTCTTGCTTTACACCCCAAGTGTAAGCACTGTATGTCATGTCTAGAACCTCCAAATTAGATACGCTAGACAGAATCCCACTCTGTATGTTTTTTAGGTTGAGTGTCTGTGATAGGTATAACTGCCTTAAGTTGATCAAATTTTTCATTTTGCTTGGCAATTCTTTAATACGAGTGCCACTGCAATCAAGCACTTGGAGATTACTAAGCCCCCCTTGCTAAGATATCTCTTCTAGATAAGTGTCCCTTAAAAGAAGCACCGAAGGTTAACCAATTTGAGAATGGATTGAGGTAACAACTGGATGCAGGTTCTACATAGATTGAAGACCCTAAGTGATTGAAATGCTTGAACAAATCCATATTATGATGCCGCAAGGAAGTGTCGAAAAACTGTCCTTGAGCTAGTTGTTCAAGTTCTTTACTAAGGTAGTCTTACCGACCCCTCCCATGCCCCAAACACCAATCCTCTTAACATCATCATCGTTTAGTAGATCCATAACTTTGGCTAAATTATTTGATGCAGTTGTTTGATTTTCAATAGAAGGACCAGTGATATGCTCAACTGCTCTTGCCAAATAATTACGACCCACCATTTCGGCTGCAACATTGCCTTCCTTCACAAGTCTTTTTACATCCTCGAGCATTCTGGGAATCTCCCTGCTAAGTATATACCTTTTATTGCTAGGTTTTTTGTCACTGGCTGTCATACCTGCTTCAACTGAATCCACTTCAAGCACAATTTGTTCAACCTCGCGAAGCCACCGTGTCATCTGAGCATCAGATGATTCAACATCTTCTATCACTCTCTTCCTTAGCTCATCTAGACTTTCCTTCTCTTTCTTTAGAGCTGTGAGATTTGACTTGAAGCTGATGAAGTTCTTGATGCTTGGATAGAAGCCAAACAGTGTTCGGCCAGTCTCTGTCACTGCTGCACTTATGATTGAAGCCACCAAGTCCATCGCAGAAATGTGGCAATAAGTATAGCCAAGAAAGTTGTAAGGCAAGGGAACTGCACAAGGGAAAGTGGATCTGAGATGGAGAGCCAAGGTACCTTCTTTGTATCTACTAGGAAGCTGGTCAACGCTGGTAATAACTAAACTATGTCTTCAGTGTTTATGACTCCGATATCAGCTCCCCAGTTCTTCTCCTGCATGGAATATTTAAATCTGTTTGCACATGCTTTTCAGAATTTTCTTGTTATGCCTTAAAAGACTATTATAATATTGATAATGGACCTTAACAATTGCTTGAAGGCTAACGCTGACACAATCATTTACATATATACAAGATGTCTTACTGATAACAAACTGAACAAAGAAGCCAGTAGAAGTTTACTTCCCCGAAAAGTAAATAGTACAGACAACAATTACATTGGAGAAGCATCCTAAAGGTTCTTATTTATTTGTTTCGTGGGCTGTCATAATGTCCTCGAATCCAGTCTCAATTATTTCAAACCTGAAGCCAAATCTTTCAGCTGCATTGATAATAACTTTATTTTCTCCGCCGGTGCAATAATATTTCATTTCTCTCTTGCATATGCATTGAGATTTGCTTACAGTATTTTGATGTTAGAATAATAGGCTACCGACAGTGCAGCCAGTGTCTTCCCATGGAGCAGTTTTGGCCAACAAAAGGTTCATGGTAACAAAATGCAGGGGAAAAAGTTCAGGGTAAGAAAATGCAGGGCGTATGCAAGTATTTGCAGCATTTTCAGAGGGATATGAAGTTGACCTTTTATCATTATGGGATTAGGACTGCTACTGTACCAGATCAATAATTAATTTATTATGAATTTAAAAGGTCACAGGAAACATGCTGAGAAGTTTATGTTATTACTAAATTCCTGTTACGGTTTGGCTTGACACGTGAATAGTTGACCTGAAATAGAAAAAGAATTTGGGCATGTGTTTGTGGACAGGTTTCATTTGTCTGCTCTGTTAGAATATTGATGTGTCTGAAAAGAAAGGTTGTGTATTTCCCTAGAATTTGTTGTGTGTTTGTGTTTGAGCTTGAGCCACATGGCATGCCCGTTTGTCTAGTACTTGAGAGGGTGTGTTAGAGAGTCTTATATCATTGCTTAGTCTGGTTGCTAACATGCACAGCCAATGTAATAAGTCAAATAACTCATATTAAGCTGTCAAGCAACCAAGTTCTCTGTTGGCAGAGACTTGACCAATTCTTCTAAAAGCTTTTGGGTCAACTTCCCTTAAAATTCAAGGAATAATAAATTTTAGTTGCATTTCTAGGTGTGCAAAATTGACTTTCACCTCCAGGCCTGGACATTTCTGCTCTGACTAGGTACATGAGTGGCACAATTCAAAAAAAAAAATTGAAAACCTATGTGGTACAGCGATCAAAGGAAGTTTCTCAGAAGGAGAGACAATAAATGTGAATGTGAAATCAATAGTTGACCAAATAACAAATGCTGGTGCTAATCCAAGGACAATGAATCATGTACAACAAGAAAAATTTTCAATGGTGAACATCTTCAAATCTAATATTTTTGTTCATCTAGATAAACTTATCCTGTGAAAATTTTCTCTCCTGTGAATTTTATTGAGCCTCTAATACTAGACTTCTGTCATGGAAGTGGCAACTGCAATGGCAAGTTCAATAGTTGCAGAAGCCGGCCGCCTTCTTTGTGGCTCAATTTACTCTAATATCAGCAACACTGTTAGAGTTCAATCAAATATCCAAGTCTTGGAAAAGGAGATGAAGAATCTAATCAGAATTAGAGATGATATGAGAAGGCAACTTGCCATAGCTGAAAAAGATGGAAAAGTACCAAAAATTGAAGTGAAAGAGTGGTTAAGAAATGCCGGAGATTTTATTCGTGAAGTGGAGCTGATGCAAGAAGGTAAGACAGCAAATGATAAGAAACTTACCAGATGTTTCTTTAGTTTCAGGTGGCGTTATAGAACTGGCAGGAAAGTGTCAAGGATGCTCAACGAGGTAAAAGGACTTGTCGAGGCTGGAAGTTTCCCCAGTGGCATGTTGACTGACAATGATGCAGCACAAACTGTGGAACATATTCCTGGACCTTTGATCCAGGATCAAACAACAGCATTAAGAACGTTAGCGAAAGTTATGGATCTGCTGAAGAATGATGGTGTCAAGAGAATTGGTGTCTGGGGTACGGGAGGAGTTGGCAAGACGACTGTCGTTAAGAACCTGAACAATAGGCTGAAGACAGATTCTTCACTGCAGCCTTTTGGTGTGGTGATATGGGCAACAGTGTCCAAGGAGTTGGACCTGAAAAGAGTGCAGCTGCAAATAGCTGAGAGATTGAATATGCAGGTGAAAATGGAAGAAACAGTGGAAAGAGTAGGGATTCGACTGCATAGAAGACTCATGAAAGAGAGTAATTTTCTCCTCATTCTAGATGATGTTTGGCAGGCAATTGATTTGGATGATTTGGGTATCCCGCAGCCTGATGATCATGTGGGTTCCAAGATCATATTGACGTCTAGAAATTTAGATGTTTGTAGGGCGATGAGGACTGACATTGAAGTTAGAGTGGATTGTCTCAATGATGTAGAAGCTTGGCAACTGTTTTGTCAAAGTGCAGGTGATGTAGCTAGTTTAGACACCATCAAACCATTGGCAGAAGAAATTGCCAGAGAATGTAAGGGATTGCCTTTGGCTGTCATCACCGTGGGGACAGCTTTGAGGGGGAAGACAATGGCGAAACTGTGGAGTCATGCCTTGAATGAGTTGCGAAGATCAGTGCCAGGTATCAAAGGCATTGAAAATAATGTCTACAAGTCTTTAAAGTGGAGCTATGACTCACTGGAGGATGAGAACACAAAATCTTGTTTTCTGTATTGCTCTTTGTTTCCTGAGGATTTTTCCATTGAAGTAAGAGAACTTGTACGGTACTGGTTGGCTGAAGGATTGATAGACGAGCAAGAGAACTGTGAAGATTCAATCAACAGAGGAATTGCTTTGATCGAAAACCTGAAGGACTATTGCTTGTTGGAAGATGGTGCTCGTGAAGGTACAGTGAAAATGCATGATGTTGTCCGAGATGTTGCTATATGGATTGCATCCTTTGCAGATCTTAAATATAAATCCCTTGTCCGTTCAGGGATTGGCTTGAATGAGATTTCAAAGGTCGAGTTAGTGAATTCCCTGAAGAGAGTTTCTTTCATGAATAACAAAATAACAATCTTACCTGATTGTGAAACGCAATGTTTGGAGGCTTCAACGTTGCTCCTACAAGGTAACTTTCCACTTGACAGAATCCCCGAGCGGTTCCTAGAAGGATTTCCAGCAATCAGGGTGTTAAATATAAGTAATACTCGTATCCAGTCACTGCCTAATTCCCTTCTCCAACTACGGGACCTTCGTGCTCTTATCTTAAGAGATTGCTTTTATCTCACTGATATACCTTCTCTTGGATGCCTTAGTAAACTCCAAGTACTTGATCTTTGTGCCACTAGTATCACAAAATTGCCAAGAGGGTTGGAAAAATTGAGCAGCCTAAGGCAATTAGACCTCTCCCGAACTCACTATCTCAAGACGATCCAAGCTGGAACCATATCCATGTTGCATTCTCTAGAGGCCCTAGACATGACACTCAGTGATTATCGTTGGGGAGTGAAAGGACAGGCAGAAGAAGGCCAAATAACTTTCGAAGATCTCAGTTGCCTTCAGCGATTACTCGTTTTATTTATAAGAATGGAGAGAATTCCATCTCTAGGGTCCGAAAATCTTGACTGGATAGGTAGAGTAAAAAGATTTCAGTTCTTTATAGGTCCAACGGCTAACTCCTTGCCAACTCAATGTGACGAAAGAAGGGTGACAATTAGTGGCCTTAATCTTTCAGGAGAATGGATTGGTTGCTTGTTGAACAATGCAACTTCCCTTGTCCTTAATCATTGTTGGGGACTAAATGAAATGCTTGATACATTGGTTATAAATAGCATTGATTGCTTTACTAGTTTGAAATCTCTAACCATTGCAAGTTCTAATAGCTACCTGAGGCCAGCAGGAGGGTGTGCTGCTCATGTGGACCTGCTTCCAAATTTGGAGGAACTTCATCTCCATGATCTTAATTACTTGGAAAGCATTTCAGAACTAGTTGGTTATCTTGGCCTCGGATTTTTGAGACTAAAATTAATGGAAGTCACGCGATGTTCGCGACTGAAATCTTTTCTCATTGATGGTAGTTTCATTCAAAGCCTTCCAAACTTGGAGGAAATCAAGGTAAGCTTCTGTGAAAATTTAGTCCAGCTCTTTAAGTATCGTTCAGAGCAAGGTTTCAAGCCAGAACCTGTTGTTCTAAACCTTCGAATTCTGGAGCTGAAGAACCTTCCCAAGCTAAGGACTCTTTGCAGAAATGAGGAATGCTGGCAGCATCTTGAGCAGGTTGAAGTGAGCAAGAGCAGCCTTCTCACTAAGATGCCTCTCACTACTCAAAATGCACATACCATAAAAGAAATAAGAGGAGAATTGCTGTGGTGGAACCAATTGGATTGCGACAGTGAGACTAAGTCAAGTCTACAGCCTTACTTCAAACAGACGGCAGCTATGCAGGAGCTAAGACCAATGGAGATGCAGAAAATAGATGGAATGGTTTTGTAAAGTAAAGAAATAGATGTGAGTCCACTATTCACACATGTATAGAATCTGTAGACCAGCTTTTCATTTTGATGGCTTCTAGCTTCTCTAATTGGTACTGTCATATGTTTGATGCAGTTGGATTGGATTAAAAGTAATATTGTCTGTTATTTGGTGCAGTGTAGGATTTGATTATTAAAATTATACTTTATATTTGATATGGGTTAGAATAAAATTTTATAATGAGTTAGAATGGAATTTTACTATTGTATTTATTCTTTTCCATTCCTAGAAGATTCTGTTCTTCTCCTTCAAGACCAGCTCAAGTCTCCTGCTCCCATCTTTTTCTTCTTTTTTTCTGTTTCTTCTTCTTCTCCATTTCTTCTTTAAGACCGAGCAACAATGAAGAAGAAGCAACAATTGAGAGGATGCAGAAGAAGCAATTGAAGCAGGAGATGTCTAAGGAAGGAGAGGATGGAGAAGAGGTAAGAGGAGAGAGATAGCTCACTGACGCCAAGATTCGCGACGCCATTGGAATGGCAACATCCGCATGGCAGTGACGTAGCTGGAACTGTGACCGGGTTTTTATGTGTGTGTGATGGCGACAGGTCTTTGTGTGTGTGTGACGGCTTGGACGATGGGGATGCGGCTGGGCAGTGGTGTGAAAGGAAAGGTACGGGTGAAGAGAGATGACAGTTTTTTTTTAACCCGTGGTTTCAACGAGTTTGATTTCTCCTGGTCTAGTGGGATAATTTAGTGAAGTGATAACTTAGTGAAGCTTCATTTGGCTGGACCAAACATGAGTTTGAATAAAAATTGATCCAAACCTAGTTCAAACCTAGGAAACAAATGGGTCCTAAGAGATTTCTTTATCTAGTCTGCTGCTTTTGGTTTATGATGGGGGATTGATTTCTGGTATGGAAATGAATATTTGACATGGATTTCATCAACACAGCAATAGTTTTGATTTTCCTTTTATGTAGACTGTAGATGCTAACTTGCATCAATCAAAGTCAGGAACAGACTTGATTTTCCATTTAAGGGTGAAGAGACTGATTATCCAAAAGTTATTTATGTTTGTCTAAAATTGCATATCTAAAGCAAGGAGCATAAATCTAAACAACTTCACTTGAAAGATATATTGAATTCTTTAGGCCCTTATGTTAGAATACAGAAGTTTTGATAGCTAGTATCTTGTTGCTTCAATATGAGACCTCCTGGACCTAGATTATAATAGAGAAAAATTTGTAAGCCAAGGAACCTGATTACCATATATGTCTTTCAGCCTTATAGTTTAATCAGTTGTTAGTAAAAAGTCAACAAGGTACAGAAGACTGTAAGCCAAGCAGTAACTTGCCCCACCTAAAACAAATTAAATGAAAGTGAAATGTTTTACTCAGGTAGAAAATCTTGGCCAATTTCCAGCTGGCATGATGATCATCTGAGTTTTGTTTCTACAGAATATGATATTGAAAATTTAAGTACAGCATCAGTTGTGATAATACAAAACAATTATAATTATATTTTGATGTGTTCAACACTTTGCACATTCCTAGACCATCAATGGAAGATCAGACTACAGCATAAAAAACTATCTTTACAGTAATACATCTGCTTAAAAATGATGAATCCTGAGACTGGTGTTTAGGGCATGGCAGGAGTAGAAAAGAGAAGACTACCTAGTAAAAGAAATTTGAACAACAAGCTTAACAGAGATTTGACACATACAAGTCAATTTAACTTTATACCATGACAAAGAATTATCCAGAATAAGTTAGAAGATGAGTTACTTGAAGGAAACTCTAAAATGCTCCCAAGCTATCAAAATAAAAGCTGTAACATACAACAAACAGACACAAATTCTAGATCAAATAGGGTTGTATAAGCTAATGAAGCAGAACACTACATAGATTGTATACTCAAGTAAATCAATTTGAGCAAAGCCGAAAATGAGTTCGAAGATGGTTGATGCATTATGCGGTTGCTCGATCTTCTGCTGCAGGTGTAGGGCCATGATCAACCATGCCAGTGTTGAAACTTCCAGCAGAAGTAAATATTTTCACTTTCTTGAGCAACACTCCAACTTCCTTGCTGAATTTACACCTCTGACTGCAATGACATGAACATTTACTTTGTTGTTGTCTTCTCTCATAGTCTTTGATACTTGTTTCCAATGTTTTCAGTTCAACCATATACTTCTCCACCTCTCCAAGCCACTCCTTCACTTGAAGTTTCACTAATTTCCCATCTCCCTCACAAGTTTGAACTTCATTTTCAACCTTGTGTTTAAGTTCAACCAGAGCCTCAGTCTCTTCCTCTAGAGCTTTGCGGTTAGAATTGAACCGGACAGTGTTGCCCATGTTACAACAGTCTATGGAAGAGCAAAAAAAGCAGCAAACCTCTGTTGCTACATACCCCAAGATTGAAATCACCACATCCATGGCAGGAAAGTGAATTAAGAAACTTCAAAGGAAATAAACTATATAGAGAAGCAGTTCAGGGTGCATAAATCAGCCTCTTGTAGAGAAGCACATATCTGGTGGAGGTCTTTGGTTGGACTTGCTGAGTATCCTTTTGACAAGCAACCATGCCGGCCAGCTCAATCAGGTTATAGCATTGTTTTGAATTTTATTTTCAATCTTTAGACTTTTAATTTGTATTTGTTTGATTTTTTCCTTTGAGGGCCACACATATGAAAATGACAACAAATTGAGGCAAGGATAAGACATTGAGTAACTATCCATGGTAGTCGCTTTTGATCTGACTTTAAAAAATATAAATTTGTCGAGGTCGTTGATCTCGCGTGTAATGAATGTTGTTCTCTCTGTTTTGATACCAATCAATAGACAAGACTTTCTGTTAATATTCACTTAAGATCATGCTAGGTTCTGTGTTGTTATACAAATAATTTTCGGTCATTAGATTTCAATCTGAAAGCTAAATGAATCCTCAATAAGAGAGATATCTGAATTATTTTGCAGCAGGTTTAATACCACTACGCAAACTACTATCAAATTTTTATGTGATAGCTTGATTTTTTTTTCAACAAATTTTGGTACTAATAATAATTCTATGGATTTTCGCCTTTAAATTCATTTTAGTTTAGTATATCAACCAGTTTTATTGGAGAGTGTCAAATGTGAAGCAAGAAAATTGAGATAAATCCTATATTTAAAACCTAAAAGTCAAGAATGATATATAGATCAATGGATGTTATAATAGAAGTCTTTTGTGGATTGTAAGGCTATTCATAATACACACCCCATTAACTACTTCTAAGAAAAAGGAAAAAGTAACAACGTGAAAAATTAATAAGTCTCTTTTATAAAGGAATCCAGTGAACAAACAAAATTACGAACTAATCTATATATTGAGATCTGATGGAATCAATAGCAACTATTCGGAAAGCAACTCCCATGTGGTCTCTCCACATTTTGATTTTATTGAGAAACATGAGAATTGTATCTATGCAACTCCTTTTCAATAATTACTGGATGTATGTTTAAATGTCAAGTAACTTTTAATAATATATTTTATCCACAATTACAGTTGTATGTGTCAGACATTAACCGGATCCATCGAAACCAGTGGATCCGCTAGTTTTTAATCATCCTAACACTATCAAGTTCCACAGCCATGAACTAAATACATTCAAGTGAACATTGAGTGGGAAGGTGTCTCTAAAACATGAAAGCAGAAGACAACTCAAAGCTAGAGGCAGCTTGGCTCTCAAACTAGCAGGAGCAAAAAATCCTAACCTGTTAGAGAGAAACGAAACTTAACTCTGATTCTATTTTTCAGGTCAACTATTCAAGTGGTAAGCCAAAACCAAGTGAAAAATAAAGTAATTCAAGGAAACTTCTCAGCAGGTTAGATTACTTTTCTGTCAGCCTTTCATTTTCATGCTGAACTCATTTGCTTCCATGAGAATGAAAATCTTAATTTAATGATATTGAAAAGTCAACTTTTTTTGTTAAAGCCCACACCTGAATAGATCAGTGGTTTAACAGAATTTGTTAAGATCAAACACTATTTACACGATTTGGATATCTATAGCTAAAACCTTTCCAAAATTGTTAAAGACTTAGTGTGAAAGATTAGCATCAAAGGATGGTACTTGATATGGAATACAAGAACATGTGTTAGCCAAGAAAAAGCAGAATTTTGGTACAGTTATGGGAAGTGAAACTTGCACTGGCTTTCAAACTTGATGGTATGCTATCTAGTGAAAGGACATTTAAGTAAGAAATTGTAGTTCTTGAAACCAATTTGGCCCTTCATGAAACAGTCAGCATAGGGATATAATATAATAATTAGCCAAAGAGAAAGATTTACTTTGTATTTGAAGGCAGCTTAGTGACTTTGTCCAAGTCAAGTCAAGTGTATGTTTTTATATTCTTAAGCAATAGCTGATCACATAAAGTTATAAGCAAGCACTCAACTACCATTTACAATATTCTCAATAGTACTTGACTTTCTCTCCTGGCAGTTCATTTTTCCTTCAGAGGCTGCTAAAATTTATTGCATTTGTTTGGCAGTTTCATTGCCTTGAATTCTTTGAAGCTTGGCCATTGATTTTAGAAAAATTTTGCAATGGAATGTTTGGCTGCAATCTTAGGCTCAGCTGTGAGGGAGACTGGCCGGTTAGTCCGTGCCTCCTATCCGAACATCAAGAACTTCATGAGATTCCAAAAGAATCGCTGTGCTTTGGAAAAGGAGACAAAAAGTCTATTAGATGTAAGGAATAAGTTGAAAGAAGAAGTTGAATCATCTGATAATCAGATGAAACAGTGGCTTCGAGAGGTCGAAGAAATAATGCTTGAAGTGAATTCTCTGCAAGCAGATGCTGCAGCCAGTAACAAAAACCTTTGTGGATGTTTCTTTGGTTGCAAGGAAAGGTACAGATATAGCAGGGAGACAGCCAGAATGCTCAAGGAGGTAGAAAGACTTCTGAAGGCTGGCAATATTGCTGCTAACATGGTGGGTCAGAATTATTTGACAAAAGCAGTTGAACATATCCCTGGACCTTCTGTTCAAAATCAAGAAACGGCATCAAAAAATCTAGCCAAAGTTATGGAGCTATTAAATAACGATGACGTTTCAAGGATTGGTGTTTGGGGCATGGGAGGTGTGGGCAAAACTACCCTGGTAAAGAACTTGAACAACAAGCTCAAGGACGGTTCTTCAACACTGCCTTTTGGCATTGTAATATGGGCTACTGTGTCTAAGAAGCTGGATTTAAGAAAGGTCCAAATACAAATTGCAGAGAGATTGAATTTGGAGGTGAGAACGGAAGACAATGAGCTGAGGCTAGCAATCCTAATTCATCAGAGGCTCCAAAAACAGAAATTTATTCTTGTCCTGGATGATGTTTGGGAGTCAATTGATTTGGATTGTTTGGGTGTCCCACAGCCTGAAGTTCATACTGGCTCTAAGATCATACTGACATCTCGCTCTCTAGAGGTCTGTAGGGAGATGATGACTGATACGGAGGTGAAAGTGAATGTCCTGAGTGATGAAGAGTCTTGGGAACTTTTTACTAAAAATGCAGGGGAGGTAGCTACGTCAGAACAGATTGAACCAGTTGCAAGAGCAGTTGCTAGAGAATGTAGTGGTTTGCCTTTGGCTCTCATTACTGTTGGGATAGCTATGAGAGGAAAGGCAATGATTGAGTTATGGGAAGATGCCTTGCATACATTGCGGAGATCGGTTCCCGACATCAAAGGCATAGAGAGTAGAGTCTACAAGCCCTTGAAGTGGAGTTACGATTCATTACAAGGTAAAAACATCAAACCTTGCTTTCTGTACTGTTGTTTATATCCTGAGGATTTCTCTATTGAAGTAAGTGAACTTGTCAAGTGCTGGCTGGCCGAAGGTTTGATAGATGAACAAAAAACCTATGAGGACTCTTATAATAGGGGAATAACTTTGATTGAAAATCTAAAAGACTCTTGTCTCTTAGAACCTGGAACCAAAGAGAGCACAGTGAAGATGCATGATGTAGTCCGTGATGTTGCTATATGGATTTCCTCTTCCTTGGAAGATGGATGTAAATCCCTAGTCCAATCTGGTATTGGCTTAACACAGATTCCAGAATTTGAGACATCCGAGTCTTTCAAAAGAGTCTCTTTCATGCATAACAAACTAACAAATTTACCCAACTGGGGGATTTGTTATCCAGAAACTGTGACTTTACTACTACAAGGTAATCACCACCTTGAGAGAATTCCTGATGGATTTCTTCAAGCATTTCAGTCACTCAAGATTCTAAATCTAAGTGGAACTGAAATCTGGACGTTACCTCAGTCCATTCTCCAACTGCATGACCTTCGAGTGCTTCTCTTAAGGGATTGCTATTATCTAAAAGAGTTACCTCAGTTAGACGGGCTTAGAAAACTCCAAGTGCTTGATTGCAGTGCCACTCGTATCAGAAACTTGCCAAGTGGAATGCAAAATTTGAGCAACTTAAGGCAATTATACCTATCCCATACACAGAACCTAGAAACCATTCCAAGTGGGATTATCTCTAGATTGTCCAACTTGGAGGTTCTAGACATGACATACAGTGGTTGTGTTTGGGGTTCTAAGGCAGAGGCAAATGATGGACAACTAACTTTTGATGAGCTGCGGTGCCTTAAATGGTTGTGTGTATTATCAATAAGATTGAAAGGTATTCCATCCCTTGGAACCGAGGACCTTACCTGGATATGTAAATTAAGAACATTTAAACTCCTTATCGGTTCAGAAATCATCTCCTCTACGAATAATCATGAACAAAGGCAGCTGACAATTCATGGCCTTGATCTTTCAGAAGAACAGATGCGTTGGTTGTTGACTAATGCAGGTTCCATGGTCCTAAATCAATGTTCAGGACTGAATAAAATGCTGGAGAGATTGGTGCTAAGCAGCAGTGATAGCTATATGTGTTTGAAATATCTCAGCATTTCAAATTGTGAATGTAGTTTAAGGCCAAGTGGAGGATTTGCTGCCCAACATGACCTGTTACCGAACTTAGAACAGCTTCGTCTTCATCGTCTGACTAGCTTAGAAAGCATCTCGGAACTAGTTGGTATCCTTGGACTAAGATTGTCGAAACTAAAATTGGTCGAAGTGATTAAATGTCCCCGATTAAAATATCTTCTCACTCTCGGTGGTTTCATTCTAGCACTACCAAACCTGAAGGAAATTAAGGTAAGCTTCCGTAGCAGTTTAGTGGAGCTTTTCAATTTTTCTTCGGAGAAAAATTTCATTCCAGAACCTGTTATTCCAAATTTACGGACACTCGAGCTGCAGAGCCTCATCGATCTTAGAACTCTCTATGGACTGAATAATTCCAAGCTAGATGCAAAATCTTTATCTCGTGTGTATACCGTGAAAGCAATCAAGCATGTTAAGGTGACTGGATGCTATGACCTGAGAGAGCTGCCTCTCACCACTGAAAACACAAACACCATAAAAGAAATAAGAGGAGAAGAGCTGTGGTGGAGCCAGTTGAAGTGGGAAGACAACAGTGCCCTGTCAGTTCTACAGCCTTTCTTCCAGGAGGAGATAGGATGTAGAACACCAAGACGCTGCAATGCATACGTACATTGACATTATGTTTTTTGAAATTTATGTTGTTGCCTATGCTTCTACTTTACAAATTGTATAGAGACATCAGTTGTTTTGTACATTCTAAGACTACTTGTGTGTCAGATTTCTGTGATGAGGATTTATGTTGAAACAGGTAAGTCTACTTTCAGTACTTCCTAGTTAGATATTGTGTTCTTATATTTATTTGATTTTTTTAGATTATATTCTTGTTGTTTCAGGAATTTTCATTATTTATACGTTTATAATTATATCTAATTCCAGCAACAGTCTACAAATTTAGTCTTTAAATGAACTGATAACAAGTCTTTTAATAAAATCAGATTGGTCAAACGGTATATTTTTAACAATTACACACACTAAATATTGTAAGTTGAAGTTATTTTTCCATCTTAAAACCTCAAATTTATTATAATAGTTCATAAAAGATGAATTTGTTACCATTATTTTTTTTCAACAACAAATACAACATTTATTCATATTGTCTCAGAGATATGGTTGCTCCCTACCACTGAATATTATGATATGAGAAAGTAAAGTCTCTATCTCGCCCTATTCTTTTTCTCTTTAATTTTTTTTATGCAAATTGAATATATATAACTGTATAAAAATATTAATTGTTTGAAAAGCTGGCCTTGGTTTAATTGAACAAGATATTTCATTTTTTTGTGGATTTAAATTTTCCTGAGGAAGAATATCTTGCTCAACCTCAAAAGGCAAGAGCACCACCTTACTCATTTCACTCTTAATCTCATATTACAAAAATTTGATGTAAACGCCATCTCTGCAAACAAGTCTCAAAAATGAAATTTGTGAAGTTGCATACAATTTTATTATAGTTATATGGTATACTAATTATCAAATGGCAGGCGTAAACTTAAAAGGAAAAAACAATAATAATAAATAAATAAATAAAGCAGATTTTTTTTAATCTATTTATCTCTGATAAAAAATTCAATCTGGGCTTAGGTTGAACAAAATCTTGAGAATCTTGAGACTTCCCCAAAAGTCAAAACCAATCGTGGGAAGTATTGGGCTTGCCTATATTTAATTTGGGTTTAAATGCTGGGCCATAAATTCCACCTTGTATGGCTCTATCATACCCAACTTGCAGCCGTAAAGTAAAATAACAAAAACATGTAGATACTGTCTCTTTAGAAAGTGAAAAAAAAAAAAAGCAAATAAATAAAAAACTTTATTCTTCTATATGATTTAGTTCAATTAGACAAATAATAATCGAAAATTTTTGATATATTTAAAAATGATGACTAATAAACGATGATGAAAATAAGTTATTAACAATTAAATCACAGAGGTTGTTCAAATAATGTATTCTCACACTCAATTCTTAGATATACAATCATCCAAAAAATATAAATGGATAACTGAGAAATACACAACTTCTATAATTCTCCAAACTGACAACAAGAAGCTCATTTGCTTGTCTTTGAATAACTTCTGTTTTCTCCAACCAAATTATATCGAGCCTACTAAATTTAACCCTACACATCACACAAGACTTGAACATGAATGCAAAATGAAAATATAACTAAATACGTAAAACAATAAATGAATCATTGATTCACTTTGACTGAGATGTCATAGGCTGACAGCTTCCTACCACAGGAAATCATGATAGTGAAACATGAAGTCTCTCTCTCACCCTCTCCTTCTTTTCTTGAATTTTTCATGTGCAAATTGAATTACATATATAACTAATTGAAACCCCCCCAAATAAAAAATTCATAAATAAAAATAAATAAAAGACCAAATATTTTCTCTCCACAAGCCAAGGCAGAAGAGCCTGCTTGAAGTAGTCACCATTGATTTGGTAATATAAAAATGAAGAGTAGATGTTCCTGTGTTTTCACTATCCACCAACCAGGCAACCCCACTTAATAACAAAGCAACTCATATAGAAAGAAAGAAGGAGAGTCATTTTCCATTTAGGAAACCAAGTATTGTCAAAGCTCCAAACTCTTCATACAAAGACTTCATTTGGAGGCAACGCTATGTATTACCGAACTATCCACGCTTCATCCTTTTTATTTTATTTTATTTTATTTTTTACTCTTTATTAATATTATTATCTTAAATATAAGAAATCTCTCAACTTCCCTCCTTCTAAACCAAAGCCAAGAAAGGGAACCCCTATCTCAAGTCCAAGAAAACCATACACAATTAAGTCCTCAGTCTCTTTCCCTTTAACAACCCTCCTTTGATCAGTTTGAATACAGACAATAACTTCTGCATGTACATTGAAACCTTGGAATAACATGTAGCACCTAGCCCAAATACTAAGCAAGTTTAGGTGATTGAAAGCAACCTTGATCTCACACAACAAAAACACCCTCCAATCCCTTCCTTCTACAGCATATCTCCTCCACTCAGGTTCTTCTCCAATCCGGACACGAAAAACCTGAAGAAGAAAAAGGACTAATTTGTCCAGGTGAAAAATCGGAAAACAACAAAATGCAGCTACATATATCTCCAAGTTTGAGGCATGTGACAGTGCTACCAGGGAAAGGTGTTAGAGAGTTTATCAAAGTGAAAGTTGGGTCCAGAAGGGTTTCATATAGAATGCTGTTTTATGGTCTTCTCTTCTTCACATTTCTTCTCAGGTTTGTGTTTGTGTTGAGCACGGTGGACAGCATTGATGGGGACAATAAATGCTCTACCATAGGTACACTTTTTTTTTTTTTTTTTTACTGATTTAAGTCATTTGTATGTATCTTTTATTATTGAATGTTCAATGTGAGTTTGCATTGATTGTAGAGTTTAGGCAGAATGTGTTTTGAAGAATTTTTAGTTATTAACAATAACAATGCTTCAATTTCCAACAATGTTTGTGTTAAAATAGAGTAGGAAAACGCGTGGGATAATGTAGTATATATTATGATGTATTTCACATTCCTATTTTAGTTTTTCTATTTATAGAATTAAGAGAAAGATGTTATCAATAATATAAAATTAATAAAAGGGTATTTTCAATTAGTAAGATGTATAGATAGAGCTAAAACCTTATCTGATTGAGTTAGATTAAATCTAAGTGAATTTCTCATTATGACATAAATATATAAAAGAATAAATATTTCACTTTTTTTTAAAAAAAAAAAAAAATAGTGGATATTGTTTGAGAAAATTCTTAATAAACGTGTTTATATAAAAGATTCATTAAATATGTTATAAAAAATAAAAAGGAAAAAGAAAAAAGAAGAAGAAGATGATGATGATGATGAAGTTAAAAGCATTGTTTGTTTTTCTAATTGTCTATGTATTTGAAGTTTTATTAAACTACAATTATAAATTTATCTAGAAAAAGCTGTTGATAAACATTGAACCACCTTTATCACTCAGTTTAATATAAGATTATCCGTAATCCTTATTCGTTTGTTTAATAAGTAATTAACTTGTGGTTATTCACAAGTGAAAATAACTTGTGATTAGCTTAGATACTAGTTAACTCTATAGGAGAATCCAATAAACCAATCACAGTCAAACACGTGTAGGACAGTGCTAGGAGCATTTACATGTTTACCCTGATTTTCATGTGTTAGTACATAATTAGATTCTCATTAATCTATAATTAACTACTAATAACTCTGGTTGGGCTGGTATATCCTACTGGAATCTGGATGTCATGTGACGCTATAATCAACATTCATTAATAAAAAAATTAATGAATTTGTTGGTGTCTAAGATACATCAGTGGTTGGCAGTTGGCACCTAATTAACAGTCAAAAGAAAGAGACTGAGTAACTATGATTAAAATATTAATCTAATCTTTAATTAATTTTCTTTTTGTTGGTGTGATGTATAGGTTGCTTGGGAAAAAGACTAGGACCGAGGATCCTTGGAAGAAGACCTGAGCCCAATGTGATCTCCCAACCCTCTACTTAAATTTATTTCCAAGTTATTATTTTCCATACAAAAGTTATTTCAAAATATGTTTCTGTTTTACCAAATTTAAAAGCATAATTAACACCATCTGTTTCACCTCTATTCACTATTAAGTGTTGATTCAATTCTCACCCCATGCATTTTAAAAAAACATATGTTGATATATATATATTTTTAGGCTTTCTATTTATGAAAATATATATAAGGGACCGTACAGGTACTCATTTGGTATCAATTTTTCAAGAAAAAAATTTAGAATTAAATGTCTTATCATATATCAACTTGAATAATTTGTCGAGTATCAACTATTTATTTACTTTTGAACAAAAATTGAAATTTATACAGTAATTAGATGGATTTAACAAAACTGCAGTTGAACACTATAAAATAATGTTGACTTTGCTTTAATAAGTAGTTAATTTTGTTTTGATTACTAATTAGAATTACTTTTGGTTGGTAAAAGGTCCCAGAAGTGATGTACCAAGTGTTACAAGAACCTATAAGCAAAGATGAGCTAAAAGGGAGATCAGATATTCCTCAAACTTTGGAAGAATTTATGTCTGAAATCAAAGAAACCAAATCAGATGCAAAGACGTTTGCTGTCAAGCTTAGAGAAATGGTACCACTTCGATCACATACTCTTTTCAAAAGTCAAGTTCTAACAAAAATGTAACACAACATTTTTCTAGTTACCAGACTTAGAATGTATCAAATTTGTATCAAAAAATGTTGTAGAGAAATCAAGAGTTGTTACATTTACAGGTTACTCTGATGGAACAAAGGACTAGAACAGCCAAAATCCAGGAATATTTGTACAGGCATGTAGCATCTGCCAGCATACCAAAGCAGCTTCACTGCCTAGCTCTCAGGTTGGCTAATGAACACTCCAGCAATGCAGCTGCCCGCCTCCAGCTCCCGTCAGCTGAGCTTGTTCCAGCCCTTGTGGACAACTCTTACTTCCACTATGTTCTTGCCTCAGACAACGTGTTGGCAACCTCTGTCGTGGCCACATCCCTTGTGAAGAACTCATTGCGCCCTGAAAATATTGTGTTACACATTATAACAGACAGGAAAACTTACTACCCTATGCAGGCTTGGTTTTCACTGCACCCCTTATCGCCTGCTATAATTGAGGTCAAGGCATTGCACCATTTTGATTGGTTTTCGAAGGGGAAGGTGCCCGTTTTAGAAGCAATGGAGAAAGATCAACGGGTCCGCTCACAGTTCAGAGGTGGCTCGGCTGCAATTGTGGCTAACAACTCTGAGAAGCCTGTTGTTATCGCGGCAAAGCTACAAGCACTTAGTCCTAAGTACAACTCTTTGATGAATCACATCCGTATCAATCTACCAGAGGTACGGGTAACATGTTATTGCTCCTGTAACAATGCTCTAAAATTGTGCTTAGCATATGCTGAGTCACGGTGCATTTTCTTTGCAGCTGTTTCCCACCTTGAACAAGGTAGTGTTCCTGGACGATGATATTGTTGTACAAACTGATCTTTCGCCTCTATGGGATATTGATATGAATGGAAAGGTCAATGGAGCAGTAGAAACATGTAGAGGTGAAGATAAGTTTGTAATGTCAAAGAGACTCAAGAGCTACCTGAACTTCTCCCATCCATTGATATCAAGCAACTTTGATCCCAATGAATGTGCATGGGCGTATGGCATGAACATATTTGATCTCGAAGCTTGGAGGAAGACCAACATAAGCCTGACGTACCATTACTGGCTAGAACAGGTTAGCACAATCATACATGTATACACACATCTAGTTTATACTAGGAAACTCAACTGAAGATGTTTGCTCTAATTTCCTCTCATGCAGAACTTGAAATCGGATCTGAGTTTGTGGCAGCTTGGGACATTGCCTCCAGGTTTGATAGCATTCCATGGTCTTGTCCACGTTATCGATCCTTTCTGGCACATGCTGGGGCTGGGGTACCAGGAGGATACAAGTTTTGCTGATGCTGAGAGTGCTGGTGTCATCCATTTCAACGGTAGAGCAAAGCCTTGGCTAGACATAGCCTTCCCTCAACTTAGGCCATTGTGGTCCAAGTACATCAACTTTTCAGATAAATTCATAAAGGGTTGTCATATCAGGGCATCTTAACATGAATTTTGAAGAAAAGTGCTGATGATGAAAAACGTATTGTGTATCAGATATTAAAAAAAAAAGAAAATGGAAAGAGCTAAAGGAGAGAGAGTTCTTCACAGAATTGAGGCCTTCCATTCAGAACGTAAAATCAAACAAACAGCACCGGGCTTATTCTTTTCTGCATTTTCCTTACTCCTTCACTAAAAAAATTCCACATGTGAAAGCATGTTAAAGAGTTTTACACCATTAGTATTTATCATATGTAGTAGAATTCTATCATACATAAATGCCTTGTAATGATGCAAGATCACTGATTCTTGAGGTTTTGCTGAGTATACAAGCTCAAATCAATAAATTCAGACATTTTTACCACAAAATAGCATTTTTTTAGATCATTATGTCTCCAATCTTGATGATACTCGGATACTGCTTCTTTATCTTTCGAAAGCGGACACTGAATGCGCTTTGATGAAAATTGAACCACCGACACCTTATTGAATGAGGAGCTAAGACTAAGAGGTGATGTGCATCTATTAATACTATCTACCAAATCATGACAAGAAAGCCCTGCAGTTTCAACTTCTACTGCGTTAATGTAATCTTGCATTTGCAGCTCCCAACTGTCTCACAGGAGAAACAATTAACAAATTCCCATTTTATATGCATTATGCACAATTGAAGAAATGGATGTGTAATCCTCAAGGTTTCCTGAAAAGTGATGGCTAGGTTATATTTCATAATTGACATCAAATTCCATGATTTAACACCAACTTCATTACATCTATTAAGCCTCCTCCCACCAATGCATGTTCAACCACTTAATATTATTATTTTTTACCACAAAATAAAAACTATGAAAATTGAATTTTATTTTAATTATTATGAGAAGTCACCTTACTAACTAATCAAATTCAGCAGGCCATGCTGACAATGTGGCATCTTATTTCCCGGATTACATCCTTGCATCATCCACATATACCCTGTATCTTCTGAGTATGATCAGTATTCTCTTGACTGAATGTAAAATCTACACATTTCCAGTGAGCAGACACACAATTATTTACCAAATTCTACTTTTCCTTGTTAGTTTTACACTGGTTTACATCATTGTCTCAGAACAAGTACTTCCAATCCCAAAAATGAACCCAAGAAGTCAAAAAATGAAGAGAATACATCATCTTGTTTACATAAATGATCACTTAACATATGTGTATACCTGTATCAAGGCAGCCCCTAAAGCTCCATTACATGTATAATACTAACAGACAACAGTAATAGTGTAGCACAGAAGAATATTTCAGATTTTGGCGCATAATCAAATACTGTTAAGATTCAATAAAGGAGGCTCAACATACAAATAAATCATATAGACTGCATCAAGGCAACTCAAGAAACAGAATCGAAAAATTCTCTCATTTCATTTATGAAACATATCAGTAAAAATTATACAACAAAACTTACTTTCTGCCAGTTACATTTGACACCAAGTCTCTCAAAAACTTGGCTGATTTTGTGACTGGGGAGTTGATGGCCATCAAATTATACAATACAGTCTCAACTTCATCAATCGATGGTCGTGCTTTAAACCTCGAAACCACCTTCAATTCTCCTTCCTCTTCCACAAGAACATTCCATCTTTCACCACTCAAAACCCCATCTCTCACACACTTGAAAATCACACCGTTTCGTTTACTCAAAATCCCCTTGACTTCCAATCCCATGAATGAATATATCACCTCAAAAGAACCAACAAAACCACACAGATCACCGAAACTCTTCTCCTCTTCAAACCCCCATCTGGGGTTGAATATCACCACTGGCTTTGGAGACAAATTCTCAGTAACTGTCTTTATAACTGCCAGTTGTGACTTCTCTGGCGCCAAAAATATAACTACCTCAGCAGAATTCAAAATTCTGTTATCAGTTTCACTAACTGAAGATAAATCAATGTGTTCAAATGGGTTCACAGAATGTGATTCAAAGGCTTCAACAGCAGCTTCTGTTGACGCAACATCAGGCCAAAGAATCAATATTTTGACTGAAGAGCCTCTCCTTCTGAGAGGCAGGTCTTCAAAGACATCAAAAGCAAGTTGAGAGAGGGAAGATGGTGAGTCATCAATGACAGGAATCTCAACACGGTATCTAGGCTGTTTGAGTTTCTTGAGCTTGCCAGAGAGTTTGGGGTTGTTGAGAGGCTTTTCAAGGGCGGTTAAGAGACAGGTTTTGGCTTGGAGAACAGCTTCTTCCTTTGAAGTTGGTGGAGTTGAGGATGATATAGAGGCTAGGAGAGATGGTAGAGAATGTTGAGGCTTGCAAGGGAGAGTTGAAGGGAAGGAAAAGATATGGTAATTGCGGTGGTGAGTGGAAAATGGTGGAGAGGGGAGGATGGTCTTGGTTTGTGGAAATTGGGTTGAAGAATTCATGAGTTTGAAGGTTTGTATGTGAAGTTTGGGTAGATTGGAAGCCATTCGAGTTACAGTCCTGGTTGTTTAAGGATAAGATTATAGTCCAGAAGAGAGTTGTAAACAAGATAAGTTATGTTGACAGGTTGATAGCCCTTCAATATGAAAATTACAATTTACTCCCCACAAACACAAATATATAGCCCTTGATTACTGAATATTAATTTATAATTTATTATCATTTTTTTTTTTTTGTATCAAGTCCAAAAACTTTCAACATCAAATATTTATCATCATCCATCACTCGTTTCTATATGTTTTTTTCTTTTTGTCTGACAGCACATAAGCTATTCAACCTGTACCTAATTGGTAGAAGAAAGATCTTGAATCTATTTCAGCAAAGACTTGGGTCTAACATGCCTAAAGTGAATCAAAAGCTATCGAACCCCAAAAATCCCTAACAAAGAGTCTAAATTGAAACAAGGATTGCCAGACAAACTTATTAAAATTTACATGCGGACACCAGCAACAATTCATAGAAGTACACAAATTCAAATAGAGTCAACCACCGAATCCAATTACAAAGACTTCATCAAAGCTAGTACAAGTTGATAACAATGACAAAACGGACACGGATACGCTTGTTAGGTTCAAATTAAGGGACCCAAAACACTCTGGGGCGGTTGCAGACTTAAGCAACCGGAGGGCGGAGTACATGGTCTTGTGAGGTATCCACTGCAGCCGGTGGCATGAACTGCCACATTGCAACTCCAGGGTAACTAATGAATGGCACCAACTTATTGCCAGGGGCCTGACCTTGGGCAGCAAATGCAGCAGGGATTGGAGCAGGTGGAGGCATGAAACTAGGTTGTGTGTTCATGGCTTTCAGTTGCTGTTCTAGCTTCTCTTTCTCTACCTTTAGCCTCTGCTTCTCATCACGAAGCTCGTTCTTCTCAGCCTGCATAAGAAGGAAGGCAGTTTAAATGTAATTGGTATGGGTGTACCCTTCTGTTTCCTTGTTAATTTAGAAAGACATCAGTAACTTTCAAGCATCAAAATGCAGCATGCAAATGGATGAAAACATACATATATGAAAAGCTGTAAGACCTGTTTCATCCTCAAACATTCTAACCGAAACTAAGGCAGACTAACCTTCAACTCCTTAATCTTCTCTTGGAGACTTGAATTTGAGTCCTTCAACTTCTGGGCTTCACCACGTAATTGGTTTACCATCCTAACAGCATCAATGAGAATAGCAGCCTTATCTGTCTTGGGAGCCCTTCCAGGCTCTATAAGTGAGCTCAACTCCATAAACCTATAAATTATGCCAAATATAAAACAGTCATGCTTCACACACACACACAAAAAATAATAATAATAATAAAAATAAGAAAAGATGTAAGAGGAAGAATATATGAGACAAGGAGAAGAAACTACTTGTCGTTAAGCCTATCCCTGCGCAACTTCTCCCTACAAGCCTTGGAGCTAGATGCACTGCATGATTCAGATCTAACCCTGCAAAAGTCCATTCAACATCCATGAGCTCTTAAGTGAATAATAACTCGGCTGAGAATTGTCACTGACTACCTGTGGTGCCTTAATATTTCAATTGACTGAACATACAGAACAACTGGCCATAAAAATGCCCCATAATAACTTTGTGTGTTACAATTACGGCTTCTACCAAATCATTTATGCATCAGCGCATGAAACATGGTATAAATGAGAAAGATAATAAACAAAAACTGATGAGAGAAATTATTTACCTCTTCTTTGAGCCAGTTTCCTTAGGGCCATCAGAATCACCAAATGATGCATCAATTTCGGCACTAGCAATTGATTATATTAAACAGAGAAAAACATGTGAGGAAACTTACAAAAACAACTACGTTAACGGGTAATCAACGTACAGGCACATGTAGATAGGATCTTGCTGATCAATGTATGAGTTCAGCATGATTTTTCAGGTTAAATAAAAGAATAAAATAAACTAGAAGATGTTTGATATCAATTCAAATGTATAAGAATCCTATCATATCAAAAGCCAATTTAACAACAGCTCAGGCAATCACAAGACTGCTCAGTTTACTCCAAACCACACTATAAATTAACATCCATATAATCTTTATCTTCTACTCAACTAGGTCAGTCATATATTTGTCAACAGTCTAGAGTAAAAACTGCAGTAAGTATTGCAAATTGCTTGAAAACCCAAATTCTACTTTTGTCCATTTCATAATCCTTCTATAATAAGAAATACTCTGAGGGAAGTATATGTGTTCCACTTCCTCATACATAGGAATTAGCAATATTGACATGTGTGTTAGTAACCCGCAAATCAAAACCTCATCAACTTTAGTAAGAAGCAAATCAAAACCTCATCAACTCAATTTTGTAAGCAAGAACACTTCCATCCAATACTGAATACCGACTCAACCCCAAAAGTACTTCATATATGGAAAAACTAGAATTCACTAAAATTGTTGTTATTCAGGTTCTAAAAAATTTTACTTCATTTGCCAAAGTGAAACAGTAGCACTTCCCAAACAGTCTAATACTCAGAGAAACTTTCCACACAAATTCTATGAACAACCATGTTCCACAAAACAACTTATCTTTCCCCTTCCACAAAATTACCTAATCATTACAACAACGAAAACAAAACGCAACTTCCTCTCACTCTCACAATACCACGAGTTGCGAACACACTTTAGATCTGCAAACAGTTTAGATTCGGCTACAGAACTTAAGATTGATGCAACTTGAGGTCATTTTCATCAAAAATATCAAACAATGACACATATATTCCAACTCATCACATCTAATCCTGAACTCAAAAAACCACGAATCCGAACACTACCATTCAAAACAACTATATGCATGCAGGCACAAAAACACAATTTGGCTACAATAATATCAAAAAGGTTGTCTTTAGAATAATAACCAGCTACTAAAAATTCCCAATTCCACTTTACTCAAAACCCTAAAAGCTTCAATTCAACGCTACCCAAAACAGCATTAGACAAAAATTTAATCAAATTACAATAAAACTCCACATTTAATCACATAAAAATAGAAAATAAAAATAAGCAATACAATTATATGAGAATTATAATTAAAAAAACAGTGAAATATCGAATCTTTTTACACTAATTCACAATTCCAAGAAAAACCCTAATTTGTTACATAAACAAAAAGAAAAAAAAAATTATTGAAAAAACAAACAAATAAGAAAAAAGATCTTTGCTTTATTGGATGTAATAAAAGTACCTGACAGGCGGAGGACCATTGAGGTGCTGGACAGGCCAATTGAACCCGGAGGCGGAGACGGGGAAATTGGCGTCGCCGACGGCGACGTCGTCGAAATTGTAGCCTAAATCGAATAGCCAGTTGTTGCTTTCCGGAGAAGCCATTTCGGGCGGTGCCGGAAAATTGGGGGTGGTTTTCCGGCTCGGAAAAAAATGTGGGTTGGAAATTCTCCTGCAAACAAACAGGGGTTTTGAAGAGAAAATGTAAGAGAGAGAGAGAGTGAAGGGAATCTGCGTGTGGAATTTTGGGGGACTTGATGGCAGGTGGTGTCTGGTGGTGGCGTGCCAGTAAACGGTGTTCTGGGCCTGTTTATGGGCTTCGGCTTGAAAAGGCCCATTTAAGTATTTCTAGTTTTACATTACTTTTTTTATTAACGTATATCTCTTACAACTAATTCAATTATTGATATTGATTGCTAACATTATCCAATCAGTAAGATAGACAAACCATCTATATATATATTTATTTATTTATTTATTTATTTATTTTCTTTCTGTTCATAAAAGATTTTCTAGTGATGATGTTTGTAAAAGTTTTTAATTGTTTAAAAAAAATGGATTTTATTTTTGTAGTTATCTTTTTTAGAAATTTTGAATTGTTTGTTTATAGATGTTTGTATCAAAGAAAATTGTTTTGTTAGATGTATCTACTTTCTTCTTTTTTTTTATTTCTTTTGAAAGGTTAGATGTATATACTTTGATAAAATCTAATGAAAATTTCAAAAAAAATTTAGAAGATATATATGAAAAATTTTGAAAATTTGAAATTATGTAAATGTTATTATGTTTGCTGCAAACTATGGAGTTGTGGATGATTTTGACTTTGCATTATATATATATATATAAGAGCAAATTTATATATATGTGATGTGTATTGTAAGTTTGAGAAACTGTATTTGATGTGTTTATAAGACATCAACCCTGTCAATTGCATGATATATATTTGTTGATACATAGAAGAGATTCTTGAACATATATGATATACTCTTCATAATTTGCTTGACTTGGTATTGTCAGATTGAATAAATGTTATTTATCATGAAATCACAATGGACTGTTATAAAACTTATAAAGATTGAGTTTACTAAAATTAAATCCACATAGTGAAGATTATAACATTAGGAAAATATTAGGTTATCTTTTAGGTTCACAAAATGTACAAAATAATTAGTATGCAATCTGAATACCAAGTTTAATATTCCAATATATACAATGTATAATAAATATGGTCTAATAAAGTCATAAAAACTCAATAACATTGAAACATTCTAGAGACAATGAATAAAATCATTCAAAAAAAAAAAATTCATTTCAAGTTATCTCCAAAAAGATATTCATTCGTATCATGTTTTATGAGTAATTATTATATTAAATGAATACTTGAAGACAGATTTGATTATATCCTCAATTTGGGAAGATTGAAAAGTGTTATTGTACCTACTAAGATTGAATGATTAGGTTTTCAAGTGTTATTGGAGCATGTGTGATATTTAAGGGAATGATCGATGCTTAGGGTAGTACAGTTGATGATTAGAGCTCTTGCAACGAAAGTGAAAGACTTAAAAAGCAATATCCTTCGAGGGAATTTATCATACATTTTGTAGCATGAGTCATGAATAATTGACACATTCGATGTGTACATTACACTAACTTAAAAAGGCATTTAAAAGTATTTGATTAAATCTTCTTACGATGGGGGGTGCCCTTTTTGTATTTAGATTCCAAAAAAAAAAAAAAGAATGGTCAGATTTATATGTTCGAGAATGAAGGGACGACAAGGCCATGTGAAAACTGCGCACCATTTCTTTTGTTCGAAGCGCGTGCGGATAACGAAAACAAACACGCCTGCTGATGTGGAGGGAAATTATTGGTCAACAGTGATGCCCGCAAATAGCGATGGTAGCATATTCGTGGTCTCTTAATCTCTATATTCTTAACCCGGTCAACTTCTCCAAAGGTTGGCGGTCAAATAAAAAAAAAATAAAAAACCGCTTTCTCTATAGGGTGCGGTGGGTCCCACTATCACAATATTGGAAGCAACAAATGGGAAGACCCAAGTTCTGTTTTCAAGCCCATCTAACAGGCCCAATTCGCAATTTTATTTTATTTTTAATACAAAAATTTTAAGTGTATATATATTTATTTAACTCACATGTGAAAAGTAAAATTATATACATATATATATATATTTAACTCACATGTGAAAAGTAAAATTAATGTATGTTTATAACAATTAAATGGAACGGATATATCACAAGTTTGAATATAAGTCTAAACATCTATGGACTCTAGTGAGATTAGACCTCAAATTTAATATAACTTATACAATGATAAGAGATATTATCAATTAAGTTAACAAGTGTTTAAAAATAAATTTTACACCTGGAAAGATATTAAATTACACTTTTGAGAGTGTTTGTGAATAAACCAATACAAGTATTATTTATTTTGCATGAGCAATATTCAATATCAAAACTCTTAAATTATGGATGGGAAAACTTTTTTCTTTTTATTTTTTTCTAAATACCACTTGCAGCGAGAGCTGCTTAAACTCGATTTATTGTGAAGTTGAATGAGCTCTTTTTACATAATATTAAGATAGTAATTACTGTAAAATCAATTAGTTTTATAAAAGAAATTCCTAAATAGGTCCTTTTTGAAGGTGTGGACTTGTGGTCATAAAAAATTGGGATCATAAATTTACTTTCCCTTAAGAAACATTTGGGGTCTTTCCCCTCTGTTTCAGATATCATTTTAAGGAAAAATATCAAATCAATTTCTTTGAATTAAAGTTCAATGTCTCTTTTATTGTAAAAAGCCATTTCAACTATTTATAAAAATAAAAAATAAAAAATAAAATCAAAGGGGGGGCCATTTTAACTACATCGAATCAAAGCGAATGTCAAAAAACAGAAAGGTAAAAAATGATGTTAAAAGCACTTCCAAATATACCATAATTCATAATTACTTTTCTAATTCTTATTGTTGATCCAATTATAATTATCATAAACATATATTAAACAAAAACGCTTTCTGAAAATGCTTTCAACAAAAAACCAATACTAATCAAATGCATCCTTAGTCGGCAATGCAACTTTTTGTCTGTACTTTTTTCTTAATATTCTATTAGCAAATCTAAATATGTATTAAACATGATTGGACAAATGAGTAAGGTGGAGCTTGTGAGCATCGAATTCCCATATTTTACATATTCATTAATTTATTATTTGTTCAACTATGCATCTAATAATTCACTTGGCTTTACAAAGTGGCGACATGCTCATACTCAACCATGCTCTCTCATTGGTAGCTAAATTTTTGAATCATTTTATCAACATAAAATATATTCTAAATTAATTAAGGTGGTGAGTGACCACGAACCATCAATTCATGCTTTTGGTTGTGATGCTTTAGATGGTGATTTCATTGTAAAATAGCACGCTATGCATCTTCGAGTTTATGATCGATTATTTTTATACAATTCGTTTGTAATGATATTAAAAGATCTAGAAACTATGATCATTTTGATAATAGGAGCTACTATTGCCACCCAATAAACTTCTGATGACACTTATGCTTTAATAAATTTGTTGCAATAAAAAAGTCTTGAGAAGAATTTACTTATGAGAACAAATTAATTTTACTAAACTAAAATTACCTTTTACATTTATTTCAAACCTAACTCTTTTTGGTCAGAAGTATTAATATAAACTTGAAATAAAAATTTGTTCGAGGTTTAAAACAAATTTTAAGTAAGAAACAAATATTGTATCACAATTAATTGATTTTTTTATGTCTAATTAGTCTATATTTTAATCAAAATCTGGTCAAATAAAGCCAACTAACAAATTTACACTGGAGATAAATGCAATTAGGGTTATTTTTGGAATTATAATGGGTAAATTTTGATTTTACAATTTAAATGATGAGTATAACGAAAAACGGGTGGAAGAAGAACTTTCTTGAATGATGATATATTATTTTGTTTATAATAGTTACTATATATGATTTTAGTAATATAATTTTATATATTTATTTAATAAAAATATTAGCACAAAACAAATAATAAAATCTCATTAATAAAACAATAGTAGAAAGCCACAAAAGAAAAAACTGAGCACATTCCAAATCTTACATGGTAAAGCTCACAAGTCACAAGCTATTACACATATATATATTTATATATAAACAGGCTTGGCTAATTTACTGATTTATATAAATTAAAAATATAAAAATAAAATAAATATTTTGAAACCCTAAAAATATCAAATATATATATATATATATATTAAATAAAAATAACACATTTCAACTAATATTTGTCTGAATTAATGGAGTGGACAAAACCATTGACTCTTCTCTTAATCTCTTCGGGATTGGCACCAACAAGCTTGTCAATTTGGGCTCCTTTCTTCATCATTAAAAAGGTAGGCATGGCCTTTATTTCCATCATGGTTGCTACCTCCTGATTAATTACAACAAAAACACAAAAACTTACACATGTATAGCACAAAATTAACATTTTATAACCATAAATAATTTGCATGGTACAAGTAAAAAAATCAGAACCTACAAGACTACGAGAAACAACAGAACAATATGTTCAATCAACATCAAAAACAAGAATTACTCTATCTATATTTTTTATTAGATTAGATTCGACCTATTTTTATAAAATATTATCTAGTTTGGTATCAACATAATTAAATATATTATATTTATGTCATATTAGGTCAAATAAAACAAACTCATCATTTATATTCGGGGTGAAGTACATGATAATATTGAATCCTTTATCAAAAATATAAAATAACATAAAATGACAACTTTAGAATTATTAATAGATAATTTAGTCAAAATCAAATATTGGATTTGGTATACTGCAATATTATCTTTTTTTTTTTAATTTTTAAATATATATATATATATATAGAATCGTTTATTTATTGGACAAAAAGTTTAGGGATAAGCTTTAACACTATCTTTAACTAATGATATTTAAAGAATAATAATACAACTTGGCACCAATTAGATAAATGACACATTAGAAATAAACAAGTGAAGTACTTTCTTAGTAAGATTTTTTTTTTCAATATGGATTTTTTTTTTTAATGATTAGTACTAATCTAGTATACAATTAAAACCAACAATAATAGACATTAAGGTGCAGCTTGAGAGTCTCCCAAGAACGGAAAGACCAACCCACAAAGAGTGGGGAGACAACCCACAAATAGTAAGGGAAAACTGTCATTACATTTGATGACCTTATCAAGCATCGAACTTGGCACACACAAACATATCACGCAGAGTTGCTATCACTGCGTTAACCCACTACACTTACAATATAGACTTGTTTTTTGTCTAATCAAGATAGAAACCATTACTATTTTTTTTACTATATATAAATTTAATAAGACAAAACTCCACTTGTCTATCATATGACCTAAATCAATGAACACAGGATGATAATAATTATGAAGCTTCAAGGAATGGAAATCATTAAATTAAAACAAAACAGTCCTGTATTATAATAATTGTAGTAGAGAATCTGCTGATGATTCAATCTTATTATTTATAAAAGCCTTAAACTTTATTCTTAATTAATTTAATATTAACTATCCTATAACATTATCCGATTCATGTGATAACATGATCTAAGAAATTAATATTGTTATATTAATTAATGTTAAAAAATGTAATTAATCACCTTGACCTCATCCACATCCACTAAGAGAAACATGACATTTTTGTAGGACAAAGCTAGTTCTTCAAAGAAATGATTCATGGCTACCGAGGGCATGCACCATGCAGCTGTAAAGTGAACCACAACCTGCAAAATTTTGTCACAAAAGCTATTAATAATCTAAAATTTCAATTTTCATACTCATAACGAAATAAAACTACGAATAGTTTACATCATAATCTCTTCTAAAAAAATACTAATAAATTTTGATAAATTTCGAAAGAGCAACGAAGAATGTAAAGTTTCAAGACTCACAAGGCATGCTTGAGTGATGAAAGAATTCCATGATTCTTCTGAGTCTATTTTGTTAACTCTAGACTTCATTGTCTTTCTTCCATGGCCTTTCATCTTTAATCTTCTCTTCTATTACTTCCTCAAATGAGAAGAAGATAAAATTTATAGACTTTTTTTTTTTTTTTGTCAATGTCTTTAATTTTTTCTTCCTTCTTTCAAAATTGACAAGAAAGATTAATAAATGGATAAAACCACAGGACCCACTTTTGATGGAAACTAATCTCACATTATCTAAAACGTGTTATGAATTATCTAATGAGTAATGCTACACTACCTAAAAGTTATCCAAATGATATGATAGATTTATGTATAATTATCACATCATCTCAAAATTAATGTAATAACTACAAATTAACTTATCATATCATTTGGGTAAATTTTTGAAAAGTATAACACTATTCTTATTTAATTCCAGTCGGTCCACAACAAGCTTATTATGATGTCTATAAATCAGTTTATTATATCATTTTGGCAGTGAATTTGAATAAAATTTTGAGAAGTATAACATTATTCTTATCTAGTTCCAGTTGGTCACTATAATCATGCATTAATTTGATTAATCATCCATTTACAATAATTTTTTTTTCTCTATAAAGGTCTCTACTTTTTCAATAAACAAAACAAATTTTTAACTTGAAACTTTCTTTTATGAAGATGACATATATTGATATACAACTAAACCATAGTTTAGAAATGGTGATATTGATATACCAACAAGAACAACATATATATTTTAATGGATGATTAATAACAACATTAGCGGCCATAATTATCATGTTTAAACTATTATAAAACGTGCCCACATATCAAAATATTCACTAGAATACAAATTTCAAACTAAAATCATTGCACTACTGTTTCTAAGAGCATTATACATTTATGTCAAGTGCATGTCTACGGGAACTTAATTGTCTTAATATGATAAGAGTTTTGTTTTTCTTTCTTGCTTATTTTTCTGGGAAAACTGCTGATGCTAGCTAGGATTGAGCCGACCATATTTAGATAAAGTTAGTCATGAGAATTTTAATACGTATTTAAGGCAATTAAGGTATTGGGCGCAATCGGCACACAAGTCAATGTTATGCATGATTGATGCTGCTCTCGAGTCTTGCCGACCCGTGACCTTGTTTTGTTAAGCAACTAGGTAAACATCAACGATTGGATATCATCCTCATCACCTTCCTGTTTGCTGGATTTGGAATTTAACTTGGGAAAATATAGTTTGTTTAATAAAATTAACTGATTCTAGCACGTCCTAATTTTAATAAACATTTAAAAATATTAAATTCTAACTTTTCAGAAATATATAGCTAATAAATTTGATTTATTTATAATTATTTTAGTGTTTTAAGAACAACAATAAAAATAATTAATTTTATTATCATATAGATATATTGTATTTTTCCCCGCTCAACGTAATTTGATTGCAAAGAGTGATTATTCATACTAACATCATCCTAGACTCGAATCATCTTTGTTACAAATGGTATCATAATATATATATATATATATATATATATTGTATTTACTAATTAAGAATAAAAAGAATCAATTTTCATTATAAAGGAAATCAATAGAAGTAACTTGATTTTTTGGGTGCCGGGAGGGAGGATAAATTCTCTTTACTACAAGAGTTTAGATTGTAATTTATGTGGGACTATGTAATTTGATTTCCAATAGATTTTAGTAAACACAATAGCCACAAATCAAAAATTAAGTTCTTTTTCCTTTCTAAGAATTTCGGATTAATAAACACACATAAAATTTCAAATCATTTTAACTTTGTTAAAAACATAATATGAGATTATCTTATTTGACAATTTTGTGTGGAATCCAAATAATTTGATTCCCAATAAAATTATTCACGCATTTACTAATTGGGAGCCTTTTGGAGAGGAATGACAATTGATTCATTAACTATGATTCCTATTTATTAAAAACGGTCTGAAATTAAATTACATAAACTCCACACCTAAATTGGGAGTTGAGTTCCTTCCACCAAGGTTCCAAGTTTTCTTTTACGTTCCCTTTTAAAAAAACTTAATTCCATTTAATTTTCATTCTCAATTAGTAAACATACGTATATAGGAAAATTGAATTTATAGTTTAAAGTAATTGTTTATCTATCCTTTACAAGAATATATGAATAAAAAAAGAGTATGGTTTGAGAAAGTTATATAAACTTAAAATGACCTCCGACCAAATGACCAGACTACCCTTAATAATGATATACATCTGGTGGTCAGTAGTGACCAACACCTCTTCAATTGGATATAACAAAAGACCAACCAACTTCAAGCTCTTATTACGGCCACAACACTGCCACTTCCACTTGCAATTCTTCTCCATTAATGGCCCATTTAGCCAACTTAAATCGTGTTGCTGACACCTTACCAGCCATCCAAAAGCTGCCTAAGTTCGAAAAGCCACAAAAGAGAGCCAAAATAGTTGGTTTGTCAGGCAACAAAGAAGACAATTTCCAAGACCAGCAGCAGCCACTATTGCAAACCACAAGAAGAGCAGCATTAAGCCTTGGCTCTATAGCTCTTGTTGGAAGTACTTGCAATGATGTCTCTTTTGCTGAAGACAATGGTTACTGGATCACAGGCCCTTTGCCTGTTCCTCCCGTTTATAACAGTAAGCAACCTACATCAAAAGTGCTTTTGTAGAAAGTGTTTCTGAGTTAGGTGCTTTTGATAAAAGTACTTACAAAGACTTTTTAGAGAAACCCTTTTGTCCAAAAACTGTTTTTTGTACAAAACACATGACAAGTGGTACAAAATAGAGATAACAAGTAACAACATATTGACCATGTAAAAGTGCTTATGATATTTTTTATACAAAAAAAGATGTTTTTGATTTCAATCAAACATTCTTTCTGACTTTGATAGGGTTGCATTGCAGAGATTGCTAATGAGAAAACAGGCACACGTTCATTTGTGAGGAATGGCATTTACATGGCAAATATTGGAGTGGAAGGCAGCATTCGCAGGCTGAGGAGATATGCATTTGATCTTCTTGCAATGGCTGACTTGATTGGACCTGACACTCTTAACTATGTCAGGAAGTATTTGAGACTCAAGGGCACTTTCATGTACTATGATTTTGACAAAGTTATATCTGCTGCAGCTGGTGATGAAAAGCAATCTCTAAATGATTTGGCCAACAGATTGTTTGACAATTTTGAGAAGGTGAGAGACTGTTCATATGGTTCTTCGTAAATTTATTTAAATTTAAGAATGTGTCTGATGATGTTGCTTATAATAATTTTTCCAAAAAAGTTTTGAAAATAGTTTTTGAGAACTATGTAGAATGCATTTTTATTCATATTTTGATTTGTAAAATAGAAAATGGTTTCAAACCCTTCAATCAACCTACGCATGATTGTGTAAAAGTAAAACTTTGAGTGCAATGGCAGCTAGAAGAAGCTTCAAGGATAAAGAACCTGCAACAGACAGAAGCACATTATGCAGACACTACTGTTCTTCTTCAAGAAGTTATGGACAGGATGACTTAAATCTGCACAATCCTTTGATCTAATATTGACTTTTATATATATGTATAGATATATATACATAAGGTTGCTTGTTCAATTTTTTCTCTTGGTTGTAATTCTAAAATATGTATACCGTCAGATGCAACTTTCAATTCAAAGGTCTAAGTTTTGAAATGGAAAAATATCCCATAACTTAATAAATATAGAGGTTGTATGATGATACATGGAAGTTTACAAACAGAATGTCAGAAATCAATCCCAGAACAAGAGAAAAAGAAAATTTGGTTAGAGAAATCCATTTTTGCGATAGAATGACAATAATTTCTTTTCTATACAAACTACATGCAGTTCATGTTAGAATTCACTCTCATATCTCAATTTATCGGTTACTACTGATATAGATACAGATAGCCTCAAATGGAAAGAAAACACATCTTGTATAGTTGTCATTGAAGATCAGCCAAAGCTCAAGCGCGAGTCAGATGGCCGCGAATTAGTATAGCGCCGAGGAGTTCCAATCTCACAAGCATTCACCCTGGCGGCAAAACGGAGTGAGCATAGTGACTCACCCACTGAGGTGGGCTCAGGAGAGATATTTACAAACATCAATGTCTTCGAGTCACCTCCTAGACAAGGCTGGTTAACAATGAATGAGTTTGGAGAAAATTAGTAGTAACATTATATTGAGCAAGAATCAAACAGAACCAAGAAAACATAACAAAGGTAACCATAGTTCTTTTCTACTCCTCACATTTTATACTGGTAAAAAAATCCAACAAACGTTACAACATAGTAACATCACAAAAAACAATTGAAGATGTTTCATGCAAAGCAAATCATACTCTACTAGTTCCATGCTGTATCCCATGCTTCATTGCTTAAGTAACAGTAAAATCACAAGCGATGACTTAGTTAACTGAGTACGAAAGCTAAAGCCATCCGTGATAATGCAGCAAATTACCTGAAGGAGGTAAGTTAGCTTCGAGTTTCTGAATGGTACATGGTCTTCCTTCTTTGCCAAGGAAAATATAACATCACTTAGAGATGACAAGCTCTTATTGATGGCCTAATCACAATTGAAACACAAAGAAGATTAGCTACCTAAAACGCACGAAGGAAATAAAATTTGAAACAAATTTGAATTTAGAGTAATATGTGATAAATACTTGAGTTTCTTTCAATCGGTCCCCGGTTGATCCACTCTTAGAAAGACGCTCGCTCCCAGCAAGATCAATGAGATTCAATACACTTTGTACTTGTTGTTCAGTGCTCTAGAAAAAGGAATAAACGGCTTATTAGGAAGACATGGTAAAGTTATGATTTGCAGCATGTCAGACAAAAGGAGAGAGAACACAATACATATTAATGGGTATTATACCTCATTAACACCAGATATCCGCATTGTGAAAACAAAATGACTTCTTGAGGATTGCTCGTTCATCTGCGTCTTGCCCACAGACCTGATAAAACAAACACACAATTTATCAATGCAAATTACTTGACTTGCAGCAAATAAGTTAAAACCTGATATGCAACACCTATATCTGTCGATACAAAAATTCTAAAACTATTTCTCTTTCAACAAAGAATCTTCAATGCCAAAAGTTTCATCAAATCTAGAAGCATCAGTTCCATTAAGAAAATTATGTCAAGTGTTCAAATTCTATTTTGTTGGGCTCCTTCCTGGCTCTTCTTAGTAGGAGTGCATGGATTTGAGTCCTTTCATATCATTATATTTGAATTTATTATGTGTTTGTGCTAGGCTTTAGCTGCGTGGCAAACTCGTTTATATCACACATGACGAGGTGTATTACAGTACTTAAATACTATTATTAGACTCATTCCTACAACTTAAATTTTTGAGGGTAGCGTTACTAACAAATTTAAACATTACCCAAACAACTATAACTACCCAGAATATACAAAATAGGAACCTAATGTAAAATCCAAAAAAATAGGAATAAAAACAGCTGTCCTAGTATGCTTCTAGAAATTTCTTAAATTGTAGGTGTCACTGATAAAGCATGCATATTCTTATAATTTACCTGCTACGCGCAGCCCGATCTAAAAGATATGAGACCTCCTTAGTACTGCAGACATCCACCACAGTAAGGTCCGAGACATGTGTGTTTCCATTTGCATCATGTTTTATTGCATATTGTTTTGAAGCAGAGCCATTTTCCATTAGTGATGAATCTCGATTTGTTGCTAATAAATCACGGATTGTTTCATTGTATATTTCTAACATGGACACCTAGAATTATTTTTAAAAAGGTAAGAAGAAAATGTTAGTCCTACTGTCCTAGCAATTAAACAAAGAGCAAATACTATCAACAACTGAAAGATGGTAGTGATTACCTGCATTTCATATTTCCAGCCTTGAGGTTGAAGGGCTTGCCTAGTTTGAAATATCTGCTCTAGAGAACGCGGTATTAAGCCTTTCTGGTCTGGTTGTCCAGGTTTGCCCATCATGGTGTAGGTTTTACCCGAACCTGTTTGACCATAGGCAAAAATGCACACCTGAAAAAAGAAAAAACTATCATCTCTTAAACAAGATTAAGAAAGGAGACTACATGCAACATGCATATGTTTCAAATTCCCTGCTCATCATAACCGCATCAACTAATCAGAAGGATTCCATTATGGCGCCAGCTTCAACATAAATTGAATAAAAAGGAATCAGACAAACCACCAATTCAAAAGATTCTTCAGAGTTCTGCCAACAGCTTGCAAGAAACAACACCAGGAAGAATCTGATAATTAATGCAACCTACGAATATACTAACATAGAAATTGCTTTGCATGAACACATATAGGTAGATTAAAATGTAAGAAACATGGCTTGAAGCTAGATAAATCACCTTATAACCATCAAGAGCACTTTGAACAAGTTGAGAAATTTCCACAAAAACATCCTCTTGAGATGCATCGGGCATAAAAACTCTATCAAATGTGAAAGAATGTTTTTGCCCTGACAACAATATAATCATGAGGTAAGTTTTCAATCTTGAGAACTCAATTTGAATGATGAGAGTGAAAATATAGCAATATAGTTATTGTCAAAGAATTACCATTTTGAATTATATCAACAGCCCGTCCAAGTGCCTCAGTTGATGTAGGATATGATAGAATTTTTCCTTCAGCACTGGAATTATCATCAGGTAACAAAGGACGCACTCTACAGAATACGCGAATGTTCCCTTTAAGTTCCTGTAACATAAGGAAATTCTTTTAAGTAACTAGGTCTCAAATTGCCAGCCATAGGTACAGTACAAGAGCATTACCAAGATGGTATTATGTAACTTTTTGCGTAGCTTCTCTCCTTCAATAAGTTTAAATTCTGCATCTTCTAAGCGATCTTGTAATTCATTAATAAGCTTCTTTTGCTCCTCAAATTCAGTTCTCTTCTCCAAAGCAGATAAATCAGACATCTAGAAGGTGGATAAATGTATTGGTAAAAACACATTAAAACATTAGAATGGCATAGTGACGAAATGGATAGAAGTATTTTATTAAAAATTGATCGTGAAACCTGCAATTTCTTCTCTGCTGCTTCTAGTTGATTTGACAATGTCCTTATCTGGTTACTTTGTGATAAACATTTGGCCTGTAAAAGCAATCCAACTTCTCAGAAATATAGAGAGAAATGCATAGGGTATTATCACGGAGTCGGAGAGCAAATTAAAAAATAATTTCTAACGGACCTCTAGTTCTTCTGAGCTTGTCGCTAACTCTTTATACTTGACTACTTCAGAAGTCAGAACCTGCAGTTGCGATAGCTGGCGATCACGATCATCTCTAACCTGTTGCAGCTCCACCCTGAGACATGCAACTTCATGCACCAGAGCATCTTTTTGTTTCATCACCTCATCTTGAGAAGCCTAAAGTTTTTGAAAGATATCACAAATCCGATATAAGTAACAACGGAACCACTAGTTACATAAATGCAATGGCACTTGCTCCAAATTGTGATGATGAATAGAACTCACTATAGTTAAGTTACAATTTTAACTAATAATCATAGTATCTAAGTGTGACAGAAGGCAAAATTATGAGAATGTCAACTACATAATCTCCCAAACAAAAATAAATAAATAAATAAATAACAATAATTATGTAGTACTAATCCATTATAAATAACTAATTGTGAAGATATTTGTTCCCATTCAGGTAATAAAATAGTGATGCTCCAAATTGATAAACTATAACTATTCCTCTGTACATCATAATCAGTTCCTTAGTACATCGTGTTTAAAAGCAAAAGGAGATATGGTTCATATTCATCTAGGAAGAGAAACTCACTTTACATGAAGAAAGTTGCTCTTGCAATGATTTATATTGACCCCTTAAAGTGCTGAGGTTCTCCACTATAGCAGCTTTCTCTTTCTCTCCACGCTTAATATTTTCATGAGCTGAATCGATATCTTTCTGAAGTTTAGTGTTGTAATTTTGTAAGCTCGAGTTGTAATCCTGTAAGAGCTTGTACATATCATTAATAGACAATATCTGCAGAGCACAACAAACCCGTGTCAACAAATAAACCAGAATACTCTATGAAAGAGAATACAAACAGGAAAAAAACAAGAAATTTATATTACAATCGTTTCATTACCCTTTGATTAGCACTTTGGAGCTCCTCTTGAGCTTTCCCGAGGTCTTCTGATAGAGATGCATGCGATCTCTCAATATTAACTCTAGCCTCTTTCTCTCTTGCAAGAGAGTCCACTGCAGCCTATTCATTGACAGCAAAAGAACTAATCACTTTCTGACATAAGTCAAACAAAATAAAACTTTTTAGACAATATCAGATTCAGCTATTGTCCTCCTACCAATTTCTCTGATTCTTCTTTGGCTAGCTTCTCTTGTAACGAGGCGAAACTCTTCCTTAACTCCAAAATTATCAAATTCAACTCCTCTTCCTTGTTCTGCAAATTGAGTTCTACATTCAAACACATCAATTCAAATCAACAAACAGCATATAATAAGAACACAATGAACAATGAGTAAACCAACCATACCCATCTCAGCACATCTTTGTTCGGTCAATTCCAACGCATTCCTCAACTTCTCATGCTCGAAAGCATAGTCTCCCTCTAGCTCTTGAAGCCATCTAATACAAAGCCGAAGCCGCTTTATATAGTCCATCATATTCTCACATCTCTCCTAAAACATCCCAAATCGAGCAAATCAAATACAATTCACAACAAAACAACCAACACACTCCCAAAACTATATATATATATATATATCAACTCACCTTGTAATTATACTTATTCTTATACTTCATTTTCTCATTCAACAAAGCGTCAACATCCTCCCTTGTAAATTCAATAGTACCACATTCAGAACCAGCATTACTGGTCGGGTTGCTATTGAGTCCAAGATCTTGGACTCCATTAACAATTGAAAATGCTTGGCGGATCCTGCCGTTAGTTGCTGTTCCAACCATTTTATCCACTCCGAACTTGTCTTCTCTATCCCAACTCACCTCATCACCACAACACTTCTTCTTCTATTCCAAAAATTCACCACAAATATACACATAAAAATTAAGTCTTGACTATAAAACAACACCAAAACGTGAAAACAAAGACACCCCGTCAATCTTACAAGCTCAAAACAATCACATTATCAAAATTTAAAAAAAAAAAAATTACAAAAACAAAAATACAAAAAACCTCAACAATAAAAATCCAACCTTCAACTAAACACAAGAAAAACAAAGACAACCCATTAAAAAGAAGAGGAAAAGAAAGCAAACCGAGGTCTTACATTTGAGAAAGGACTTTGTTTTGTTGCAGTGCTGCCGAGGAGCGGTGGAGGCTTATTCTGGTTTATAGAAGATGAACCCATTTTCACTTAATATGATGAGAGAAAGAGAGAGAGGTTGGGTTCAAAGAAGTGGGACCATGGATTGCATCCAAAGCTAACCCCGAGTGGTGATCACAGCCGTTGCTTTTACGATCAGGAACAGATTCGGATGATTGATTCAATGAAAGAACCTCTCCGTGTCACTGCCTGCTGCTGCTACTCAGACAGAGACTGTGAAAAAACTTAATGTAAATAAATAAATAAATAAAAATGATTTCTTTTTTATTTTTATTTTTGCTTTTGTTTTTCAATAACAAATATAGAAATTGTTTTTTTATTTATTTAATTATTTACAACAAAAGTTTGTGGAATGATTACACATTATAGTCATGATGATGATAATCCATGGGTAGTTTGGTCATTTTAGTTGGATTATTAATTTCTTACCGTTGGGTTTTGATTTTTTTTTTTTTTGGGGAATAAAATTTTGAATTTGTCTTTTTGAAATGGGATCTGGCGCTATACCTTTGTATGAAAGTGATTGTTAGAAGGTCTTAAATGTCGGTTTTAGCCTTCTGTTGTGTCTGAAATTGCTTGATTAGTAGGACACGTGTTACGTTTTGTTTATTGTAGTTTGTGATTCTGAGGGTAAAGATGTCAATTGGTTATTATCTTGACAATGACAAATGTATACCTATACTAGTATAAATTAAGCAAATACTTTTTGAAAAAATTTGAGTTTTGTAATCTGTAAGGGTAAGTGTTAAAATTTGAAATGTTTGAAGATAACTTGTATATTATTTTTTATTATGTCTAAGGAATGATATTTACACTTCTTGATTCAATCAATAACAAATTGATACATTAGTTTATTCTAGATTGAGATAATAATTATGTAAACTCGTTTTTTTTCTTGGGTAATATAAGTGAATTACTACACACATAATATTAATCTTAGATGTCAAAACAAAAAATAAGCATGTAGATTTGACTTTTGGAAAGGAAAGTCAAATAGTAATTCCCTAGATTTTCAACAAAATCATTTATTGATTTTTTAATTAATTAAGATTAGAGTTTGTATAAAATTTTTTGAAGTATTTGAAAGGAGAGGTTTGGTAGGGGCCGGATTCCAAACCGTATCAACTTACAAACTAAACTTCAACTACCAGAAACTAATAACCCTTATGGCTTTATTAATTATTTTTCTCCATTATAAATGTTATTTGGTTAGCCACAAATATCAAATATATAAAGAGTCGGGCGTGGCCTAGTTGGTAAATTCACTAACCGTGTGCTTCATAAAGCCCAAGTTCGACTCTCATCCAAGGCAGCCACTCCCCCCATTATATAAAAATGAGTGAGTTGTCTCCCCACTTTATGGGAATCATCCTCTCTATCGATATGTGGATTGTTTCTTTTCGTACGGAAGTCGCTCCCCGGTCTGCATCATAGAGTCAACTTCACTTAGTCTTGAGTTGATCTATGAGTCTGTCATAGTCATTAAAAAAAAAAAAAAAAAATTTATAATAAATTGATCTCTAAAAATAATAATTAAAAGAAGAAAAAATACCAAATATATAATAAATTGATATCTACAAATAATAATTAATAGAAGATGAATTGATGACGGTGCTAGTCATGTGAAAATGATGTTTCGTAGGTCAAATCTAATAAATGTCAATATATTAAATTTTTTGTAGATATAGCTGAAAGTCTGTCATACATAACCCATATCACTATTACTTATTCAAACCAAGTTAGAATTATTTCTATAGAGTTTTTCAAAATAATTATTATATAGGTGTTTGACTCAATGTTATTTTTAGTTGGAATAAATATTAAATTATTCAGTTTATTTTTTAAATGATGTTATATCAGGTTGTAATTCCATGTACATTATCGTTATTATTATTTTTTGAACTATCACATACTATAAAACAATTCGAAGTCAAGATAAATAAACATTTTCTACTATTAAATCATATTAGACAATCATATATAATCATAAATTAATATAACATATTATTTATAAATTATAACTTTCATGTCTAGATTATGTTTTATTTTTTTTACAAAACCAACTTTCTTCGACATGGAAACTAGACTAGGAGATAATTACTATAAAACAAGATTATGAGATAATTACTATGCAAATCATAAGAAACTGATGTTTAAAAAGTCAAAGTCTTTTCTCTTTTGTTGAAAACAAAATCATTGAAAGTCTATGACACATACACTTATTACCAATTGTTTTCTCTTTGGAACTAAACTTATACAGTAAATCAACATTTATTTTGATGAATTATTGATTAATTCTTAAAAAAGTACCACAATCTCACAAATCATAATCCTATGTAGGTAATATGTTGTTAGGTAATAACAAATCTAGAAGACTTGGGTTTGTTGGTCTCTAAAAACACTCAAGTATCATGACTTTTACTTAGCTTCAAAAATGCCCATTAAACCGAAAAAAAAAATGTCTCACCTAAAAATTAATATATATAATTAAATAGTATAATTAAGTACTAATACTCCTTTTTGTTCATGTACCAAACAAAGCCTACCATAGAAAATAATTAGATAAGGTACTTTCTTTACTTTGCAATTTTTTTTTAGCTCTTGCGTCAAATGGGTGCCAAGAATTTTCTTTCACCTTTACTCTTGTCACAAAACTTTTTCTTCACTCTTTGTTGAAGAATGAATACAACAAGTATATATTGAAAGAGTTAAAGTAGGCATCTCACATGGTGGTGCAAGTTGTTGGCATATCTCTTTGGGGTTTTGGTACCCAGCTTCATTCATGTGGTCATTTTCCTATTATTTCCTTTTTTGGAGGCTTCTTCTTTAGCCTCATATACCCATCTTAATTTGGCTTTTTATGCCCATATCATGTGCAATACTTTTAATCCCATTTAACCTGTGACACAATAATCAAAGATGAAAAATGAGACAAACAGTAAATCCAAATATTCTGGATATGTTCACTATTCAGGATTATAAGTGAAAGAGAATTATATTCCATCAATAATGAAATCAGGATAAGTAATTTGTTTTTAGCAGGACTCAATTATAAACAATTTGACTTCCAACCATCCCATGTAAACACTGCAATCACAATTTAAAAATCAAATTTTCCTATAAAAATTTCGCATGGTAAACGCCGAACTAAAATGTGACATATCATTCTAAATATGGTAGTACATATATGAGATTTATTGATGATGTCACTTAGGAAATTTCTTTAGTTAACTCAAAAAGAGATGGACTCCCTTTTTTTTTGTTTTTCCTATCTTTTCACTCTCTAATGGTGTTTTATATATGCTAAACTTGTTGCACTAACACTTCTCACACTAAAAGGAAGAGCAACTAGTGACCGATGGATGGTCACTTTCCAGCTTATAAACGTAGATTTGGTCTGCTATTCTGCTTTACCTAATGGAAAAAAGACCAGACATCTTTCTTCTCAAAGCTGGTGATGTTCATGGCTTGCCTTTTTCTATATAATTGGTAATTCATCATAATAATTAACCTGTGGGTGTGAGTTGTTGATGATCTATCAAAGATTAATCATATCCCATATTGAAAAAAATTGTTGATTTTGATAGTTGTAGATATATGGTTTGTTGCATGTTGACAATTTTACAGTAATTAGTTAGATTTTGCCTCTTTGTTAAGCAATGGATGATAGCTTTTAGTTGGGTTCAAACATAAATATACCAAATACCATCAACATAATCTAACTGTAGAACTTCTTATAAATTATTTATTAACCTCAAAAATGATACGAACAAGTCTGCATCTGATGCAACTATCATCCATAGATATTATAATCTCAAAATTTTAAACATAATAATCGGATTCATTCTTTTAACGAACAATTAATTTTATAACATAACAAAAAATCAATCGCTTTAAGTTCCTTTTTTCTGAATGTCACAATAAAAAATGATAACAGTCTTTGTTATATGCTTTGGCTTAACCAGTGATAAATAAATAACTTAATTTATCCACCCACTATTCTATCGGTCGTAGTTAATAAACTACAAACAAATGGCAATGATATAAGCAGTCTAAGAAAACCACTGAGTGTTGAATCTGCAGCACAGTGGGTGTCACGCCTTGGGCTAATAAGATGAGATTGTTTATTATATAAAATCACACATCTTAATCTTGTCTTATTAGAATAGAAACTTTAATCAAATAAAGTAATCAATTAATTGAATGATGAACTAGGTAAGTGTAGCTAAGGAAGGTGCAAGCACATGGCACATCCTTAGAGCATGGCCGGTTGAGGAGGGCAGTTTGAATTGACTAGCGACACAATTTTCTAGAAGTCTCAAGTCTCCGAGACCTTGGAGAGCCCCATGTTTTGGAGTAGATGGGTGGGGGGCCTGCTGCTGCTACTGCTAGAATAGATACAAGTGAGGGGACTGGAGGAATGCTGTTGTTTGATAATCTAATGCTAGATTCATGTTTTTGAAGTTGTGTTGGTGGTACAATTCTATTGCGACGTGACATTGCATTTATGGGTTGCACATTTGCACTACTACTATGTTGGTTGGATGTAGCTTTTGTTGAGTTTTTAAGGCTTTGCCAAGGATTGGTAGTGATGTTGGGACAATAAAGAAAATTGAATTTATCTATGAAATTGATTGAGAAGTTTTGTGGGGCTATCCTTCTACGGGTTCTGCTACTATGTTTGGTTGTTGTAAATTTGGTGAATTTCTAAGGTCTTGTTATGTTCGGGAACAGAATCTATGTTAAATCCATGAAATTAAATGAAAAATTTATGATATTGATTATTAATTCTGTGGGGTTACAGTGGAAACATTTTGATTTGTTCAAGTTGTATGATAATTTGTAAAGTTGACTTAACACCTATTTGTGAAATTGTACACTGTCCTTACATAAACTAAACATTAATTTTATGAACTAATTAGAATACAAATAACAAAATTAATGATGTTAATTAGTCACTTTGGTAATAAGGGGTATCTAGGGTGGATTCCCGTCTCCACCTATCCCCCCCTAATCCTCCTCGATGTGAATAGAATTGGATAAGGAATTATAACATGACAGTTCATACTCTAACTTTCCTTGTCTTATCCTCTTCAGAGGAAAGATCTTGACTTAGAACTAAACTTACTTGTATCTCTTCATCAAAAAAAGAGTTGGATAAGGAATGTAAAGCGGCATGACACTTTTTGACTTTTAAAATGCTACATATCGAAATATTAAAGTGACAAATTAAATTATTTAAAATATAAATACACTTTTAAAAATGACCAGGAAAACTCTATTCACATCTGCACTTGGGGATGAATTTCCATCCCACCTCCTTCCACGATGTCCAAAAGCCCACTAAATTGGAACGGGATTTAAGTACCTGAAACCTCATTGAGGGGCCTCTTGAGGACAAATGGGCCTTGTTACAGAATTTAGGGTTTTGCAATAAACCTGGGTTCTTCACAGGTTTTGATGGGCCTCTTTAGGATAAATGGGCCTTGTTGTTAGAGCAGCCCATATACTAATGGGCCAGCTTGATGCAGCAGCCCATGAAAATCGAAATTCACAAAAAAGGACGAGGAAAAAGTGGAGATGCGGGGTATCGATCCCCGTACCTCTCGCATGCTAAGCGAGCGCTCTACCATCTGAGCTACATCCCCTGGTTGAGACCTTTGTCTCATCTTAGTATTAATATAGTTTATTTAAAGTCAGTTACTAAAATTATGCCACCTGCGTTTTGATGAGCTTTGTACAAGTTCGATTCATCCACGCCAATAGAGTGATTGTCACTGTATATCTACTCTTAACAAACTGGTTTAACATTTTTCATTCATGTTTGTGATAGGGTTTGAATCCTACCTCTGTCAATTAAACCCTAAAGTATAGGGAGTTCGCTCCCTATAGTGAAAATAATATTCGAACTATGTAGATTTAACTTTTTGAGCCTGACTAATCTTTAATCTAATTGATGTAAGATTTCAAAATTTCAGGAAAAAAAAAAAAGAGTGAGTAGTAGTTTAAGAAGAAAATTTTAGCTTTAATAGTTCAAGTTCTACTTACGAAAACAATTATTCATATATTCATGTTATATGCTAGAAGTCAACACTGTCTTTTATCTCTCTAACTTCCATTAACCACTTAATAAAAGAATTCTAATTTTTCTTAGCATGACTGAAGCAGAATCACATAATTTCTACTTCTCTTTTCTGTTAATTTTGCAATTTTTGACAAGTGGAAATCAAACATAAAATGTCCCAGATGGGCAGAAAGGGACACATTCACTATTAATGGACTTTATTTTAGTGGTTTTAATGATAACTCAATATTATTGTTACTGCACTATAAACCAATTGAAAGGGATGTAGCATAATTTTATAATATGTTTGTTTTAAGTACAAAATGTATATAATTCAGATTGTGTCATCACTAGCTATTACTGCTCCTTTAAGTAGTAATAAGAGGCCAGACATGAAGGGGGTGGTCATATCTTCGAGCATTTGTTAGAACTTATTGTCTTAAACCTACAAAACAATTTTCAACTTTTTTAAATTTGATTACTTGGTGGTAGCATGAGCAAATAATGTTTAGGTAATGTAACTTTCATAAAATTATTCACAAGAGTCAATAGAATGGATACTTCTAAAATGGTTTAATACATACATATATATATATATATATATAGACACACACACACACACACTCACATGATAAATTGTTAATCCTACCATTAAAATTCCTTCAAATTTGTCATTGAACCTGTCTAGTGTATATGTTCATTGGTTATAGAAGTGATGGTATGTGACTATGTTAATTAATGTTATACGTACTCTAGTCACATACAAGATTTTTGAGATTAGAATGCTTTTCAATTAGCAGTATATATGTATTAGTATCACCCACATTAACTTACACCAATTCAGAAAATTTAGGCTGCTGCACCATTTCCCTGAGACACATCAGAGGTTGAAGTGTTCTTGGGAATTCTCATCTCTAGAAGTATGTCATTGCTCAAAAACACCTCCATTTTTCTCCAATCTGCATCTTCTGGCAGCTCAAGCCTCCGGACGTACCCGAATTCCCACCAATGGCCACTTCTCCAGTCCCTTTTTGTGGACTCTTTTATCTGCTTCCATTGCCCACTAATTTCCACAACCTTGCCGTTCTCTACAAGGACTTGTACTTGATTCTTCCCGGCTCCTGCTTTAGCAACCAACACAGTAGTAGACTCATTTACGGTTAATGCTTTGATCTTCTTGATTCCAAAATCATATTATTATTATTCGAATTTACTATTATTTTTTTATATCTCTCATTATGAATTTACTATAATTTGTTATTCTAAAACAGTAAACCGTTCACATTTACATCCTAGATATGATGAGCATGAATTATACCCCTTCTTCGACTCCTAATTTAATTGTAATAGTTCAAAACACTCATAACTATGGAAAACTTTGATCTTTTTAATTTACAGTTTGTTTTTTATATTTTTAATTATAAAATTATATTATTATCATTCGAATTTGGATAAATTTTTAGATTTCATACTAATAACTCCTTGGGAAGTAAAAAAGCCCGACGGGCCCATTTGTTTAAATAGATGGATGAGAATGTCCCTTTTCAAGAAGAATAATACTACATTTTTCTAAAATTTGTCCAAAAATTATGGACAAATAATATAGTAAGATGATTTGTAATTACACATTAAATTTATGATGATATATTAATGATATGATAATTGTACATAAATTTATCACATCATTTGAAATAAATTTTTAGATAGTATAATATTACTCTTTTAAGAATAGGGACAGGGTGCATGCCAACCCCAAATTCCTAAGGGGAGTAGGGCAGAAATGGTTCCCCAAGTTGATACTCCTTTTTGGCCTTGTAAATTATAAATTAATATATGTTTTTTTAACATTTAATCTTTAATTTTTTTTTTTATCTCTAAGAGTTAAAACTCTTATCTAGCGTGTTGCTTTTAATCTTGTGGTGATGGATGATGATAAGAGACAAAAAAATTATATATAAATTTTTCACTGTGTGAATTATATGAATAAAAATTTATACTTTGATGTGGTTATTTATCATAGTCCATTTAGACCATCAATTCTACAAACAGAAGTACGTAAAAGAGTTCCTAAGTCAAATGGCATGGCACAGAGATACCTCTTTAACTGATGAGATTTCCCCAACCTAATTTGCTATAACATGGAATACGGCGCGGAGATCGGGACAAGAGTGTCAACCGGGAACAAGTAAAGAGATGTTATTGACCCCCGGATGACCCCGTTGGCAAGCCCAATTCTAATAGGGATATTGGCTTGAGATACAAAAAACAGTATTCTAAAAGCTGATATAAAGTTTTTGGATTTAACAAAAAATACAATCCTCTAAAAAAAAATTAAACCCAAATAAATTTTAAACAGATTGTTAAAATTGGATCTGAATACTATTTCTAAATACTCTAATAGACTTATGGGGCTTCACAGTTTATATTACTACTCTTAAATATTATGAGATGATTATCCATATCTTTAACACAAAGGATGAGACTTATTGATATTCGAACTTGCAACTTGGAGAGTTAAAAACAAGTGAAGGTAGTTAATCACTATCACCGTGCCACATTACTTGTAAGTTTGACACATGGTTTTGAGATTTTATGTACATCTTGTTATTAAAATAAATAAATAAATAAGGGTATTTGAATTTCATATCAAACAGGCCCTTCAGTTGAAAAAGAAAAGCAGTAGTTTGGTCTTGGACACTCACCTGGTAGTTCTGCTTTTAGCACATAACCCTGGTCTGTCTGATGCCAATCAACGGTGGTCTGGCCAGCGCTCCGGAGATGAGACAGCAAGACATCTGACTCAAATTCCCAGAGAGGAAAAGCATCAGAAGGATCGAAGAATTTTCCGAACAACAATGGACTGAACAGAGAGCCATCACCAAATACCTTGTGCACTGTTGGATTACCCTGGGAGAGGAACTTCTTGAACACATCTTCCCCTAACAAAACACACCATTTCTGAGGATTCTTTTGCTCTTCTGCATGATGGACTTCAACCTTCATGCAATTACTAGTCATTTCAGACCAAAAAATCCAAATCCTGAAAACTTCAGCACTCTCCCTGGAGAGATTTTTGGGGTCCTGGTGCTTTCTTTATAGTGTGAAACGGAGAAAAAAAATCCCTTTTAGAAAATTGAAAAAAGAAGCTGTGGTGGACAAATTCTCTTGGAATATTTGGAGGGCTGTAAAGTGATAAGGAATATTTTACTTTTAAGTTTTTTGGTAATAGGTGACAAGCTTTGTGGCAAGCAGATTGCTAGCTTAGGCCATGCATTACTTGATGCCATTTAAAAGCCATTGAATTACTTTTCTCTAGAAAATACAACTGATTTGGCTGTATGCGTGCTAGTGCTCATAGTTTTCCTTTTGATGAGAATCTTCAGTAGCTTGTCTCTTCAGAATTCTAGGGAAGGAATCCACTGCCAGGCATTGCCTTCCACATAAATTTTTTTAGCATTAAATATTCTTGAAATTTTTTATCAGGATGTGATCTAAAAATCTCGTTCAAATTTAAGTTAATTCAGAATCGTGTACACATTATTTCGAAAATAGGCACAAAATGTCTTAGCATTAGTTGATTGTTTAAATTTAGTGATAAGTGACAGATTTTATTACAATATTGTAACATATTATAAATTATATCAAATTGTATTCTTGAATATTATAAGTGGGTCATATTCTATTAGTTTAAGTTTGTAGATTAACAAATTATTAATATCATATAAAAACAGGATGTCTCAATTCAAATCTCTTTTCATCCCTTTGGAATTTTTGTTCATTATATTGCATATATTATATGGTAAAAACGTGTAACATGTGTTTTGACGTTTGCTTTATGTCTACTATTAACGTATCATAACTTCTAATCTTAAATACTATAATTGAATAATTTTCTATTAGCTTGAATTTTTGGGTCTAATACTAATTAATATGGTATCAAAACTTAGAGGTCTCTAATTCAAATCCTCTCTCTCTCCCTCTCCCTCTCCCTCTCCCCTTTTGTCTAAAAATTTCTTATTACACATATTATACGTACGGTAGGGATTCGTGTTGCACATGAGAGAGTGTGTTAACGTATCATAACTTCAAGTCTTAAATACTATAAATAAACTCTTTACTATTAACTTAAACTTTTGAATCTGATAATAATTAATATTTATGTTGCAATGCAAAAATGTTGATGACAATAAATATTTGAGACGTTTCTAAATATTTCTAGGCTATTTAAAAACAAGGTCTAGAAGGTGAATTTGAAAATTTTAGAATGGACAATATATGTTTTTAATTCTCTTTGTGATATATAAAATATATGGTGCTTCTTTGAAGAGAAGTTTGATAGGTATTTTCTCGAAAAGCACTTTTACATATGGATCACAAGAGGTGACTGATATAAACAATTTTTTCAAGAAAACAAAAACTATCTTGAAGAGGCACTTCTTGATGGAAAAGCAAGTGTGAAAGGAATTAATATTTTTGAAGGTGTAAAATTATGGGTGCCCCTTGGCTCTCATCATGTTCCATGCATCTTCTGTCTCTATACATACACTTTTCACGTCTTTTTGTAGTGGCACTAAAAGTTGTTTTTATCTTGACAACTCCAAAATTAAGTTGTGTGTACTGGAATGCCATCTGGTTGTAATTTGGCATCTGTAGAGCTGCTTTTTCAAAAGCAGGATTAGTATATGCTTGCTGGCCACCTGAATTTCTGACACTTTTTGATAGTGCAGCCCATCTAGCACATAATTTTTGCCTTCTATTGAAGATAAGAATGATGCCATAGTCTTTTAAAACGATGAGGCCAATCATGATTCATGCACTTGCAATATTAGATATAATTCAAAAATATTGTAACACTACACATGGCAAAACTAATCACAATGTTTTCATTTCAGGTTATCAGTTTTGGTGATTTGTAATTAGTTCAAGAAGTAAATAGGGTTTCCGCAGAAGTAATTAGTTTAAATTTATGGAAATATTATCGATATATATTTTCAGTTAATTTTGATTCAATACTGATATGATTTTTATCGATTTTTATCGATGTTTTGAAGATTCGTTGATTTGCAACAAACTTTACAAATAAATGGATAAAAATAATTTGTTTTTTGTTTTTTTTTTCCTCTCTCAATTTTAAATGCAATTTTTTTTTTCTCATGTTAAAACACAAGTTGAATTCACATCTGTTTTCAATAGTCTGAAAAAACGAAAACATCAAAGATTATTATTGATATTCTTCTTTACTTTAAAATTTAAAGTTAATATAATTTGACCCATTAATAATATTTAATTTGCACTCTTATTAAGAGTTAGTTAAATCACTTATTATATCATTTATAATGTGATTTCCCATAATACTCTATAAACATATGCTTTCATTATTGAGTCTTCAATATACCAAACTTAAAATTCGAATATTATAATATTTTATTAGATTGATATACAAGCCACATAGTATATAAATTTTTTTCCATAATTACAAAATTATCAAGAATTTATTTGCACTAATAATCAATAATCTATAAGATTAAGTACTATACATATGGTAGAATTTTACTTCTACAACAGAAGGTATCTAAACAGTATGTATTATGTGCAATATAGATACATTGGATTAGAATTCTTTTTTTTTTTTTTTTTTTTTTTGAGTTCACATTGAATTTGAAATTACTCTCATATGAGAAGAGTAAACTCTCCAGGTAAATGCGCATGTGAAATTCGTACTCTTACTAAATGAATATAATCTAAATATAGTTTGATAATAAAACAAATATTTAAAAAATGCTTATTTTTTGAACTATTTAAAAAATGCAATTAGTTATGTGTAATAATATATATTGAAGAAGTAAAACGATGATCGGCTTGCAGTTCCAAATCTTATTTTGAAAAATGGCACGGCAGAACTTGTTTGAATTGGTCAAATATTAACACTGGAATTCTGGAATGAACTTGATACGGCTGCCGCGCATCATATTAATAATTATACAATTAAACAAACAACTCTCTTTCTTCTCGTCAACTCTTCACATTAGAAAACCTAACAGTACAACTCAAATTCTTAAACTAAATCTTTTTATTATTTATTATCCTTTTAATTTATAGGAAATTTATATTTATTAATGTAAACTCGCAAGAATTAATGAGTAAAAGGTTGGTGGGCTGATCATCCAGACTTTGTTTTGGTCCATTAACAAAGTAATTTAACTAAAGAGGGTGTTATCTGATTTTTTTTTTTTTTTTTTTTTGCTTTATAGGCATAGATATTACAATCGAGATTTTCTAATATATATTTAAAATGTGATCTGAAACAAGCTTCCATAAATTGAGAGAAGAGGTCCACATATAAATAGAAAGATGTCTCAAATATACCACACATAAGGGATCATTATTTAAACCTTACTAGCTAAGTAAGATAATGAAAGGGTGGAATCTTTATTTAAACCTTACTTGCTAAGTAAGATAATGAAAGGGGTGTCAATTGCACCGCTTACAAACTAGCGTGTCATCTGATTTTCAATTTTTAAAATGAAGTAACATATAAAAATTATAAAAATAACTCTGAATTTGAAAACTTTTAAAAGGAACAACTTGAAAGTGTGAGAGTTGAGTTGACTAAAATGTGAGCCTAGGCCCTCACTCACCTGACATCAATTCTTCTTTGATAAAAAAAAAAAAAAAAAAAAGATTCTTCGTAAATATTCATACACAATTTGAAAATATTTTATCGTTTTCATTTATGAATTAATTTTACAATTATAACATCTTTTTTTTCAAATCGGTTTTATCTGTTTGTTGATGAATGTTTAGTAATAATTATATGTTACTATTTAAAAACCGATAACAAAAACTGTATAATTCATAAATCCAAAAAAAACAAAACTTGTATAATTCAGGTTTATTTACATTCTACTAAAAATTGCATATATATGTTTTCTTATTTTATTTAATTCATGGTCGTTTATATACTAATATAAATTACAAAATATTGTACACATAACAAATTAGATTTGTAATTTTCGATTTACACTTACATAGTTTACATTTTTTATTCTTTTAATTTTGTTTTTTTTTCTCTCTCCCACTTTTAAATATAATATATATATATATTTTTTTTTTCTCACAACAAAACATCATCAAAAGTCTGATAAGCACTGGGTCCAAAGTCAAAAAACAAAAACTCTGATTATATAAAAATCAAATCCCTGGAAAAAAAAAAAAGAATTAGAATCCAATACCGATCTAATTTTTATTGATGTTTTGAAGGTTTATTGGCATGTGACAAGCTTTTAATTTTTAATTTTTCTCTTTTCCACTTTTAAATTAAATATTTTTTCAATTTATATTTTCCCACATCAAGATATCAGCAACTGCATTAGATCCAAGTCCAAAAAAAAAACTCTAACTTAAACCAAAAACTTTAGGAATTTCGAATCTTTATTATGTGGGGAATAAAAACTCCGTAATATTTTAGAAAAACGTAACGTGTACAAAGCAAAATTTCTGTAATACAAAACAAAATTTCTGTAACATTAATATTATTAAACAACGTTAGACGTGCGAATCTCTATTGTAATATCAAGGAATCGATTTTATAAGGTTAAAAAGTCTCTCTCTCTCTCTCTCTCTCTCTCTCTCTCCCCTGCTCGGGAATAAGTTTTCATTAACCTCATATAAAAATTGTGATAAGTTATATGTTATATAACACTTGATTTTTCAATTTTTTTTTATTTAAATCTACATCTAAATGATATAATATGTAATTATTTTTTTATTTAAATCAATATCTAGACGATATGATATATAAATTTTTTTGTCTAAGTTTATATTTAAATGAAATGACATATGAATTATTTTTTTATTTAAATTTATATATAAATGATATGATATATGAATTATTATTTTTATCTAAATAATATGATATGTAAGTTATTATCAACATCATATATATTGAGTAATTTTACCATTAATTTAAATTAGAATAAATTAATTGAATTTATTTATTATATTTTTTAAAAATAAATATTTTATTTTGTTTAATTTAAATATAATAAATAATTTGATTGATTTGTATTAAGTTTTTAAAATTAAAATTTATTTATTTATTTTTCATTTTTGTCAGGATAGACAACATTAAAAATGTTAAAATAGGTCGACACTCAGCTGTCTAGACCTGGTAAAAACGTAAAAGAGCCCAAAAATCAAAAACAAAAAACAGAGAAAAAGAGAGGCACCTAAAATTTACTTACCTTTTTGTTCAAATTGTCAACTTTTTCGTCGAAACTTGGTCTCTGTGAAGACAGTTCCTCATAATCTCCTCCAGGTCAACAGCTTTTTACAAGCATCAACAGCTCACATTTTAGATTGGATCCAGTCTTATTCCAACAATTCCATTTCATTGTTTCCTTCTCTGTGAAGGCAAAAAGGAAAAAACTTTTTTGTGCATTCACATTGGGTTTTTTTTTTTTTCTTTGATGGGGTTGTGTTTAATTTGATTTTTTATTAGGGTTTGAGCTGGTTTTAGGGATTTTGTATTTGGGTTTTTGGTTTGGAAGTGATATCTGATTCCTTGTTTTGGCCTTTTTAGGGTTATATAAATTGTGGTTTTGTTTGGTGTTTTTAATAGTTTTGAGCTTTGGAATAAAGTTTCAGCTTTTGATTGGTTTTTTGTTGAGGTAGGTATTTGGGATATTCTTCTAGGGTTTCACAGGAGAGAAGATCTGGATTGGGGTTGGTTGGAAATTGATGTAAAGTTGAGGTTTTGATGGTGGGGTTGATAGGGTTTTTGGTTGTTTTGTGGTGGGTTTAGGTTATTGTGAAATGAAATGGGTTGCAGCATGTGATTGTGATGATGATGATGATGTTACAAGAAAAGAAGGGTGTGGTGAGAGCAAGTTGTTTTGTGTTTTTGGTAGTTCTGCTTTGTGGATCACTGGTGATCAGCTCTGGGTATCGGAGGCGGGCAGAGAATGTGTTTCTTAGCAAATTAGTTGATCCAGTGACTGGGGAGGTTAATGAGGACCTGGTAAAGATCTATTATTTGTTTTTGCTTCTGTTGTGAATTGTGATGTTTGATATAGTTGTACGTTGGTTTTGTTTTTGTTTTCGAGTAATGGAATTAATTCACGGTTACATTTATGAGATAGTAGCTTTGTTGTTTGCATAGATAAACTAGATTAGTAATGGTTACAAATGAACATATATTGTTGTGGTGGATCCAACTTTGGTTGTGAAGATTATGTGTAGACAAACGATTTTTGGCTTTACGGTAGGTTGCTGGGAAAGAGGCAAAAGAATGGAGGCAAATTTTTGTTTGTAATTGCTTTTGCCATGGACAGTGATAACTATGGATAGGATCTGTATTTAAGAGACTGTTGTAAATATGAACTTTAAGAAATGTGAATGTGTGCTTGAAAGTTTATTGCTTGAACTTTAAGATACGGCTCATAATGCAGATTACTTTTCAAGTTTCTAGTAAAATAACTTTTATTCTAAATGAGAGAAAAAACAACATTCTTATTATATGATTATTATGCATTAGTAGCATAGACTAATACAAAAGTACATCAAAATTATAGAGCATCGAGTTGATTTGTAAGTATCAGAATGAAAGTTGTGTTGGGCATATCGCATGACTTGGTGAATATAATGCATGTATTCATACTGGCTGAACCACTTATTTAAGGAGGTGCTGATTCCCTGATTGAAGTAAGTAATTATTATTTGTGTATAACAGAATGGTGGAAGAATATTTTGGTACAGAAGTAGGGTTTTATTGCTATAAAGCTGAAAATTAAGAAGATTCTAATTGTTAATTTATTGCTATTCTACTATTAGTTAACTACTCTAACAATATTTGCCACTCCTTCCTGAAATTTGAGAGAATGATGTAGGGAAATTGCTTTATGTAAGTGAGGAATATAGGGAGCAGCTTTTTGTACCTGTGTCTGCATTCTGTAACTTTTCCCAATTCTTTATTCATATAAATGTATGATTAGACTTAAAGTTTAATACACTATATATAACTGAACTACCTGTGTTCATTTATATGTAACTTAGGCCCAATTTGATGAAAATTTCAACAATAGCTGTATCTGTATCTCAGCTGTGCCAAAGATCAAGTTAATACAATAGCAAAACCTGAGCCATAGTACCTCAGAGTGCAGAAGTAGACACAAATATTTACTAAAATTCTCTTGTTTCAGGTGAGATTATTGTGGATCAGTTGCAGGGTAGATTTGATCCACTTGAAGCAAGTTGTTGAAGATGAAATGAATTTAAGAAGTCAGCCATGGGCAGGAAACCTTAGGAATTTGGATAATGTGCTGCATCCGCACTTAAAGAGAACACTTTTGGATTGTATAAGAAAGAACAATCTTCTATTTGACTTTAGTAGAGAAGAAGGTGGCTCTCATATTACAAGGTATCTTGAGTCCTTATTTACCAGCCTTGATGCTCCTCAGCAAAACTTGGGTATGAGATTACTTCGGAGCACTGCAGAGATACCAAGTCCTGTTTCAGGCCCTGCCCCTGGCCCTGCTCCTGTCCCTGACCCAGTCTCTGAACCTGTCCCTGAACCTGTTCCTGCCCCTGTCCCTGCATCTGTCGATGCTTCTCCTCCTGTTCTTGCTCCAACAAAGCCATTTTTCCCATTTTATTCTAATCCACCTCCACCACCTTTGCTTGATGAAGTGGGACAGGCAACTAAGAACAATGATAACCATAGACCTGTAATTATTGCTGTAGCTGTAACTGCTGCAGTTACATTCGTTGTTGCAGCATTGCTCTTCTTTTGCTGCATGAAGTGCTGTCGGAAAGGTTCTGCAGTTAGACAAAATGATGAGAGGCCCCTTCTCAGCCTAAGCATGAATGACTACTCTATCGGTATATATCTATATTTTAACGCTTATTGTTATCAACATCTACTAATTTCAATGCAAATCTGATACCTTTCAAAATTTAATCCATCAGGTTCTGGGAATTCAATTAAAGGAGAAAAGGTTGGTCATCAATCTTTAGTTTACAACTCAAGCCATGATATAAAGCCCTCATCTTTTGATGGAAAACAAAACCTTGATTCTAATGTTATCCATACCTCACTAGATGAAAGTGCATCGTTAGGAGCTGTTGGACCAGCTCTGAAGCCTCCTCCTGGAAGGGCTTTTGCCAACCCGCCTGGAATGCCTCCTTTGAAGCCGCCTCCTGGCAGGGTGGAACCCCTCCCTCCTGAACCACCTGCTTATCTTAGGGCTTCTGCCAGCAGCACAGGTCCTCCACCACCTCCACCTCCAGCTCCTGTACCGCCTCCTCGGCCCCCACCTGTACCTCCTCCTCAAATGAAACCTTCTGGCAGTGCTGGTCCTTCCCCCCCTCGACCACCTGCTCCACCAACTCCTGGTGCACCTCCACCACCCCCTCCAAAGGCTGGTCCTGGACCTCCTCGACCTCCACCACCGCTGGGATCAAAGGTTCCTCGGCCACCTCCTGGACTAAAACATCCTTCAAATACTGCTTCTGGTGAAGGAGCTGGCAGAGATAATGATGCTGAGCCTAAAGCTAAGCTGAAGCCGTTTTTCTGGGATAAAGTTTTAGCCAATCCGGATAGTTCTATGGTTTGGCATCAGATAAAAGCAGGATCGTTCCAGTAAGTTAAATCAGTTCCAGTATTCTATTTATATACTATACTGTTTACTAGCTGCTGAGTACGCTATACTGGTTAACAGGTTCAATGAGGAGATGATAGAAACACTATTTGGGTATACAGCCACTGTTAAAAACAAACCTGAGAGCAAGAAAGAGTCTTCATCTGTGGATCCAGGCCCCCAGTATATTCAGATCATTGATTCCAAGAAAGCACAAAATTTATTAATTATGCTGCGGGCATTGAATGTGACGATTGAAGAAGTTTGTGATGCACTTATTGAAGGTTGCTTTCTCTCCGCCTTTTTTCTATGCCTTTTTGTTTTTCAACAAATTTGCATCATCAATGTATATCACAGAAGGGAGCGAGATTTCAAGTTGTGGCAATTTGTGTTTTCTGACTCAGGCCATCTACAATATATAACACCAAATTTTACACCATTTTGGTGTTAACACCAAATTTTTTTACACCAAATTCTTTTACACTCCAATGTATTTGACACCAAAGTGGTGTAAATGGCATCTTTAAAGAATATTCTATACATAATCTTTTAATTAATATTATTAAAAATTTAAAAATACATTAAAACATATTCAATATTATACTTATTTTAAAGATCTCAATAAAACATTTCAAATGATATATTTTTTTTATAACAATTTATTATATATTTTTAAATAAATTAATTTATTGTGAATGAAAATATTTGGTGTTGATGAATAGTACAACACCAAATTTGGTGTTGTACTATTCATCAACACCAAATATTTGCCTTGGAACTTGCATTTTGGAGTCTCCATTGGAGACCAAAATTGCACCAAATTGGTGTAAAACACCAATTTGGTGCTCCATTGGAGTTGGCCTTAGGACAAAACAAGAAAAAGAACATAAATTTCTGATACAGGAACTTAAACTAACATAAATTTCTGATGCAGGAACTTAAACTTACATGTTGATGTTGTAAATAAACATAAAATTATTATCTTTTTCTTTTGAATGATAATAATGAATTCGGGGTTTGGGGAGGGGGAGATGACTCGAACCCATAATTCATAGGGTGGAAGTGTGAGCAGTATACCATTGGCCCAAGCTCATCATGTCAAATAAATAGAACATTATAATATATAAAAGTTAAATAGATTCTTCTGATTTAATTAAATCTTTGATAAGAATAAATAGTTTTCATCTATAAATATTGTAATTTAATTAAAACATTATTGGCCAATGTCATTCATTGAAATTAAATCAATCTGGAGGTTGTAAAGCTTATGTTGTTTCAGAGAAAATGGCTATGTTTTAAACCTGAAAGTAGTGTGTTATCTTGGGGTTGTTTTTGTATTCTGCATCTGGAGATAGTAGTCTGGGAAGTGATTAAGTATATATCATTGCTTTTTTGTGTACAGTACAAGTGTAACTGTAATTGATTTGAGTATGTACCTTATATTTTAATATGTTGTGTTTTATTCAGGAGAACTAACTCATGCAAAATGTTTCATATATTCAATATTTTTGATGCCTAGTAATTGAAATTCACAACATCAGCATTTCATTCAAGCTAAAACAGGCATGAAATATCCAGTTGCACTTAATTCCTTGCCAATGTTAATTGACCCGAAGCTCTCATAGGCATTGCATTAAGATTTAATTGATATGAAGATGGCCTTCAATTGAACTTCTATTCTCCAAACCTCTGATAAGTTATGCATCAATTAATAAAGCAAAAAGTGAGAGATTCGAGTTTACAGTTTAACATGGTATGAGAACGATTTGATCAAGATTTTGTTTTCAAATATTGAAACTCCCCATGGTACTATGTTTGAATCCATGCCCCGGTTTTTTTTTTGACTAAATCCATCTTTGCACAACAGGTACTTCTTATTAGCTCTAACTTTTGGGACAACTAGTTCAATATAGGCAATTTTAAATACAAAAAAATTTGGTTCACCTATTCGTAGAGCTTGGCACAAAATTGAGTGAAATGCGTCTATTAGGCGTGCCTCAGTAAATCATCTATCATCATCATCATCATCTAGGATAGGATCATAGGAGTCAAAACTTCTTATGCCAAAAACGATAATTACGTTAATGATAAGGTTTGGTAAACTGGGGTTCCACAATAATAAAAGCAAAACTGCCTCACTCTATTGTGGTATACTAAACATTTGACAAAAACTTTTATCTGTCTGAATAAACCTTATTCATCAACATGGTATTTCATATTCATACTCCTAGAATTTTCCTGGTACTATTGTGTTGAGGGTTTCAGTGCATAACAATAATCTTACATGTTCTAATTAATTAGGCAATGAACTTCCTGTGGAATTCCTTCAAGCTTTGTTGAAGATGACACCAACACCAGATGAAGAACTGAAGCTTAGGTTGTTCACTGGTGAAGTATCTCAACTTGGGCCTGCTGACCGGTTCTTGAAAGTTTTGGTTGATGTCCCATTTTCTTTCAAACGTATAGAAGCACTGCTCTTTATGTGTACTCTTGATGAGGAGGTTGCCTTGACAAAAGAGTCCTTTCAAACCCTGGAGGTAAGACACTGGATTTTGAAATTTACATTGCTCACCTATTACTTTTTTTAAACATCCAACATTTCAGTTCTTTTTGAAATACATATTGATTGTTCAAATTGAGAAGAGGAAGTTAGATGTTGCTTTGGTGATGAATTATGATGGAAAATATCACATGCTTTTACTTCTACCCTGGTCTTAAAGTTCTCCTTTCCCATTCCATATTATCTCCGTCATGATAAATGGACACTTGATCTAGATTGTTTTTATAATTTAGACAAGCATGTCATATAATATGGAAAGGTTCAAGTGCAAATTTCTAAATAACTGCTAAATCTATTAAAATTACAACCCTGAATTTATAGAAGACCTCATACTCCTTTCAGTTCTGAATTTCTTGTTTGTTGTTTTAGGCTAGTTCATGGTTGTCCTTGAAGATCATGCCATGTACATTTCTGGTAAAGACCTTGCATGTTTTATATTTTCAAATTAAAAAGAGAGTTCTGTTTATATGGGAAAACACAAACAACTATTAACACACATAAATAGGCTGCTAATGGTTGAGCACATCTGGAGTCGAGAAACTCATTGACATGATGTTATTTTGCTTCTCTGCTATTAAGTTCTTTAGTATATAAGGTAAACACCCTTGCATCCTTGGTAAATGGATCTCTATAAAGTAACTAAGTGCTAATTTGGTTATATATCTGATGAATTGTTCTTACTTGGAAATCAGAAATCACAAGAAATACATTAAATAATATTACTTGTTGTACAGCATAGAATGGCTAGTTAATATATTAAATAACCAATGGCATAATGACCAAGTATCAAAGAAAGATACAATTTCTGTTTTAGTTGGGCTGCCAATATTAGAGGAGAAAGAAGGTATTAGGCTAGATTAAAGCAATAGGAAGAAAGTTGCTGTTTTTGGTGAGGACTGGGTGCGGTTGATCAGAGTATCTTAAGATACATTGAGAGTGACACAAATTAGGCATAAAAAAGTAATTGGCACACTGTTGAAAGATTTGAAATGCTTAGTCAGGCATATCATATACAAATGAAAATGCTGCTGAGCATGAAGGGTACAACTGATTATAAAATATAATTTAGGGAGATGTAATTGATCATAATACATGCAAAATAACAACTTAATAGGGCATTGTTGATTTTTAATCAGTATTGGTCTAAAGGTAGCAATCTATCAAAACTGTTTTAGCAAGTGGAGATTGTGTTTAACTATACTGAATGAGCCACTAATCTAATTGTTTTGGAAAGCAACAAATAAAAAAACTAATAGGAAACCTAAGTAAGAGAAGTATAACACTATAGCAAAGAAGTTTGCTTGTAGTTGTTGGTTAACTTTTGTGGACTATTCTGGAAAATGTGTTGTAGTAAAGGAATTTATTTAAGTTTTTGCATATTTGTCTCTCTGCAGTATTCCTTGACATTGTCTTACCATTCAAGTAATTTTTCTGTATAAACATTTTATGTTACTATATAAAAAATTATAATGGTTCATATTGCAGTCTTCATTATACTAGTCTCCCTTATGAACTGTTCAAATTTTGGATGCTAACCTTTGACTGGGATCAGTATCACCATTAGTTAACCACATTTTGCGGCGTACAAGGTTACGAAGCTAGTATATTTCCTTGAGTCGTATATTAGCATATATTTATGATATTACTAAACATACAACTTATTATAAAATTGGTTTAGGTGGAGGGTGGTTGTAACTTGGAACTAAATGTAGATTATCCGTTATATTAGACCCACACAAATATTTAAAGTGCAAAATTGCAAAAACAAATTCAAATACCTGCTGAATAGGATTGTGCAGAAAATATCATGTGGTTTCCACGCAATGGCACATAGCTTCGCTTGGTTTTGGCTTCTCTGATTGAACAGTTATCTGACTTGAATTTGTCTCAAACTTTTGGATAGGTTGCTTGCAAAGAACTTAGAAATAGCCGACTTTTCCTCAAGCTTCTAGAAGCTGTTCTTAAAACTGGCAATCGCATGAATGATGGAACTTTCCGTGGTGGTGCGCTAGCATTCAAACTTGATACACTATTAAAATTAGCAGATGTAAAAGGTGTAGATGGCAAGACTACACTATTGCATTTTGTTGTTCAGGAAATAATTCGTTCTGAAGGTGTGAGAGCTGCTCGTATAATGAGAGAGAGCCAGAGCTTCTCCAGTGTGAAAACAGAAGATCTTCTTAAGGAAGTTTCACATGAAACAGAAGATCACTATAGAAACCTTGGTCTTCAGGTAGTTTCAGGTTTGAGCAGTGAACTTGAAAATGTCAAGAAAGCATCAGCTTTGGATGCTGAAGGCTTAACGGGTTCTGTTGCAAAACTCAACTATTCGCTGTCAAAAACCCGAAATTTCCTGAACTCGGATATGAAGAGTTTAGAAGAAGATAGTGGGTTCCATGAAACATTGAAGAGTTTTGTGCAGAATGCTGAGGCTGATGTCAAGTGGCTGGTAGAGGAAGACAAGAGAATTATGGGCATAGTGAAGAACACCGGTGATTATTTCCATGGGAATGCAGGGAAGGATGAGGGTTTGCGTTTGTTTACTATAGTAAGGGACTTTTTAATAATTTTAGATAAGGTATGCAGAGAGGTGAGAGAGGCGCCAAAGATGCCTGCAAAAACACTGAAAAAGGAGTCTTCTACTGCATCGTCTTCTTCTGATATCCGCCAAAATTTTATTGATCCTCGTCAGAAGCTGTTCCCTGCAATTGCACAGAGGCGGATGGATGATTCTAGTTCAGATGATGAGATGTCATGAATTTCCTTTGGAGAAGGTACTGCATTATTAAACTATAAATTAGCAGTCTATTTTGTTATTCCATTTACAGTGCATGTGAAAATTCTAATTGTGAAATAAGAAAACTAAAGGCGGTGAAAATCTGACACTCTTGGATGCTTTGCATTAATGTTGAATTCTGAGCATGTATTAATTGGTTTTATAATTTATTTAGGCCAATGGTATGATGGAACTTCGACTAACGATGAATGTTCGTTAGGAGTCTACCTCCTTAAATTGCATGTACTGTTTGAAAACAATCCATGTTTACTGAACAGCTGAAAGGAGGTAGCACCCCATGTGACTATATCGCTTTTGTTGGGGCTGTTTCATCGGAGCAGACAACTGGACAGAGCTGACCTCTGGCAGATATACCCACCTTGTCATTGAAGGTCTGGCTGAGAGCAGATTTCATGGTTCACAATGGCGGCTATGCCTTCATGCAGCCTAACTTGTGCATTAGTAGTTAGATATAGTGATGTCTTCAAATATATATATATATATATATATTTGTTTATAATTCTTTTTCAAAGGGTTTATGTCAATAATTTTGATGTTTGGAAAGTGGTGTAACTAGTTGGATAGTACTGAGAGTAGGATTTGTTGTACAATGACATCTTAGAAAAAAGGATTTATTTCATTTCATAGTTCAACTTTTCAAGTGCCTGGTCCAGCCATAATAAATCCTGCTGCAAAGTCACCAAAAAGCCTTTTGAGGAAGTGCATGCCAAAGTTGTGTGTTTGTTTTCATTGTTAGCAAAATGCTTTCAAATGATTAAGAGGTGGTTGATTTCAATGCCCAACTCTTCAATCAATGTGATAGGTCCAAATACCGAGAAATAACAAAGACAAGAACCGATTGAATGTAAGAACACGAAGCTTTTTTACGTGTTCAGCAATAAAGCTTACGTCCACGATTGTCCAACTCTATCTTTGCAAAGTACAGTATATTATTGGATATGTATATTTTTGTTACAATGATGATTCTTCCCTTTTATAGGAAAGAAGGGTTACAATTCTGGTTGTAGCAAATCAGGAAGAGAATCTGAATTAATTACACTCCCTAAACGATTGGGAAAAATAAGGAAAGAATTATAAATTAATTATACTTCCTAATATATTCAGATAATATCAAGAAATTACTATAATTATCTTAAGATAATGTTGACTTGAATGTGAATTTGAATCGATCTCCATATCTGATGAGGAAATTATGGTTTGATTGGGCAATTGTCATGTTCGGAGAGAGAATCATGGTTGAACTTGGTAACTGCCTGTTCTGGAAGATGCTGGATTAATCACGCATCTGAGCGAGCTGACGTGTCATGGTAGTCTCGAGCTTGAGCTCGCTGAGAGACGAGCTGCGCAAGCGGCGAGCTGCAACCTGGCTGTGTTTATAGGTCTGTTGATGCCAGCTGGAAAATTCCTTTAAACAAACTGAAGAACTTGCTGGGCTTAGAGTCAATACTGGGCCTCGTCTGATGGGTTTTGACTGGGTTAACCCTTTTTGGGCCTTCTTATCAGGTCTTGGTTGGGCCTAAATTGGACTTTTACCAGCCCAATTAATGAATCCAAAAAATACGTATAACATTTTCATTGTTAGCAAAATGCTTTCAAATGATTAAGAGGTGGTTGATTTCATATGACAACACCAACTCTTCTTGATCATATCTTTTCATAGGTCCAAATTTTATAACATCAACCTGATAAGAGAATTTCAATCTCTGTAATGTAATTATGAAATCGATGGTGCTCCCAGAACTCACCGGGAAATGTTCCATTAGAGCTTGGTTTGTTGGAGGCATTTATTGTATTTGTGACACTGACGTTCATTTGCAATATGGTGAGAGACCCAGAGGAGTTTATTTATGGTCGAAGTTGATTAACTTCATTCTAGTGTGATAATTTTGGCAAATTCCAACCTAGGATCTCCAAATGAGTTCAGATGTTTGAGTTTACAAGGTTTAGCTTACTTAAGGACGATTACTCTCTAGAGCAAGTGCTAACAATATTTTGAGTTTATATTACAACATATCAAGGTTGACAGTGATTTGGTTTATGTTTATTTATTTGAATGAAGGTTGACAGTGATTTGGTTTATGTTTATTTATTTGAATGAAGAACAAAGTATTTGATTCTAATTTTTTTTAATTATGTTTAATTTTATTTGTTATTGCAAAACTTTTACCAAAGGTGCCGACTCGAAAGCTTTAGAAATACAACAAGTTCAAAATATTCAAAGTGAATAATATTATATATACTTTTGTGAGAATCACGGTTTGATATGTTATATATGCTTTTACGGGGATTATGATCTAGCATGATATCATTAACTTTTAAAAAGTAGTGTCACCGTAGAGATATTTTCATTCATTAAAGGTTTCATTAATATAATTCAGATACCTGACTGATAAAATATTCTCATTTATCATGACTATAACTTGAATGTGGATACATTTTTCTACCTACCACTGTTATGATGTGGATTTGGAGATATCTCCAGTTTTGAAAGGGACCACCAATATAATGTAGATGTGGCGATACTTCCCACCAACCACAAATATGACGTTTATCTAGAGTTATTTTTAATTTAACTAATTGAAATTTGACTAATATTTCACCGTTTAACTTCAAACATAACTATTTATATGGAGATATCACCATTTATAAAATGAACCATCGGTACATCCGCGGGCACTAGACTGATAATAGATCTTTCAAACATAACATTGAGACTATGCCTAGATGGCAACAATTTATCATATTACTATCTTATGTTTAGTAAAACTTGGGATTGAATTAAAAATATCCATATTATGTTTGGTGTAGGTTGAGATTGGATTGAAATAAAATTAATTTAAATACTTTATTATATGCTTAAAATTATATATGAAAAATCTGAAAAAAAGAGAAATATTTTATTAATTTAATTACAAAGATTAATTTTAAATGTAGGTTGAATTTGAATTAGAATAAAATTAATTTAAATATATTATCATATAACATAACTTATATTATACATAAAGTTAATAATGTTGTAAATGGAGTAGGTAGAGAAATAATTAATGAGGAGAGAGAGACAAAAATTCATCTCATTGAATCCATTCCCATTGAATGACAAGAGGGAGAGTGAGATTCAACAATCCATGAGATTCAAGTGAATTTGAGATTAGGATTACGTTCCCAAACTAGTCACTCCAAATATGAGATTTGGGAGTTTGAGATATTTTCAATCCCAAACCCATCTCAAATCTCATGCATCAAACACTCCCTTTGTGGATTGCAAATGGCAACACACCGCTTAAGGGTTGTTTATTTTTTACACATGGACTCACTAAGTTTGTTTTTTTTCTTTAAAATGAGCACTCACTAAGTAGTTATTTTTTAACAGTAGTCAAATAACTTAAAAATAATGAAATATAAATGAAAAATAAAGCATTATGGTAGTTGGCAACTGGCATTGTTGGTCTATGTGCCAACTGTCCCATGCCAATCTTTGGCATAGTTTTATGCTATGGAGAACTAGAAAAACTAATATGCTCTCCCACTTTATATGTGAGTTGGACCCCACTTTCGTGTGGGTCACTCTCCTACTTTCGTGTGGACTGATTTCTCCCATATGGGAGCTACTCTCCCAATCATGCCACCGGTATTCCTATTCCAGTTTATTCCAATAGTCTTTTTGACTAATCCTAATCTTCAAAAAATAAAAATAAAAAAATAAATAAAGCATTGTAACTTTTTAGTTAACTTTAAATGAATGAATTATAGTAGTAAAATATTTCTTCATAATAATGACAACATATTACCATTTGTATCCTAATTTAATATGATACAAATTTATTTCTTTTATTGCTACTTGTGATAAACAACTTCTAAATGGTTGATTCTGTTACACCATTCTGAATTATATATATATTTTTAATTATTATAAAAAATAAATAAAAGTAATTTGTTTATCATTATTTATCATATTTTGATCAATAACAAAATTTATAAGTATTTTTTTTAAAAAAAAGGATTAGGGTTTATCAATTTATTTGTTTTTAATTATTTGTTTCGTGTCCAATAAAAATATGTAGCAGCTATTGGTAACAAGAATATAAGTACCAAATTACTTATTTTCAGAAAACTTTATCTTTATAAATAAATAAGTTGATGCTATAATTTTGTGAAAAAAGAAAAAAAAATGTATTCAGTTTTTAAGTTTCAATTCCTATTAAGTTTTCACTAAAATTCAAAACTATTTGGTATTCAAACAACAAGGGAAAAAAAACAAAAAAAAACACATGACCTGTTAAACGTTCACTAAATTTGGCTACAGAGTAATGGTGAAAAGGACAGTAATTTTACTAATTTTATTATTATTATTATATTTTGATACAAGTAATTTTACTAATTGGACATACAAAAAATGGAAAAAAAGACAATAGTTTAACTAAATATGACTAATTGACTATCAAGGATTCTAGTTTTACTAATTTGACTATCAAGGAATATGATTTGCCAAATTTGACTACTGTAAGGATTAGGAGAAGTCTAGAAACAACAGTGATATAATATAAATTGTCCACTCTCATCTGAATTGTAAGTTTCTTTGTAGAATCCAAAAACTTTAAGTTCAATGGAGAAAACCAACAGAAGTGATTTACATGATGAAGATCCTAAAGGTGGAAATGAGTCAAGCGATGATCAGAATTCGGAAGAAGAGATTAATATGTCAGATTCTCCCAGGGAAGAGAGTTCAGAAGATGAGGAGATTGAATGGAATGACGAGTTCGGGCCTGTGGAGGGGGATCCTGCAGCTAACATGAGGCCTTACATGCATCTTTTTCCAGGGTTCACAGTTGAAGAATTGCTTTCTTTGATGACAGTTACGTTTAAAAGTTATATAGAAAGCGCCCGTGATCCTTCTAGTTCCTGTACGTGTCCTCCTCAAAATCCTGGTGAACTGTCTCGTTTTCTTGTATCCTGGAGAAACCGTTTTCCTGCTAGCTATGGTAATGCTGGAAGCACTTCAAGCTCAAGGCAGAGAACCCATCATTCTCAGAATCCCCAAAATCAAGTTCCTGATGCCGGAAATCAGACAACTGATGAAAAGGGATCCAGTGGAGATCAAGCTGCGTCTAAAGACAAAAAAAATTAGTGTGTTTTTAAATTTTTAATTTTTTGTTGTGTTTAGAGTTTAATTTATAATTAGTTTTCAAAAGTTATTGTCCAAATAGTGTTTGGCTTTAGGTTTTGTGATCATCAAAAATTATTTTGAGTTTACATTATAACTGTATCAAAGTTGACATAAGTTTAAAATATTCGAAGTGATGAATATTATACATATTCTTGCAAGAATCATGTTCTGACTTGATATTATTGTTTTTGTGGGAATTACGGTCTAGTATGATATCCTTACCTTTTAAAAAGCAATGCCACTTTATAGAAGCTTTCATTTATTAAAGGTACCATTAATATAATGCAGGCACCTGACTGATATAATATCCTTATTTATCACAAATATGACGTGAATGTGGATATATTTTTCATCCTACCACCATTACGACGTAAATTTGGATATGTTTCTATTTTTGAAAGGGACCACTACTATGATGTGGATGCGGAGATATTTCCACCAACCACAAATATGAAGTTTGCTCGGAGTTATTTTCGACTATAAAATAAACTACCGATATGTCGTAGACCCACTTAACTAATTGATATTCAACGGAAATTTAACTATTCAACATCAAATACAACTATTACGTGGAGATATCACCATTTATAAATGGGACTATTGATATAACACAGGCACCAAACTGATATTTGATTTTTTCAAACATAATATTAACTATTAAGTCTACGCCTGGCAACAATTTATAAGGACTAGTCTTAGGTAAATCTGTATGGCACGCAAGGTGGAAAAAGAGATCATGTCAAGCAGAAGCGAGTGACAAAATCCTGTTAACATTATTTATTCTGACGGATTATTCTTAAATTGCCAAATCCGTATACAAAGACTAAAGGTCGTAATGAGGCATGAAACACTTGGAGTTGAATTCTGAGAATGTATTAGTTGGTGTTATAATTTATTTATTTATGTTTTTTTTTTTTTTTTGTCTGTATGTGATGGTTTTTGCCAAATTTGTAAGAGAATTCTGGGAAAGAGAAACCTACGTCTCCTTCTCTTGAGGCCTATGATGATACAAAATCAGGTTCTTGAACTTGAATTAATTGCTAGCATCACTTCAACCTTTTTATACTTATATTAGCCCCTAGGGCCACCTAGCTTGTGACCATGCTTTGAATTCTTATAACCAATTCCAACAAAATTTGTGAACTTAATTAACTTATGACCAATCTGGATTTCCAAATGGGTTTAAGGGTCTAAGTTTATGATTTTTTTAGCATAGCTACACAAGTTGATGATATTTTAGCTAAGCTAAGGATGACATTAATTTTAAGTAAATCTTTTGCAATATTGTGCATCAATTACATTTAAATTCAAAACCTTAATCTGTAAGAAACTTCCCTATTCGAAATTGCAACTTGGTGGTCCTTGATACTATAGCTCTCCACGCACTACAATTCACATATCCAAAGAGTTAAAATCTTGCATGAGGCTTTGCTTATGTCTATTAAGATTGAAACATTCTTATGTTAAAACTTAAAAGTAAAACAAACAACATTAGAACTTCATCAATAATTATAAGTATCAAAATCAAACATCGAAAGTCTAAAGTATTGACTTAAAAATTGTTTGTTTTTTTCCACTTATCACTTAATAACTTTAATTGGAGACAATAATTTATTTTAATTATTTTAAATGATAAAATGGATATTAAATTATTGAATTATATTTAAAATATTTTTCTTCGAAAACTATCCTTCTAATTATAACATATTTTTATTTTTAAATATCAAAATTTAAATAGTATAAATTTATTACTTTTTTAATTGCTACTTCTGATAAACAACTTCTAAATCCCATAAAAGTTAAAAATTGTGCGTAAAAATCACTTCTATAGATGGTAATATGGCACCCATAAAGGTTAATTATGTCTAAAACAATACAGATTAATGTAAATAAAAAATACCACTAAGTACTACTAATATATCACCAGGAAGAATTTTCAGATTACATCAATAAAGTGAATCCAAAGGTGGTTATAAATTGTGTTAAAATACACACAACCGCACCTGATGTCAGACTCACTTTCAAAATTATCTGAATCTCAAGATTCTTCTAACGACTTTAACGGATTTTAAAGCAACTTTTTTTCTCCAACAATTCCCTCCAAAACCCCATATTTTCTTTCACTTTCCGAGAAAATGTCCGAGCAACATGAAAGTCCTCCAAACAAAGAGACTCAAATGGCGACATCTTCAGATGAAGCGAACCAAGAAAACCCCCCTGAAACCCCACAACAGGAATCCAATCCCGAAGAAGAAGAAGACAAGAAGACTGTCAGGAATCCAAGAAATGTTGCGTTGGAGCCTGATCCATTGGCGCCGTTTCTTGTGAGGTTGGAACATGATCAGCAGACACAGATTGGCTTCTTCAAGGGCATGATTAACTTCCATCGACGAAATAAAGAGTATCCTTTTGAGAGAAAGGAGGCAATGGAAGATTTCATCAATAATTGGCTTCAAGTCCGTGTTCCGCCGCTAGATTTCCAGCAAACACTTCAAAGAGTGTGGGGGAGATATGCGGAGACAGGGAATGCCATTGGTGAGAACTTGAATGCTTTGAGTCCTGCTGATAGACAAGTGTTTTTGTCGGCAAATGGGATTTTGTTTGCTTATTATAGTGAAAAGAAAGCTAAGAAGAGAAAAATCCAGGAGACTCATGGTGCAACATGTTCAAGTAATAAAGGAGTAAAAATCGGTGGATCAAATGTACCTCCGGACAAAGAACCTGAAAAAGGTCTAAAGAAATATAAAGAAGTTGACAACAAGTTAGAACCTAAAAAGGGTCTAAAGCAATATAAAGAAGTTGACAAGAAGTGGAAAATTGTTGTTGAAACTAATCAGCTGAAGCTGAAGTTCGTGTCAGAGTATCAGAAGAAGAAGGTAGAGGAACCGAGAGAAAAGCCTGAAGAGCAAAAGAGAGAAAACCCTCCTGAGGAGAAACCAAGTGAAGAAGATGAGGAGGAGGAGGCCTGGAGCGAAGCGAATTTTGAGACTTTGATTAGTATCTTGCAGTCCCTGGCAGATTACAACTTCAAGTTGTCTAAGTTTCCCTATGATGATGTGAATGACATGGAAGAGTTTATCAAGAATTGGGTCGGACTTGATATTTCTGTGAGTGATTGCGTGGGAGTGATCAAGAGGTTGAAGAAGAATTTCAAGAAGAAGTTTTGGATGGCGATTGACCACGGGTACCGTTTCAGGAATCAGAAGCAGGAACAGTTGTATATTTGTGCAGATGTTCTATGGAATATGGAGGCACATATGAATTCGGATGATGAAGGAGACGAGGAGGAGGTGGGGGAGAAGAAAGATTTGAGTGATGAAGGAGGAGGAAACCTGGAGGGGGAGAGTCCTGATGATCAACAATTTCTTGATTTTTCAGAACCTGAATATGATCCTGCAATGCGTCCTCTGTTGCCGTTTTTGATTAGGAGTACTTTCGAGCAGGGTCCTGGAATTGTCTCAGATCTTATGCCTGTAGAAAATCCTGTTCCTCTGCAAGTGATACGGCCTCCAATACCACCAGTGCCACGATTTCAGGATACTAAGAAGGAAGACAATAAGCAACAGAAGGCTGGTAGTGGTAAAGATTCAAGTTCAGTGAAGAGAATTCTTCCTCGGATAATTTTATGCAGGGGAATACCACGAGTAGAGGGATTTCAGGATACCGAAAAGGTAGACAAGAAACAACAGAAGGTGAAGAGAACTGGTCTTCAGACAATATTACGAGGAGTACCACCAGTACTGCGATCTCAGGATAGTAAAAGAGAAGAAATGTTACAGAGGCCAATACCACCAGTACCGCAATTCCAAGATACTAAAAAGGAAGACAAGAACCAACAGAAGGCTGATAGTGGTGAAGATTCAAGCTCAGGGAACAGAACTGATCCAGGGGGAGCCAGTAGTCAAGGTGTTGATCCTGACTCTGAGAAACCTCATGATGAGAATCCTGAAGGTGGAAGTGAGGCACCTGGGGAATTGAAGTCTGGTGGAGACGAGATTAAGGACACTAAGCAACAGTGATTCAGGTTTGGAGGCAATAATTTGATTTTTGCTGTTGGTTATGAGGCGTTGTTACGAAAATCAGTACATTCTTTCAGTTTAAGGAAGTCATTGATGTGATGTCAGATATTGGTTAGTCTGATTCTAATATGTATAGTTGTAAGATGATTTAGCCAACGGTATCTTTAGTAGATGCACATTCTTTGATAAGGATGAGGAACTTTTCAATTCTGTAAAATTGAGCAGACAATTGGAAAGTAGATTACATTGATATGCAATTCAATTGCTGATGCAAATTCTGTTAACTATATATAAGAAGTGTGATGAGAGCGGTGAATAGCATCAGAATTCTAGACCCCTTGGTATTTGTTTGAAAAGGAAATCACAGTTTTATTCTCATAGAATCCTTATTAATTGATGGAAAGGAAAGAGTAGATAAGTAATTTAGTTACATCTTTGTTCTGATAAGAAATGGTAATCAAAACAGATAGTAGGAAAACAAAATAGAAAAGGGAAGAGTGATTGAAAAGGTAAAGAAATAATTAAAACATTAAATAGTTGTTTAAATCAACTGAGATGAATAACTCAGAACTTCAACTGTACACAGAATGGTTGAATTTGACACAAGTTATTGTCAGGAGTATGACTATGAGACGGGATTTTAAAAGGTTTCATGAGTTCTAAAAAAAGCTGCATGAGTTATGGTCCTTTGACATATGAATTTTGAAACTATTCTTTGTACCTTTTTTTATACGCACTATTGCTGATACAAATTATGTTGCCACTAAACATAAAAGATTACACTACACCAACTTGTTCTTCCCTAATTAGAGTTTGGATGTTCAGGATGATAATGTTTTCAGTGTAAGCTTTTCAGGGTTCTTTATAACAATTTGCATGACCAATGGAGGCCAAACTACCAAGTAGAGCTTGATACCTCAATGTTACAAATTTACATTCAGGGTGAATATGGTATTTCAAAGATCAAAAGCCAAACGATGTGAATTTGCTTGTGCAAAAGTTGTGCATCAAGTCAGGATGGCCGAGTGGTCTAAGGCGCCAGACTCAAGTTCTGGTCCTCTAACGAGGGCGTGGGTTCAAATCCCACTTCTGACAATTCCACTTATGTAAATTGTGTTTTGTGTGAATGGATTCAAAGCCCAAAACGTTAGGCACACCATTTTCTACTTGTTCTAATAATGATTTTTTTTTTTTTTTTTAAATAAAAATATAAAACTTTGAAGGTTAGGAAAAATGGATCAAAGTATCCATTATATTATTTCTCCTAAAACAAATTTTCTTTCCTATTTAATTTAAATACAATGAATTTTTTTTAAAATAAAAAAAGGGTAAATTGACTCTATATATATATATATATATAACTTTAAAAAGTTAAAAAATACAAATCAAATCCATCCATTACATTCTCTCTCTTAAAATAAACTTTCTCTCCTATTTAATTTAAATATAATGGATAAATTTGTACAATGGATGAATTTGTTTTAAGAGAAAGAATGTAATGAATAAATTTGATTAGTTTTCTCTAACATTTTAAAATTAGAGAGTCCTTATTTTCAAAATACTATATATATGTATATATATATTTTTACCAACAAAATTAACTAAAAATAAACTAATTTTGGGTTTTATGTGAATGGATTCGTAAGCCCAAAACGTTAGACCTCCTATTTTCCACTGGTTCTAACATTAATGATTTTTTAAAGTGAAAATAGCGTAAATTGATTTTTATATAATACTAATAATATATATTTTTTTACCAAAATCAACTAAAAGTGAAATAATTTTAGGTTTCGGTTATTTCATTTAGCATAGGGGAAGGCTTGATTTTGTAATTGATGTCTTATTTGTAGGATCCCTTGTGTAAATCTTTGTGGGACTCTAATTTTGTGATTGTACAAAATCCATTATTGTAGATGATGAAAATATTTTGTATCAATACAAAATCAAACTTCCACAAAAAATTGATTTTTTTTTCCTTTTTTTTTTCCGATGATTTTGAAATTTTGCAGACCTGGATGTAAGAAATTGATTTTGCAATAAGACAGTTAAAATTCCATATGAAATTCCATAAGGGATCCCATACCTAAAAATCTTTATTTTGTTTAAGTCCATGTGTATTTTTTTCTTCTTACTTTCATGAGGTAGGACTTAATTTTCAAAACTTGCAAATATAAAGTTCAAAAAAACTAAAACAAAGAAAAAGTTTACAGTGTTACATAGTAATGAAATCGAGTGATTTTCTAAGAATAAAATCGGTAGCATTTTAGTTTTTTCCTTTATAATAATTAAAAAACCACCTTCGGCACCGGATGTTAATTAACAAGGGCATGTCTAGACGGGTTAAGACTCTTTAAATAAGATAAACAATATGAAACTCAACAGAACTAAAATTATGATAGCAACGAGTTTGAACCCAATCAAATTTGATTGAATTTTGGTTACCATGTTTTAAAATTACTTTTTATAATAGGGAGAGTATTGTTTAAAAAATAAATAAATAATAATAATGACAATAATAAGGGAGATTCTTTTTCTATAAATAAGCTGTTCCTCACATATTTGTATAATTGTATCACAAGTATAAATAAAAATAAAAGAACCTGTTAACTTCTCTTTTTCATGAATCAAAGCAACAAAGTATATCCGGTTGAGATAAATTATTGCAAATTCTTGATCAACCATGTCAACAAAAGAACTTGAAAGTGGACGGAGAAGAAAAGATGGTGATTGATGAAGACGAAGAAGTTGATATATTAAGATATTCATGCTTGCAAGAGTCATTGCAACTTAAAAGAGTATTTAGATTGGATGAAGCAATGACCGAGAAAAATCTGAGATTGATGAAAAATGAAGCAAGCTGCAAATAGAAGAGATTGAACTTTCACTTTCTCCTAAGCGCATGATGATTGGTCAAACCTTTAGATTTTATTCAACTAACAATTATACTTGATGCTATCGATAGAAACAAAAAAAAATTCCGGTTAAATCAAATGAGAAAGATCTTTTTCTTAATTGAAAAAGATTTTTTTTTAAAAAAAAATATTGTGCATATTATGGTATTGTAAATTTCTCATATTATTCTTACAATCAAATCTTCTTGTAGTATAGAACAGTTTCACTAACAATTGCTATTGGGATTGGAAAGTTATATATATGTGTATATATATACACACACTAGCAGACCAAGGGGATTTGGATTCATCACTTTTGATTCACAAGATGTTGCAGAAAAGGTTTTGAAGCAAAATTCATATAAATTGTTAAAAGGACTCAGCCTAAAGACCAGAATGATAAGCACATAAACGTTTATGATGCCTACCATACTTGTATAGGCTATGATAATTCCGCATATAATTGTTGTGTACCATTTTCACCTTTTCTTGGCTTTTCCAACGGTTCAACATTATCACCGCTGGAATCCTCGATTTTGTGCTTCTAACTTTGGCTGGGGATCATTTTGTAGTACTATGAACAACAAAGTACAAAGTCGCAAATTATTATTGATTCTTTTAATCATCGTCCAATATCTTAACTTTTAATTACCCAAATTGAGTGATACACTATCCGTTTGTGCCATTTATATATTTGTGCAGATCATGCCAAAACTATTTCATACCTACCAGTAATACATATTTGTGTGCTCGTGAATATGAATTTGATGTCTTGGATTATAGTGGCAAACATCATGAAATATTTGCATTTTTATTTCACAAAATATTAGATCTTGTTTGATTCAAATTAAAGTTTGCCCATTAAGCTTTATTCATCTCTATGAAATGATGTTTACAGGACTAATATTCATACAAATGTAATTATTCGTCGATATATGTATCACTTAATCACAAATTTTTGTACAGCCTATGAATCAAATTCAGGATCTTGAGTGTTAACATATTATCAATGTGTTAATTGTCTGGATGGATTGACTGACAGTTTTGAGTTTTTTACACAAGATTTTGAATACATGAAAAAATCATTCATTTTAATAGAAACTCCTCATACTTGCATATAAAAATAAATGATAAGACAGCAAAAACATGAGAACAACATTTAATGACTCCAAATCTATCTCCCCATTTATTAAATTAAATGTTGTTACATGACTTATAATACTTAAAACACAATATAAAGAGTGCTAAAATAATGGCTCCATTATGTCACTTGTCATTTTGAACTACACTTAAGTAATAGAATAAAGAAAAATGTACATACATCTTAGTCAAACAAATGAGTGGCTTATTGTATCAGTAAATGAGCATGTATCAAACACACTACTCCAATTAATCCAATCAGGATTGTAGTTAGATATTCTGTTCAATATAAGTGAATGCATTCACACATCAAGATCCATTCATTGGTGAATGTACTCAGATAACAAAAACCATAATTATTGCAAGCAAAATAATATCATTAGGAATATCTACCCCAGCCCCTTTGTACAAAAACATTTTCAGTAAAAATTCTATAAAAGATTATTGCAGGAAGATTTACACCCCAATTAATTTCACAATAATTAGTGACAAGTAAAATTAAGAAAGCTTGAACAATCATAGTCAACCAATTATAAAATTTGTGCCCATCCTCAAACCCGCCCCGTTTGGAGCATTTGGACCCGCTCTGAATTAGTATTGTTTTAATGAGCTTCTAGGCCCAAAAGGTTGGGTCCACCAGTCAAAGCCGTGAGTGCAATTTTCCTTTATTATTATTTTTTTATTTAAACCATTAATTAACGTACTTTTTTTTTTTTTTAAGCATTTCTTGATGATATTGGTTTCCTTAAAATGATAAGTATAATTAAACAATGTGCTTATCTGAGATAATAGCCGATATTACAATTTTTGTTTCTTAAATTATTATTGATGGGTTTTTGTTTGTTATTATACCATAAATTATTATTTTTTAAAGTATTCCATAAATTATTTTAGTTTTACTTTTTGATGTCAATATTCAGCGTTTCAGTGAGAGAATGGTATAGAGCATAACTCCACAAGTACCATTTTTTGAAAAAGGGAAAAATTATACTATGTGTCGACGTCTAAATTCAATTGACCCAAGTTCTTAATCCAATACTTTAAATAAAGCAAAATAAAAATAAAGACAAAAGAAAGAGAATAGGAAGAATAACGAATGCAAGAAGATCTTTTACGTGGTTTGACCTAAAAAGATGCCTACTCGACGACTGTTTTTCTGATTATTTTAATAGAGTCATATTATATTATTCATTGTTCATCGTTACAAAGAATTTTCAACCTCTATTTATAGTGTGGGGTGTTACAATTTGAGTACAATAAAAATACGAAAGAATTTTACATTAATTATATTTTCAAAACCGGTATCCATCAATTCAGGGATAGATTTTGCTGAAATAGGAATTTGATTTTACTTTTAATTTTGTTAATTGACTCTTCCTCAACTTAGGCTGTTGCTTTTCTAGAAAAATTTCTTTAAAGAGCACTTCATGCTACGAGCTAGACCTCGTTCTGGACAACCTAGAGCTAAGTATAAGGTAGTTTTAACCATGATTGACTAGCAACAAAAGAACTGCAACAGTGAACTGAAAGCTCGTTTTTGTGAACTAGACGTTGGAAAATTGGATCTTTGCCTATTGGGTCAATCCATTGGATTAATTCGTCGAGCTTTATCAGCCCACTTATGCAGCCCCAAATATACTCACAACACTATGTTATTCATATCCATACAAGAGATATTCATATCCATTATGTTTTAATTCAATTATTTAAAAAAAGAAAAAAATAGGAGTCCTAAAAATAAAAAGTGAATTTAAAACATTGAAAATAAATAATGTTAATACTATAATTTTAGGGATGCCAATAAACATTGAATTTAATTTAGGATGATTTCTATGTTATCATAACATAAAGATAATTTTCATGTGTTGTGCTAAAAAATAGCGTTTTGGTCAAAAACCTCAACAGAGCCCAAAAAGACCAACGGGCCCTATAAATTAACAATAACAAAAGGCCAGATGAAATATTAGGAGATACGAAACCCGTTTTCCAAAAACACATTAGTTGTATGCTATATTGGTAGGAACATTAAGCAAGTTCAATCGCGCCAAATTAGTAAGTTAGCTCGGGTTAAGGAGCTTGCATAAGGCACAACTCAAGGTCACAGTTTTAGTGTAGCCCGTTACATATCATCAGCTCACTATTTTCTTAACAGTGTAAATGATACTTAATTTGATAAAGCTCTAAGAATGGGAAAATGAACCTTACCAAACATGAAGACTTCCATAATGAATAGATTATCTCTTTAAACAAGAAGTTGCTAGAATTGTAATACAAATCGAATATGGTTATAATTAATTGTAGTATGATTTGATATCTAAGTTTTTTTATGCAATTTCAAGTAAAATAACAAAGAAGATTTTAGCATTTCCTATATTATAGTGATTGAATTAGATGTAAACAACGAATCCTAACACTATATAAAGGGGATCTTGGCGTGCACAAAATACAACATTGAACAACCCTTTAACCCTTAGCGTAAACTTTGTTGAAAACCCTATCTTTCCTCCTCCGATAATAGCATAACTGTGGATGTAAGCATCACACATAGGGCTGAACTATTTTAAAAATTCTCCGTATTTGTTTCATTGTCTCCACTTCTTCTCCTTTACTTTGCATTATCGATTTTCACCGTCATTCACTTTTTCATCATAATCAACCCATACATTTTTATAACCACTTGCAACATTTCATCGCAAACCCCCATAAATCTCCATATTCACACAATTCAAATAAAGTTAGGTCATGATCGTTTACTATGTTAACTAAAAGGAATATAAAGAGCATGTCTAGATATTACAGGACTCTTCAATAACATAAATATTTTGAAACTCAACATGCTAGAATTCTAATGGTAGTGAGCTCCAACCCAATTAAATTTGATTGAATTTTGATTACCTTTAGAATTACTTTTTCTAATTTCAAAAAGAGTAAGCTTATTATTCTATAAATAATTTGTTTGTCACAGGTTTGTGTAACTAAACTATAAGTAGTACTAAAAAAAAAAAAATTGTTAACATTTTTTCATAAATAAAGGTAACAAAATTTATCCAATAGATAACTTCCTGTATTCGATCAACAATGTTAGCAAAAGAACTTGAGAGGTTGATGAAGAAATTGTCCATTGTCAAGAATTACAGTATTCTCAATGAGTTATGGAAGAAAAAAGATCCTGCATTTCTACACTATATAGTCAAGAAAATTGGACCACTAAAACTTTAAGATTTGGAACAACCGTGGAACAATTTAAAGCAAGAAAAGATGAAGTAATCTGGATAGTCCCCATAGAAGATTTCACATATTGAAGCCGATTTGTTAATGGAGTTGTCAAAAGCTTTACTGTTCCCTATATATATATATATTTATTTCTTATTTTTGCTATGATTTTATTGTTTCTTGAAGATGTCCCAAGAAAATGAACATAGTGTTAACTCTCTACTACATCTCGAAGAACTTGAGCCGTCGTCGCCCCCACAAGCTTTTGTTGAAGGCAAACCGCCTAAAGTCTCGTCAAATTCTTCCATAAGATTCATAGAAGAATAATTGAAAAGAATTGTCACATTGATAGGTGAAGATAGAGATCATAAAGTGGTTCTGCAATGCCTAAATCTTTTTAACAAAATGAAAAATCTAGAAGTTGAGTTTTACAAAATCCTAATTTGGTTGCAAGTTTGAATAATATACACAGAGAAGGTCTTGCAATAGTGTTCGATTTTGATGATATTGTTGGTGTGGATATGATTCTTTCTTACCCAAGTTTGTCACCTCTAAAACATGGAAACCAGACTATGGTATCAAAGGAGTCCCATAAGACAATTTAGACTATATAATAAAGAAACTAGATTACGGTATCGATAATGGAGTTCCACAACATAGATTCAGAGGCAAAGAAATAAATATTTAAGAATTACAGTATTTTCAATGAGTTATGAAAGATAAATTGGACCATCCAAGCTTCAAGATATGAAACAAACGTGGAACAACTTGAAGCAAGAAAAGATGAAGCAATCAAGATTGTTCTCGGAGAAGATTTCACATATTGAAGTTGATTTGTTAATAGAGTTGTTAAAAGTTTTATAGTTCACTATTTTTTGTTTGTTTTGCTCTCATTTTTTGTTAATTATTAATGGTTTGATTTGTCATTTCTTGAAGATATCTAATAAAATAAACTTAGCGTTAACTTTTCACTACCTCCCCAAGAACTTAAGCCATCACTACTGCGACAAGCATTCGTAGAAGGTGACCACATGCCACTGCCTCTCCAAGGACTTGAGCCACTGCCACAACCACCACAAACTTTTGTAGAAGGCGACCCCATGCCAAAAGTCTTGCCAAATGATACTATAAAAGTCATAGAAGAATAATTTGAAATAATTTCCTCATTGATGGGCGAAGATAGAGGTCATGAAGTGGTTTGTAACACTTAAATCTTTTTGACAAAACAAAAGACTTCAAAGCTAAGATTTTACAAAATCTCAATTTGGTTATAAGTTTGGATAACATTCACGAAGAAAGCTTGCAATAGTGCTCAATTTCAGTGATGTCGTTAGTGTGGATATGATTCTTTTTTATCTAAGTCTGCCACCTTTGGAACATGAAAACCAGACCATGGTATCAACAAAAGAATCTAATAACACAATTTAGACTATGTAGTAAAGAAAACTAAACCATGGTATCGATAAAAGAGTCTCATAACATCGATCTAGAGGCAAAGAAAGAAATATTTAAGAATTACAGTATTCTCAATGTGTTATAGAAGATAAATGATCCTGCATTTCGAGACTATATAGTCAAGATAATTGGACCATCCAAACTTCAAGATATGAAATAGACGTGGAACAACTTAAAGCAAGGAATGATGAATTACAATATTGATTGCTTTTTTCCTTTTTCAATTATGCTCTCATTCTTGTTTCTAGGTCTAATTTATTGTTTCTAGATGTATTTGATAATTACCACATTCACTCTTTAATGTTTTTTCATTTCTCGTTTTTACTCTCATTCTTGTTTTTAGGTCTAATTTCTTATTTCTGAATCTACTACGTCCGATTTCGATGATGTCATTAGTGTGGCCATGATTCTTTCTTGTATAAGTCTGCCACCTTTAGAACATGAAAACCAGACCATGGCATCAACAAAGAAATCACATAACACAATCTAGACTATATAATAAAGAAAATTGGACCATGATATCGACAGAGGAGTCCCACAACATCGATTTGGAGGTAAAGAAAGAAATATTCAAGAATTATAGTATTCTCAATGTGTTATGAAAGATAAAAGATTTTGCATTTTTAGACTATATAGTTAAGATAATTGAACCATTCAAGCTTCAAGATATGAAACAAACATGGAACAACTTGAAGCAAGAAATGGTGAATTATAGTATTCACTACCTTTTCCTTTCTCAATTTTGCTTTCATTGTTGTTTTTGAGTCTGATTTATTACTTCTAGTTCTACTTCATATTTCACCACATTCACTCTGTACTATTTTTTAATTTCTTGTTTTTGCTCTCATTCTTGTTTCTTGGCTTGATTTCTTGTTTCTAGGTCTACTTTCTTGTTTCTTGAAAATGAAACCTAGCGTTAATCGAGAAGTTGAGTAAAATTAAAATAACGAAATCAACCACATTCACTTTTCACTGCTTTTTTGTTTCTTGATCTTGTTTTTACTCTTATTTTTGGTTTCTAGTCTAATTTCTTATTTCTAGCCTTACTTTGTTATTTCTTAAAAATGTCACAAGAAAGTGAACCTAACATTAACCAAGAAGTTGAGTTGCGACCACCGTTGCCAGCATTACCATCGCGAACCATGTCATTACCTCTACCACCACAAACAGAAGACCTCATGCCACGACCTTTACCACATAAGTAGAAGACCCCATGCCATTGCCTCCCTAAGAAACACTACCACTATAAGAAGGTAACGTCTCGTCAAATGCTGCTACAAAACTTATAGAAGAAGAATTTCAAATAATTATCGGACTAATAGGCGAAAACAGAACTCGTGAAGTGGTTCTACAATACATTGATCCTCTTAACGACGAAACGAAAATCCATTTTATCTTGAAATCTAAACTTTTACTAAATGATAGTTTGACTAAAAAATTGAAAATTATTCACCAACAATTTCTTGCAATATTGTTAAATTTCAATAATAATGTTGGTGTGAACATGGTTCTTTCTTGCCTGCATCTATCACCTCTAGAACTTGAAAACCAGACAACAGTTTCGACAAAGGAGTCCCATAATAAAGTTGAATTGAGAAGATGAAACATTCAGGAGGTTAAAAAAGAAGCAATTAAGAACTGCACTATTCTTGCTGAGTTATGGAAGCTAGAGGATCCTGCCATTCTAGACGATGTGTTCTAGAAAATTGGACTATCCAAACTTTAAGATTTGGAACAAAAATGGTACAACTTAAACTAAGAAAAATTAGGTAACCTGGACCATTCCTTAAGTAGATTTTATAGACTAAAGACGGTTTGCTGATGGAATTGTCAATGCCACTGTCTTCCTGAGAACCACCACCACCTTAAGAAGGCAACATTGCACCAAATATTGCTACAAAACTTATAAAAGAAGAATTTCAAAGAATTGTAGACTGATAGATGAAGACAAAGTTCGCGAAATGGTGTTGTAATACCTTGAACCTCTTGACGATGAAACGAAAATTTGCTTCATCCTGAAAGTTAAGCTTTTACTAAATAACAGTTTGACGACAAGAGTGGAAATCATTTACCAATAATTCCTTATAATAATATCGAATTTCGAGGATGATATTAGTATGAACATGATTCTTTCTTATCTAGGCCTACCACCTTTGGAACCTGAAAACCAAATAATGGTTTCCATAAAAAAAGTCCCATAATAGAGTCGATTTGAGAAGCAGGAACATTCAGGAGGTGAAGAAAGAAACATTCAAGAATTATACTATTTCGTTATGTTATGGAAGTTAAAGGATCTTACATTTCTGAACGATGTGTTTAGAAAAATTAGATAATCCAAGCTTCAAGATTTGGAACAAAAGTAGAACAATTTAAAGTAAGAGAAGATGAAACAACCAAACCATCCTGGAGCAGATTTCACAAACTGAAAACAATTTGTTAATGGAGTTGTCAAGACCCTATGCCATTATCCTACCCCCTTCCCAGGAACAATCACCACTACCACCACAAAAAGGCAACATCTCACCAAATGTTGTTATAAGACTCATAAAAGAAGAATTCCAAAGAATTGTTAGACTAATAGCTCGTGAAGTGGTTCTATAATACCTTGATCCTCTTGATGATGAAACGAAAATTCACTTCATCCTGGAAGCTGAGTTTTTACTTTGGCTGCAAGATTAGAAATCATTCACTAACAATTTTTTGCAATATTATCATATTTAAGTGATGATGTTGGCGTGGACATGGTTCTTTCTTGTTTGAGTATACTACCTTTGGAACTTGAAAACCAAAACATAGCTTCTACAAAAAAGCCTACAACGGCGTTGAACTGAGAAGAAAAAACATTTAGGAGGTAGAGAAAGAAACAATCAAGAACTATATTATTCTCGCTGAGTTATGAAAATTAGAGGATCCTATATTTATAGACGATGTGTTCAAGAAAATTGGACAATCCAAGCTTCAAGGTTTGGAACAAAAGTGAAACAATTTAAAGTAAGAAAAGATGAAACAATCATGATCATCTATAGAGCAAATTTCATAGACTGAGGAAGGTTTGTTAATAGAGTTTCAAGACCCCATGCCACCACCTCCCCAAAAACCATCACATCACAAGAAGACAATATCTTGTCAAATGTTACTACAAGACTCATAGAAAAAGAATTCCAAAGAATTGTTGGACAAATAAGCGAAGATAGAGGTCGTGAAGTGGTTCTGTAATACCTTGATCCTTTTATGACGAAATGAAAATCTGTTTCATCATGGAAGCAGAGTTTTTGCTCAATGATAGTTTGGTTGCAAGATTGAAAGTTATTCACCAATAAGTTCTTGTAATATTATCGTATTTCAGTGATGATGTTGTTATAAATATGGTTTTTTCTTGTCTAGGTCTGTCACCTCTTGAAAGTCGAACAATGATTTCCACAATGGAGTCCCATAATTGGGTCAAACTCAGAAAAGAAAATATTTAGGAAGCAAAGAAAGAAATAGTCAAGAACTACACTATTCTCGTTGAGTTATGGAAGTTAGAGAATTTTACATTTCTAGATGATATGTTGAAAAAAATTTGACGATCCAAGCTTTTAGGTTTGGAACTAAAGTGGAATAACGTAAAACAAGAAAATATAAAATAGTCAGGATCATCTCTAGAGTAAATTTCATAGACTGAAGACAGTTTGCTAATAGAGTTGTCAAGACCCTAAACCATCACATCCCTAAGAATCATCACTATCATAAGAAGGCAATGTCTCGTCAAATGCTGCTACAAGACTCATAGAAAAAGAAATTCAAAAAATTGTTGGACTAATAAGCGAAGACAGAACTCGTGAAGTGGTTTTGTAACACCTTGATCCTATTATGACGAAATGGAAATCCGTCTCATCGTGGAAGCTAAGTTTTTACTAAATGATAGTTTGATTGCAAGATTGAAAATCATTCGTCAATAATTTCTTGCAATATTGTCATATTTTGGTGATGATGTTGTCGTAAACATGATTTTTTTTTTGTTTGGGTCTATCATATCTGGAATTTGAAAGTTGAACAATGGTTTCCACAAAGGAGTCCTATAATGGGGTCGAATTGAGAAGAAAAAACATTTAAGAGGCAGAAAAAAAACAATAAAGAACTACACTATTGTTGCTGAGTTGTGGAAACTAGATAATCTTGCATTTCTAGACGATGTGTTCAAGAAAATTGGATCATCCAAATTTTAAGGTTTAAAACAAAAGTGGAACAACTTAAAATAAGAAAAATGAAACAGCTAAAATCACCCCTAGAGTAAATTTTAAAGACTGATGACGGTTGCTAATAGAGTTGTCAAGACCCCATGCCACCACCTTCCCAAGAGCCATCACCATCACAAGAAGGAAATGTCTTACCAAATGTTGTTGCAAGACTCACAGAAAAAGAATTTCAAAGAATTGTTGGACAGATAAGCAAAGACAGAACTCGTGAAGTGGTTCTAACGCCTTAATACTCTTATGACGAAATGGAAATCCGCTTCATCATGAAAGTTAAGCTTTTGCTAAATGATAATTTGGTTGCAAGATTGAAAATCATTCACGTATAATTTTTTGCAATATTATCGTATTCCGGTGATGATGTTGTTGTAAATATGAGTTTTTCTTGTCTAGGTCTGTCACTTCTGGAACTTGAAAGTCGAACAATGGTTTCCATAAAAGAATTTCAAAGAATTATCGGACTAATGTTGAAGGAAATGTCTCACCAAATGTTGTTGCAAGACTCATAGAAAAAGAATTTCAAAGAATTGTCGGACTGATAAGTAAAGATTGAGCTCGTGAAGTGGTTCTATAACACCTTAATCCTCTTATGACGAAATGGAAATCCGCTTCATCATGAAAGCTAAGCTTTTGCTAAATGATAGTCTGGTTGTAAGATTGGAAATCATTCATGAATAATTTCTTGTAATATTGTCGTATTTCGGTGATGATGTTGTTATAGGCATGAGTTTTTCTTGTCTAGGTCTATCATCTCTGGAACTTGAAAGCCAAACAATGGTTTCCATAAAAGAATTTTAAAGAATTGTCAGACTAATATTGAAGGAAATGTCTCACCAAATGTTGTTGCAAGACTCATAGAAAAATAAATCTAAGGAATTGTCGAACTGATAAGCGAAGACAGAACTCGTGAAGTGGTTCTATAACACCTCAATCCTCTTATGACAAAATGGAAATCTGTTTCATTATGAAAGCTAAGTTTTTGCTAAATGATAGTTTGGTTGTAAGATTGGAAATCATTCATGAATAATTTCTTGCAATATTGTCGTATTTCGGTAATGATGTTGTTGATGATATGGGCTTTTTTTATCTAGGTCTGTCACATTTGGAACTTGAAAGTCGAACAATGGTTTCCATAAAAGAATTTCAAAGAATTATCGGACTAATGTTGAAGGAAATGTCTCACCAAATGTTATTGCAAGACCCATAAAAAAAGAATTCCAAATAATTGTCGGACTGATAAGTGAAGACAGAGCTCGTGAAGTGGTTCTATAACACCTTAATCCTCTTATGATGAAATAGAAATCCGCTTCATTATGAAAGCTAAGCTTTTGCTAAATGATAGTTTGGTTGCAAGATTGGAAATCATTCACGAATAATTTCTTGCAATATTGTCGTATTTCGATGATGATGTTGTTATAGATATGGGTTTTTCTTGTTTAGGTCTGTCACCTCTGGAACTTGAAAGCCGAATAATGGTTTCCATAAAAGAATTTCAAAGAATTGTCAGACTAATATTGAATGAAATGTTTGATCAAATGTTATTGTAAGACTCATAGAAAAAGAATTCAAAAGAATTATCGGATTGATAAGCGAAGATAGAGTTTGTGAAATGGTTCTATGACACCTTAATCCTCTTAGGATGAAATGAAAATCCGTTTCATTATGTAAACTAAGCTTTTAGTAAATGATAGTTTGGTTGCAAGATTGGAAATCATTCACCAATAATTTCTTGCAATATTGTCGTATTTCGATGATGATGTTGTAGATATGGGTTTTTCTTGTCTAAGTCTGTTACCTCTGAAACTTGAAAGTAGAACAATGGTTTTCATGAAAGAATTTCAAAGAATTGTCGGACTAATATTGAAGGAAATGTCTGACCAAATGTTGTTGCAAGACTCATAGAAAAGGAATTTCAAAGAATTGTCGGACTGATAAGCGAAGACAGAGCTCGTGAAATGGTTCTATAACACATTAATCCTCTTGTGACGAAATAGCAATTTGCTTCATTATGAAAGCTAAGCTTTTGCTAAATGATAGTCTGGTTGTAAGATTGGAAATCATTCACGAATAATTTCTTGTAATATTGTCGTATTTCGGTGATGATGTTGTTATAGATATGACTTTTTCTTGTCTAGGTCTGTCACCTCTGGAACTTGAAAGCCGAACAATGGTTTTTATAAAAGAATTTTAAATAATTGTCGGACTAATGTTGAAGGAAATGTCTCACCAAATGTTGTTGCAAGACTCATAAAAAAGGAATTCAAAAGAATTATCGGACTGATAAGCGAAGACAGAGCTCGTGAAGTGGTTCTATAACACTTAATCCTCTTAGGACAAAATGGAAATCCGTTTAATTATGAAAGCTAAACTTTTACTAAATGATAGTTTGGATGCAAGATTGGAAGTCATTCACGAATAATTTCTTGCAATATTGTTGTATTTCGATGATGATATTATTGTAGACATGAGTTTTTCTTGTCTAAGTCTGTCACCTCTGGAACTTGAAAGCCGAACAATGGTTTCCATAAAAGAATTTCAAAGAATTGTCGGACTAATGTTGAAGGAAATGTCTCACCAAATGTTGTTGCAAGACTCATAAAAAAGGAATTCAAAAGAATTATCGGACTGATAAGCGAAGACAGAGCTCGTGAAGTGGTTCTATAACACCTTAATCCTCTTAGGACAAAATGGAAATCCGTTTAATTATGAAAGCTAAACTTTTACTAAATGATAGTTTGGATGCAAGATTGGAAGTCATTCACGAATAATTTTTTACAATATTGTTGTATTTCAGTGATGATATTATTGTAGATATGAGTTTTTCTTGTCTAAGTCTGTCACCTCTGGAACTTGAAAGCCAAACAATGGTTTTCATGAAAGAATTTCAAAGAATTGTCGGACTAATGTTGAAGGAAATGTCTCACCAAATGTTGTTGCAAAACTTATAGAAAAATAATTTCAAAGAATTGTTGGACTGATAAGCGAAGACAGAACTCGTGAAGTGGTTCTATAACACCTTAATCCTCTTATGACGAAATGGAAATCCGCTTCATCATGAAAGCTAAGCTTTTACTAAATGATAGTTTGGTTGCAAGATTGGAAATCATTCACCAATAATTTCTTACAATATTATCATATTTCGATGATGATGTTATTTTAGACACGGGTTTTTCTTGTCTAGATCTGTCACCTCTAGAACTTGAAAGCCGAACAATGATTTCCATAAAAAAATTTCAACGAATTTCAAAGAATTATTGGACTAATGTTGAAAGAAATGTCTGACTAAATGTTGTTGTAAGACTCATAGAAAAAGAATTCCAAAGAATTGTCGGACTGATAAGTGAAGACAGAGCTCGTGAAGTGGTTCTATAACACCTTAATCCTCTTATGACGAAATGGAAATCCGTTTCATCATGAAAGCTAAGCTTTTGCTAAATGATAGTTTGGTTGTAAGATTAGAAATCATTCATGAATAATTTCTTGCAATATTGTCGTATTTCGGTGATGATGTTGTTATAGACATGGTTTTTCTTGTCTAGGTCTGTCACCTCTAGAACTTGAAAGCCGAACAATGATTTTCATAAAAGAATTTCAAAGAATTATCGGACTAATGTTGAAGGAAATGTCTCACCAAATGTTGTTGCAAGACTCATAGAAAAGGAATTTCAAAGAATTGTCGGACAAATAAACGAAGACAGAATTCGTGAAGTGGTTCTATAATACCTTAATCCTCTTATAACGAAATGGAAATCTGTTTCATCATGAAAGCTAAGCTTTTGCTAAATGATAGTTTGGTTGCAAGATTGGAAATCATTCACGAATAATTTCTTACAATATTATTGTATTTCGATGACGATATTGTTGTAGACATGACTTTTTTTTGTCTAGGTCTGTCACCTCTAGAACTTGAAAGCCGAATAATGGTTTCCACAAAAAAGTCCTATAACGAGGTCGAACTAAGAAGAATAAACATTTAGAAGGGAGAGAAAGAAATAGTCCAAAACTACCTATTTTTACTAAGTTATGAAAGTTAGAGGATCTTACATTTCTAGTCAATGTGTTTAAGAAAATTAGACTATTCAAGCTTCTAGGTTTGGAACAAAAGTGAAACAACTTAAAGCAAAAAAAAATGAAACAGTCAGGATCATCCCCGATGCAATTTCATAGATTGAAGATGGTTTGCTAATAGAGTTGTCCAAATCTCATTCCACCACTACCCCAAGAACCATCATTATCACAAGAAGGCAATGTCTCGCCAAATGCTGTTATAAGACTCATAGAAAAAGAATTTCAATAATTGTTGGACTAATTAACGAAGACAGGGCTCGTGAAATGGTTCTGTAACACCTTAATCCTCTTATCACGAAATGGAAATCCGCTTCATTGTGAAAATTGAGCTTTTGTTAAATGATAGTTTGGTTGCAAGATTGGAAATCATTCACCAATATTTTCTTGCAATATTGTCATATTTTGGTGATGATGTTATGGACATGATTTTTTTTTGTCTGGGTTTGTCATCTCTCGATTTTGAAAGTCGAACAATGGTTTCAACAACGGAGTCTCATAACTAGGTCGAACTGAGAAGAAGAAACATTTAGAAAGGAGAGAAGAAATAGTTAAGAATTACACTATTTTCGCTGAATTATGGAAGTTAGATAATCCTGTATTTCTAGATGATATATTCAAAGAAATTCGACTAAGTTTTAAGGTTTAGAACAAAAGTGGAATAACTTAAAACAATAAAAGATGAAATAGTCAGGATCATCCTCGAAGCAAATTTCAAAGATTGAAGATGGTTTGCTAATAAAGTTGTCAAGACCCCATGCCACCACCTCTTCAAGAACCATCACCATCACAAGAAGGCAATATCTCACCAAATATTGTTACAAAACTCATAGAAAAAGAATTTCAAAGAATTGTCGGACTAATATGCAAAGACGGTGCTCATGAAGTGGTTCTGCAATACCTTTATCCTCTTATGATGAAATGAAAATCCGTTTCATCGTGGAAACTGAGCTTTTGCTAAATAATAGTTTGGTTGTAAGATTGGAAATCATTCACCAATAATTTCTTGTAATATTATCGTATTTCGATAATGATGTTGTTGTAGACATGATTTTTTCTTGTTTGGGTCTGTCACCTTTGGAACTTGAAAGCTGAACAATGGTTTCCACAATGGAGTGTCATAACGAGATCAAATTGAGAAGAAGAAACATTTAAGAGACAGAGAAAAAAACAGTCAAGAACTACACTATTCTCGCTTAGTTATGAAAGTTAGAGGATCCTACATTTCTAAACGATATGTTCAAGAAAACTGGACCATCCAAGCTTCAAAGTTTGGAACAAAAGTGAAACAACTTAAAGCAAGAAAAGATCAACAGCTAGGATCATGCCCGGAGCAAATTTCATTGACTAAAGATGGTTTGCTAATAGAGTTGTCAAGACCCCATGTCACCACCTCTCCAAGAATCATCACCATACAAAAAGACAATGTCTCGCCAAATGCTGCTACAAGACTCATTAAAAAAGAATTCAAAGAATTGTCGGACTAATAAACGAAGACAGAGCTCGTGAAGTGGTTCTGTAACACCTTGATCCTCTTGTGACGAAATGGAAATCCACTTTATCGTGGAAATTGAGCTTTTGCTAAATGATAGTTTAGTTGCAAGATTAGAAATCATTCACCAATAATTTCTTGCAATATTGTCGTATTTCGGTGATGATATTATTGTGGACATGGTTTTTTCTTGTCTGGGTTTGTCACCTCTAGAACTTGAAAGTCGAACAATGGTTTCCACAAAAAAGTCCTATAACGGGGTCGAATTGAGAAGAAAAAACATTTAGGAGGTAAAGAGAGAAATAGTCAAAAGCTATACTATTCTCACCAAGTTATGGAAGTTAGGGGATCCTGTATTTCTAGACGATGTGTTCAAGAAAACTAAACCATCCAAGCTTATAGGTTTGGAATAAAAGTGGAACAACTTAAAGCAAGAAAAGATGAAGCAACTAAGACCATCCTCGAAGCAGATTTCATAGACTGAGAGCGATTTGCTGATAGAGTTGTTAAGAGCTTTGAGTGTTAAGTCCAAAGGTGCTTGAAGTGGTTCAAGTTCATTTGATGTGAGAATTCGATAACCATCAACCCAAGTCCAAAGGTGCATGAAGTGGTTCGAGTTCATTGTTCAAACATCACCTATTTTTAGTCCAAGTTAAAAGATTTCATTTGATTATTCAAACACTCACTTTTAGTCTATGTTAGAAGATTTCATTGCTCATTTCAAACGCCCATTTTAAGTGCATATTAGAATATTTCATTTGATTGTTCAATAGTATGCAGACATGTAATACCGTTGATTAGGAGGAGCTTCACAATTGCACTCCTCTATAGTTGGCCAATGAAACTTTTCATGCACATGTTGTTTTTTTGTTTTTTTTTTTTTTCTATTGAGATTTTTTTTTTTGGTGGATATATTCTGTTTTGTTGTTTTGCAAATGATATTTGTTTTTCCTGATATATTTATTATAATTCACTTAAAGATCAACCAAACTAATCAAGTAGTCTTATTGGGGGTCTAAAAACAGTCAGCAGAACAAATGGGACTCACGGTCCTTCTGGGGTCTAAAAAGTGTTCAGTATAACAAAACAGAACAAATGGGACTCATATACACTTTGGTGCTGAATTCATGCTATATGTTATATGCATTCTATAATTCAAATAAGAAAGAATTTAAAATTAGTAAGACAGTCTAGTGAGTCTAAAATCAATCGATATTTTAATCTGAGATTTAAAAGCTCATAGGTCATAGCTATACTTGATATATTTGTCAAATCCAGCTTCAATATGATATATCATAATTTCCAGACCAAGAACTAAGGGAAACAAATCATCCAATTACAATAATCATTCCAATTTCAATTTTAGGATTTTATATTCCTTTTTTATGATTATACTTTTCTTTACTAGTTCTTGATTTTCTAATAACTTGGTTTGCTAATGCTTTTATCAATCAATAAAGTTTAATACCTTTATTTGTTAATAATAATAAACAAAAAAAAATTGTTTTACTTCTACTAAAATGTCTGAATTTGGATTGAACCCCAAACAGACGGCTCCTCTCTGAACTCGTATTGTTTGAATGGACTTCTAAGCCCAATAGGTTAGATCCACCTGTCAGGGTTGTGAGTGCAATTTTCGTTTATTATATTTTTATCAGGCAATTTTCATTTATTTAAACCATCAATTAATGTACTTCTAATTTTTTGCTTCAGCCTTTCTTGATGATATTTGTTTCCTTAAAATGATAATTATAATCAAACAATGTGCTTATCTGAGATAATACCCGATTTTTACTTTTGTTTCCTGAATTATTATTGATGGAATTTGTTTGTTATTATTATAATGTATACAGAAAATATCTATACCAAACTTATATTCCTTAAAGCCATAAATTATTTTAGTTTTACTTTGTTATGTCAATATTGAGTGTTCGAGTGAGAGAATGGTGCAGTACAAAACACAAGAAGTACTTTTTCGAAAAAAAAAATGATAATAACTTTAAGTGAAATTTAGATGGTACATAAATTGCTTTTAAATTAATGGATTGTATTAGGCTATTAACTACTATACAGGGTCAACATGCATACAAGAGTTATTCACATCCATTAGGTTTTAATTCAATGATATGAAAAATGAGGAGTTTTAGAAATAAAAAATGAATTAAAACATTAAATAAATATTGTCAATACAAAATTTTTAGGGATTTCAATTTGTAGTTCCAAAGCAAGGGATCATTTAATTTAGGATGATTTCTATGTTAGCTTAACTTTGATGGGGTCATTTAATTTAGGATGATTTCTATGTTAGCATAACTTTGATGAAAAAACTGATGTTAATTAAAAGGACTAAAAATAGCATGTATAGATAGACACGATAGGACTCTTCAATAAGATAAACATTATGAAACTCAATATAATTTGAATTCTAATGGCAATGAGTTTGAACCCAATCAAATTTGATTGAAATTTGATTACCAAAGTTTAGAATTACTTTTTCTAATTTAAAAAACAGTAAGATTGCTATCCTATACTCTTCCAAGAGCCAAGAGGGCATCCAGATCCGTCACCAGAGAATTATTGTGTGTATTGAGACTTTGAGTTACAACACAAATTATGAATCTTCTCCAATGGTTTCGTTAGCTCTATTTGGTGCTGATACTTTGCTCTCTTTTGATGCACAAAAATTTCATTAGTTTTTGTTTAATTTTGCTATCTTCCGATAATAATTTGTACAAAGCATTCCACAGTTTTTCTTCACTTATCACATTAGGTGCAGTAAATAACTTGTCTCGATTATAAAATTCTTATCTATTTTTTGTCTCGATTGTGAATTTCTTATCTATTTTTCGTAAGCCATTCCAGACTTTAAATTTCTTCTTTGGACCACACATATGCTTGAAGCCAATTTAATTGTAAAGCAAATTATATTTATAAGATTCAATACAAGTTAACAACAATTAATAATCAATTAAAAAAAATTACCTGTTTGTGTTTTGATTGTTGCATATCTGCTTGTTGAAAATGTGGCTGAAGTAGATGATGATCTGGCTCTCTTTGGTGTGCCAACCATAGATTGATATCTAGATCTTTCTTGAAATTTTAAGTTTTTAACATCATGGTCTCCTTCTTCTACTTCCACATCGAACCTATCTCTTTTCAACTTTATTTTCTCAATAGGATGATTTTCTTCCTTTGTTGAAGTCATGATTTCTATATGAATTTCTTCTTTTGTTGAAGTCATGACGTGGTCTTGCAAATCTTTAAAGTTCACTTTTTATCTTCCTCTAATGAAAACTTTTCATGAAGAAAAATTATGAGAGATGATGGATGTTTGTAGCATAATAATTGACCATGTTAATGTTATTTTAATCATAGTAAACCATCTATTTTTTCATATTAATATTTTGTTTGATATATTTAAAATTTATTTGCTAAACGCATTAAATTTCCGTCCAATAGTAGTATTCCTATTTCATGGAGGATAACTTTTAGTAAAAATTAAAAAAATAAAATAAAATCATTTTAGTCAAAAATTAAGAAGTTGGTTTTCGACCACCCCGCCGCCCCCCGCGCCCAAAAAAAAAAAAAAAGTCGTTTTTAATCTATTTTGATTTCATGAAACATTTCACATGAACTATTCAAGAACAAGACATCATCTACATGGATGTGATTCTTGTATCTATGTTGAGGAACAAACTGCAAAACTGTCCCATTAAAAAAAAAAAAATTAATATGACCTAAGTTTGCATTTTATTAAATTTGTATCAGATCTAGCGTTAGCCTCGCATAATTAAAAATTTTTCACAATAAATGCATCTCATTCCCATGGAATGATAAGAACACCCTTATGAAAAAAAAAAAGTGTTTTTAGGATTTTCTCTAAATACTAAACATCCTTATAGTTTTAGAATTTATTTATTTTTCTTATTGTTGGAGGATTTATTTATTTATTTGTTCTTATTGGAGAAGGATAGTCATGACCACCACAACTGGTAAAATTTTGTTATTAATATTAAATGTCACTTGTTTTGAATCCTATAACAATTATGTAAAATTTTATTAACAATTTTAATTGATCCAAGCATAAGTATCACCAAAATAATAATATTAAAAAAAAAAAAAAAAAAGGAGGGAAGAGGTATTCATTCATATTATGCCGAGATCAAAATTGAGTATACTAGCAAAATGTCTTCAGCTGCAATCAGAAAAAAAGAAAAGATAATCAAGATATGATATCATAATATTCATACCCAGAACTAAGAGAGACAATTCATACTCCATGATTGATCCAAAGCAAGAAAAAGGAGTTTGATGTAGGATCCAATTACAATAACCATTCCAAGCTCAGTTTTAGGATTTTACATTCCTTTATATGATTTTACTTTTCTTTACGGGTTCTTAATTTTCTAATACCTTAGTTTGCTAATGCTTTTGTCAATCAATAAAGTTTAACACCTTAATTTGTTAATAATAAGAAATATTGTTTTACTTCTAAAATGTCTGAATTTGGCCTACTATCCAATGTGGTTTAGTTATAGGAAACCCTAATTTAATGTGAGAATGTCTTACGTTTGAATAGCTACGCCCCAAATGGTATTTAAAAAATAAATAAATAAATAAACCTCAAATTTAGGCTTCTTTCAGAAAATTTTTATTTTTTATTTGAAGATTTAAACTTTTGAAACTATTTTAATTTCATTCTATCATTAAATTCATTTTAGCAATAATACCAAATCACTTTAAAAATTAGATAATCAAAGAATTTACTAGTTTAAAAGTATTTTTTTTAATAAACAATCTACAATTTTCATGAACATTTTTCATTAAGTTTCTGCCTCTAAAAACTCCTAGTGCTTACCTACTCGACTCTAATAATATATTAGTTTTTCCAGTGTCTTTTGGGTGGGGATCCCTGCCCCATCCGGCCCGTTTCGGTTGATGGATCCTAACCCGGGACCACTAGGAAGATCTATCCCACCCCGTTCGTACAAAGACATTTTCAGTAAAAATTCTATAAAAGTTTGTTGCAGGCAGATTTACAACCCCACTTAATTCCACAATAATCAATGACAAGTAAAATTAAGAAAGCTTGAACAATCATAGTCAATCAATTATAAAATTTGCGCCCCTCCTCAAACCCGCCCCGTTTGAAGCGTTCGAACCCGCTCTGATTTGGTATTGTTTTAATAGGCTTCAAAATCGAAAAGCTTAGGTCCACCACTCACGGGTGCGAATGCAATTTTGCTTTATTATTTTTTTATCAAACAAGTTTCATTTATTTAAATTTTGTGATGGCAAAATGGCATCTTACACTGGAAAACGCCGAGTTGTTTTCCCTGCTCCATGGGTTTGTTTCATCACATGAGCATGAATCTAAAATTAGTAAAACAGTCTTAACGAGTCTAAAATCAATTAATATTTTAACCAGATATCAAACAACATAATACATTTCTAAAATCCAACTTCAATTCACTGATACTAAAGCTGCTACTTGGTAATTTAATCCTTCGTTCATTCTTCAACTTTGTAATGCCCAACATAAGAATTCTAATTTGATAACTACCTAAAGCATGTGCCAACACAGGCGAAAGAAGAAGTTGATTGCATGTTACCATTTGTAGCATACACAAGTACAAACTAGCTTATCACCTTCAGATAATGGATTCATAAGCCCAAAACGTTAGGCCCACCATTTTCTACTTGTTCTAATAATGAATTTTTTTTTTAAATAAAAATATAAAACTTTAAAAAATTAGAAAAAATCAATCAAAGCTATCCATTATATTCTTTCTCCTAAAACAAATTATCTCCTATTTAATTTAAATAAAATGAATTTTAAAAAAAAAAAAAAAAAAAAAGGTAAATTGACTCCATATATATAAAAAACTTTAAAAAGTTAGAAAATACCGATCAATTCATCCATTACATTATCTCTTCTATTTAATTTAAATAAAATGGATGAATTTGTATAATGGATGAATTTGTTTTAAGAGAGAATATAATAAATAAATTTGATTGATTTTCCCTAACTTTAAAAAGTTAGGGAGCTCTCATTTTCAAAGCACTATATATATATTTTTTACCAACAAAATTAACTAAAAATAAACTAATTTTGGGTTTTATGTGAATGGATTCGTAAGTCCAAAATGTTAGGCCTCCTATTTTCCACTGGTTCTAACATTAATGATTTTTATTTAAGTTAAAATATGGTAAATTGATTTTAATATTATAATAATAATAATAATGATAATAATTTTTACCAAAATCAACTAAAAGTGAAATACTTTTAGGTTTCGGTTATTTCATTTAGCATAGGGGAAGGCTTGATTTTGTGAGTGATGTCTTATTTGTAGGATCCCTTGTGTAAATCTTTGTGGGACTCTAATTTTGTGATTGTACAAAATCCATTATTGTAGATGATGAAAATATTTTGTATCAATACAAAATCAAACTTCCACACAAAATCGATTTATTTTTCTTTTTTTTTTTCGATGATTCAGAAATTTTGCAGACCTGGATGTAAGAAATTGATTTTGCAATAAGACAGTTAAAATTCCATATGAAATTCCATAAGGGATCCCATACCTAAAAATCTTTATTTTGTTTGAGTCCATGTGTATTTTTTTCTTCTTGGTTTCATGAGGTAGGACCTAATTTTCTAAACTTTGAAATATGAAGTTCAAAAAAACTAAAACAAAGAAAAAGTTTACACTGCTACATAATAATGAAATCGAGTGATTTTCTAAGAATGAAATCGGTAGCATTTTAGTTTTTTCCTTTATAATAATTAAAAAAATAAAATAAAAATTAAAAAAAAAAAAAAACACCTCCGACACCGGATGTTAATTAACAAGGGCATGTCTAGACGGGTTAAGACATTACAAATAAGATAAACAATATGAAACTCAACAGAACTAAAATTATAATAGCAACGAGTTTGAACCCAATCAAATTTGATTGAATTTTGATGTTTTAAAATTACTTTTTATGATAGGGAGAGCACTGTTTCAAAATAATAATAATAATAATAGTAGGGAGGTTATTATTCTATAAATAAGCTGTTCCTCACGTATTTATATAATTGTATCACAAGTATAAATAAAAATAAAAGAACCTGTTAACTTCTTTTTTTCATGAATCAAAGCAACAAAGTATATCCGGTTGATAAATTATTGCAGATTCTTTGATCAACCATGTCAGCAAAAGAACTTGAAAAATTTATGAATAAATTTGAGATGATGTCGATTGTTGCGGCGGACGGAGAAGAAAAGATGGTGATTGATGAAGAATATGAAGAAGTTGATATATTAAGATATTCATGCTTGCAAGAGTCATTGCAACTTAAAAGAGTATTTAGAGCGGATGAAGCAACAGGGGCTAGAACCCAGAAAAATCTGAGATTGATGAAAAATGAAGCAAGCTGCAAATAGAAGAGATTGGACCTTCACTTTCTCCTAAGCGCATGATGATTGGTCAAACCTTCAGATTTTATTCGATTGACCATTATACTTGATGCTATCGATAGAAAAAAAAAATTCAGGTTAAATCAAATGAGAAAGATCTTTTTCTTAATTGAAAAAAAAAATTATAAATATTGTGCATATTATGGTATTGTAAATTCTCATATTATTCTTACAATCAAATCTTCTTGTAGTACAGTTTCACTAGCAATTACTATTGGGATTGGAAAGTTATATGTATGTGTATATACATGCACACACTAGCAGACCAAGGGGATTTGGATTCATCACTTTTGATTCACAAGATGCTGTAGAAAAGGTTTTGAATCAAAATTCATATAAACTGAAAAATAACATGGTGAAGGTTAAAAGGGCTCAGTCTAAAGACCAGAATGATAAGCACATAAACGTTTATGATGTCTACCATACTTATATAGGCTGTGATAATTCCGCATATAATTGTTGTGTACCATTTTCACCTTTTCTTGGCTTTTCCAACGGTTCAACATTATTACTGCTGGAATCCTCGATTTTATGCTTTAACTATGGCTGGGGATCACTTTGTGGTACTATGAACTATAGTACTGTATATAATGGAAACTCAAATGGGGACAATCGTGGCAAGGTTAAGATTTCATATCCTGCAAAGTTGCAAATTATTATTGATTCTTTTAATCATCCTCCAATATCTTAACTTTTAATTATCCAAATTGAGTGATACATCATCCGTTTGTGCCATTTATATATTTGTGCAGATCATGCCAAAACTATTTCATACCTGCCAGTAATACATATTTGTGTGCTCGTGAATATGAATTTGATGTCTTGGATTATAGTGGCAAACATCATGAAATATTTGCATTTTTATTTCACAAAATATTAGACCTTGTTTGATTCAAATTTAAGTTTGCCCATTAAGCTTTATTCATCTCCATGAAATGAGGTTTACAGGACTAATATTCATCCAAATGTAATTATTCGTTGATATATATATCATTTAATCACGAATTTTTGTATAGCCTATGAATCAAATTCAGGATCTTGAGTGTTAACATATTATCAATATGTTAACTATCTGGATGGATTGATTGATAGTTTTGAGTTTTTTACACAAGATTTTGAATACATGAAAAAATCATTCATTCTAGTAGAAACTCCTCGTACTTGCATTTAAAAATAAATGATAAGAAAGCAAAAACATGAGAACAACATTTAATGACTCCAAATCTATCTCCCCATTTATTAAATTAAATGTTGTTACATGACTTATAATACTTAAAACACAATATAAAGAGTGCTAAAATAATGGCTCCATTATGTCACTTGTCATTTTGAACTACACTTAAGTAATAAAATAAAGAAAAATGTACATACATCTTATTCAAACAAATGAGTGGTTTATTGTATTAGTAAATGAGCATGTATCAAACACACTACTCCAATTAATCCAATCAGGATTGTAGTTAGATTTTGTGTTCAATAGAAGTGAATGCATTCACACATCAAGATCCATTTATTGGTGATTGTACTCAGATAACAAAAACCATAATTATTGCAAGCAAAATAATATCATTAGGAATATCTATCCCAGCCCCTTTGTACAAGAACATTTTCAGTAAAAATTCTATAAAATATTATTGCAGGAAGATTTACACCCCAATTAATTTCACAATAATTAGTGACAAGTAAAATTAAGAAAGCTTGAACAATCATAGTCAACCAATTATAAAATTTGTGCCCATCCTCAAACCCGCCCCGTTTGGAGCATTTAGACCCGCTCTGAATTGGTATTGTTTTAATGAGCTTCTAGGCCCAAAAGGTTGGGTCCACCAGTCAGATCCGTGAGTGCAATTTTCCTTTATTATTATTATTATTATTATTATTTATTTTTTTATCGAACAATCTTCATTTATTTAAACCATTAATTAATGTACTTCTATTTTTTTTTTTTTAGCATTTCTTGATGATATTGGTTTCCTTAAAATGATAAGTATAATTAAACAATGTGCTTGTATGAGATAATAGCCGATATTACAATTTTTGTTTCTTAAATTATTATTGATGTGTTTTTGTTTGTTATTATTCCATAAATTATTATTTTTTTAAAGTATTCCATAAATTATTTTAGTTTTACTTTTTTATGTCAATATTCAGCGTTTGAGTGACATTATACTATGTGTAGAGTTGAACTCCACAAGTACCATTTTTTGAAAAAGGAAAAATTATACTATGTGTCGACCTCTAAATTCAGTCGACATAAATTCTTGATCCAATACTGCAAATAAAGCAAAACAAAAATAAAGACAAAAGAAAGAGAATATGAAGAACAACGAATACAAGAAGATATTTTACGTGGTTTGACCTAAAAAGATGCCTACTCCACGACTGTTTCTCTGATTATTTTGATAGAGTCACATTATATTATTCATTGTTCATCGTTACAATGAATTTTCAATCTCTATTTATAGTGTGGGGTATTACAATTTGAGTACAATAACAATATGAACGAATTCTACGTTAATTATACTTTCAAAACTGGTATCCATCAATTCAAGGATAGATTTCGCTAAAATATGAATTTGATTTTACTTTCAATTTTGATAGTTAACTCTTCTTCAACTTAGGCTGTTACTTTTGTGAAAAAATTTCTTTAAGGAGCACTTCGTGCTACGAGCTAGACATCGCTCTGGACGACCTAGAACTGAACATAAGGTAGTCTTAACCATGGTTGACCAGTGACCTAAGAATTGCAAAAGTGAACTGAAAGCTTGTTTCTGCGAACTAGACATTGGCAAACTGGGTCTTTGCCTATTAGGTCAATCCATTGAATCAGTTCGTCGGGTTTTACCAGCCCACTTATGCAGCCTCAAATATACTCACAACACTATGTTATTTATATCCATACAAGAGTTATTCATATCCATTACGTTTTAATTCAATTATTTAAAAAAACAAAAGAAAAAAATAGGAGTCTTAAAAATAAAAAGTGAATTTAAACATTGAAAATAAATAATGTCAATACTATAATTTTAGGGATGTCAATAAACATTGAATTTAATTTAGGATGATTTCTATGTTAGCATAACATAAAGATAATTTCCATGTGTTGTGCTCAAAAATAGCGCTTGCAGAAACCAAAACAGAGCCCAAAAAGACCAATAGGCCCTATAAATTAACAATAACAAAAGGTCAGATGAAATATTAGGAGATACGAAGCCCATTTTCCAAAGACACATTAGTTGTATGCTATATTGGTAGGAACATTAAGCAAGTTCAATCGCGCCAAATTAGTAAGTTAGCTCGGGTTAAGGAGCTTGCATAAGGCACAACTCAAGGTCACAGTCTTAGTGTAGCCCGTTACACATCATCAGCTCACTATTTTCTTAACAGTGCAAAGGATCTGAAAAAAAGAAATCTTCTATAAACCGGCAGACACTAGAATATTTACTTAATTTGATAAAGCTCTAAGAATGGGAAAATGAACCTTACCAAACATGAAGACTTCCATAATAAATAGATTATCTCTTTAAACAAGAAGTTGCTAGAATTATAATACAAGTCGAATATGGTCATAATTAATTGTAGTATGATTTGATATTTAAGTTTTTTATGCAATTTCAAGTAAAATAGCAAAGAAGATTTTAGTCTTTCCTATATTATAGTGATTGAATTAGATGTAAACAACGAATTCTAACACTATATAAAGGGGATCTTGGCGTGCACAAAATACAACATTGAACAACCCTTTAACCCTTAGCATAAACTTTGTTGAAAACCCTATCTTTCCTCCTCCGATAATAGCATAACTGTGGATGTAATCATCACACATAGGGCCGAACTATTTTAAAAACTCTCTGTATTTGTTTCATTGTCTTCACTTCTTCTCCTTTACTTTGCATTATCGATTTTCACTGTCATTCACTTTTTCAGCATAATCAGCCCATACATTTTTATCACCACTTGCAACATTTCATCGCAAACCCCCATAAATCTCCATATTCACACAATTCAAATAAAGTTAGGTCATGATCGTTTACTATGTTAACTAAAAGGAATATAAAGAGCATGTCTAGATATTACAGGACTCTTCAATAACATAAATATTTTGAAACTCAACATGCTAGAATTCTAATGGTAGCTTCAACCCAATTAAATTTGATTGAACTTTGATTACCTTTAGAATTTCTTTTTCTAATTTAAAAAAGAGTAAGCTTATTATTCTATAAATAATTTGTTTGTCACAGGTTTGTGTAACTAAACCATAAGTAGTATTAAAAAAAAAATGTTAACATTTTTTCATAAATAAAGGTAACAAAATTTATCCAATAGATAACTTCCTGTATTCAATCAACAATGTTAGCAAAAGAACTTGAGAGCTTGATGAAGAAATTGTCCATTGTCAAGAATTACAGTATTCTCAATGAGTTATGGAAGAAAAAAGATCCTGCATTTCTACACTATATAGTCAAGAAAATTGGACCACTAAAACTTTAAGATTTGGAACAAACGTGGAACAACTTGAAGCAAGAAAAGATAAAGTAATCTAGATAGTCCCCATAGAAGATTTCACATATTGAAGCCGATTTGTTGATGGAGTTGTCAAAAGCTTTACTGTTCCATATATATATATATTTGTTTCTTATTTTTGCTCTGATTTTATTGTTTCTTGAATATGTCCCAAGAAAATGAATCTAGTGTTAACTCTCCACTACATCTCCAAGAACTTGAGTCGTCGCTGCCCCCACCACCCCCACAAGCTTTTGTTGAAGGCAACCCCATGCCTAAAGTCTCGTCAAATTCTTCCATAAGATTCATAGAAGAATAATTCAAAAGAATTATCACACTGATGGGTGAAGATAGAGATCATGAAGTGGTTCTGCAATGCCTAAATCTTTTTAACAAAATGAAAAATCTAGAAGTTGAGTTTTACAAAATCCTAATTTAGTTGCAAGTTTGAATAATATACACAAAGAAGGTCCTGCAATAGTGTCTGATTTTGATGATATTGTTGGTGTGGACATGATTCTTTCTTACCCAAGTTTGTCACCTCTGAAACATGAAAACCAGACTATGGTATCAAAGGAGTCCCATGAGACAACTTAGATTATATAATAAAGAAAACTAGACCATGGTATCGATAATAGAGTTCCACAACATAGATTCGGAGGCAAAGAAAGAAATATTTAAAAATTACAGTATTCTCAATGAGTTATGAAAGATAAATTGGATCATCGAAACTTCAAGATATGAAACAAACGTGGAACAACTTGAAGCAAGAAAAGATGAAGCAATCAAGATTGTTCTCGATGAAGATTTCATATATTGAAGTTGATTTGTTAATAGAGTTGTCGAAAGTTTTATAGTTCCCTATTTTTTGCTTGTTTTGCTCTCATTTTTTGTTAATTATTAATGGTTTGATTTTTCATTTCTTGAAGATATCCCATGAAAATAAATTTAGCGTTAACTCTCCACTACCTCCCCAAGAACTTAAGCCATCACTACCACGACAAGTATTTGTAGAAGGCGACCACATGTCACTACCTCCCCAAGAACTTGAGCCATTGCCGCCACCACAAACTTTTGTAGAAGGCGACCCCATGCCAAAAGTCTTGCCAAATGATACTATAAAAGTCATAGAAGAATAATTCGAAATAATTTTCTCATTGATGGGCGAAGATAGAGATCATGAAGTGGTTTATAACACCTAAATCTTCTTGACAAAAAAGACAACTTCAAAGCTAAGATTTTACAAAATCTCAATTTGGTTATAAGTTTAGATAACATTCATAAAGAAAGTCTTGCAATAGTGTTCAATTTCGGTGATGTCATTAGTGTGGATATGATTCTTTCTTGTCTAAGTCTGCAACCTTTAGAACATGAAAACCAGACCATGGTATCAACAAAAGAATCTAATAACACAATCTAGACTATATAGTAAAGAAAACTAAACCATGGTATCGACAAAAGAGTCTCACAACATCGATTTGGAGGCAAAGAAAGAAATATTTAAGAATTATAATATTTTCAATGTGTTATGGAAGATAAATGATCATGCATTTTGAGACTCTATAGTCAAGATAATTGGATCATCCAAACTTCAAGATATGAAACAGATGTGGAACAACTTAAAGCAAGGAATGATGAATTATAATATTCACTGCTTTTTCCTTTCTCAATTTTTCTCTCATTCTTGTTTCTAGGTCTGATTTATTGTTTCTAGATGTATTTCATATTTCACCACATTCACTTTTTAATGTTTTTTCGTTTATCATTTTTACTTTCATTCTTGTTTTTAGGTCTGATTTCTTATTTTTGAATCTATTAGGTCCGATTTCGATGATGTCATTAGTGTGGACATAATTCTTTCTTGTCTAAGTCTGCCACCTTTGGAACATGAAAACCAGACCATGACATCAACAAAGAAATCTCATAACACAATCTAGACTATATAGTAAAAAAAATTAGACCATGGTATCGACAGAGAAGTCCCACAACATCGATTTGGAGGTAAAGAAAGAAATATTCAAGAATTATAGTATTCTCAATGTGTTATGAAAGATAAAAGATTTTGCATTTTTAGACTATATAGTTAAGATAATTGAACCATTCAAGCTTCAAGATATGAAACAAACGTGGAACAACTTGAAGCAAGAAATGGTGAATTACAGTATTCACTACCTTTTCCTTGCTCAATTTTGCTTTCATTCTTGTTTTTTAGTCTGATTTATTGTTTCTAGTTCTATTTCATATTTCACCACATTCGCTCTTTACTGTTTTTTAATTTCTTGTTTTTGCTCTCATACTTGTTTCGTAGCTTGATTTCTTGTTTCTAGGTCTACTTTCTTATTTCTTGAAAATGGAACTTAGCGTTAACCGAGAAGTTGAGTAAAATTAAAACAACGAAATCAACCACATTCACTCTTCACTGCTTTTTTGTTTCTTGATCTTGTTTTTACTCTCATTTTTGGTTTCTAGTCTAATTTCTTATTTTTGGGTTTACTTTCTTATTTCTTATAAATGTCACAAGAAAGTGAACCTAACATTAACCAAGAAGTTAACTTGTCACCATCGTTGCCACCATTACCATCGCAAACCATGCCATTACCTCCACCACCACAAACAAAAGACCTCATGCCATGACCTCTACCACATAAGCAGAAGACCTCATGCCATTGCCTCCCTAAGAAACACTACCACTATAAGAAGGTAACGTCTCGCCAAATGCTGCTACAAGACTTATAGAAGAAGAATTTCAAAGAATTGTCGGACTAATAGGCGAAAACAGAACTCGTGAAGTGGTTCTACAATACATTGATCCTCTTAACGACGAAACGAAAATCCATTTTATCTTGAAATCTAAATTTTCACTAAATGACAGTTTGACCATAAAATTGAAAATTATTCACCAATAATTTCTTGCAATATTGTTAAATTTCAATGATAATGTTGGTGTGGACATGATTCTTTCTTGCCTGTATCTATCACATCTAGAACTTGAAAACCAGACAACAGTTTCCACAAAGAAGTCCCATAATAAAGTTGAATTGAGAAGATGAAACATTCGGGAGGCAAAAAAAGAAACAGTTAAGAACTACACTATTCTCGTTGAGTTATGAAAGCTAGAGGATCCTGCCATTCTAGACGATGTGTTCTAGAAAATTGAACCATCCAAACTTTAATATTTGGAACAAAAGTGGTACAACTTAAACCAAGAAAAGATTAGGCAAAGTGGACCGTCCTTGAAGCAGATTTTATAGACTAAAAACGATTTGCTGATGGAATTGTCAATGCCATTGTCTCCCTGAGAACCACCACCACCTCAAGAAGGCGACATTGCACCAAATGTTGCTACAAAACTTATAAAAGAAGAATTCCAAAGAATTGTTGACTGATAGACGAAGACAAAGCTCACAAAATGTTGTTGTAATACCTTAAACCTTTTGACGACGAAACGAAAATTTGCTTCTTCCTAGAAGTTAACTTTTACTAAATAACAGTTTGACTGTAAAAGTGGAAATCATTCATCAACAATTTCTTGTAATACTGTCGAATTTCGAGGATGATATTAGTATGAACATGATTCTTTCTTATCTAGGCCTACCATCTTTGGAACCTAAAAACCAAACAATGGTTTCCATAAAAAAAAAGTATCATAATAGAGTCGATTTGAGAAGTAGAAACATTCAGAAGGTAAAGAAAGAAACATTCAAGAACTACATTTTCTCGTTAGGTTATGGAAGTTAGAGGATCCTACATTTCTAGACGATGTGTTTAGGAAAATTTGATAATCCAAGCTTCAAGATTTGGAACAAAAGTAGAACTTAAAGCAAGAGAAGATGAAACAACCAAACCGTCCTGGAGCAGATTTCACAAACTGAAAACAATTAGCTAATGGAGTTGTCAAGACCCTGTGCCACTACCCTACTCCCTTCCTAGGAACAACCACCACCACTACCACAAGACAATATCTCACCAAATGTTGTTACAAGACTCATAGAAAATGAATTTCGAAGAATTGTTAGACTAATAGCTCGTAAAGTGGTTCTGTAATACCTTGATCCTCTTGATGATGAAACGGAAATCCACTTCATCCTGGAAGCTGAGTTTTTACTTTGACTGCAAGATTAGAAATCATTCACTAACAATTTATTGCAATATTATCATATTTGAGTGATGATGTTGGCGTGGACATGGTTCTTTCTTGTTTGAGTATGTCACCTCTGGAACTTGAAAACCAAAATATAGTTTCTACAAAAGAGCCTACAACGGCGTTGAACTAAGAAGAAAAAATATTTAAGAGATAGAGAAACAAACAGTCAAGAACTACATTATTCTCGTTGAGTTATGGAAGTTAGAGGATTTACATTTATAGACAATGTGTTCAAGAAAATTGGACAATCTAAGCTTCAAGGTTTGGAGCAAAAATGAAACAATTTAAAGTAAGAAAAGATGAAACAGTCATGATCATCCCCAGAGCAAATTTCATAGACTGAGGACGATTTGCTAATAGAGTTTCAAAACCCCATGCCACCACCTTCCCAAGAACCATCATCATCATAAGAAGACATATCTCGTCAAATGTTGTTACAAAACTCATAAAAAAAGAATTTCAAAGAATTGTCGGACAAATAAGTGAAGATAGAGTTTGTGAAGTGGTTCTGTAATGCCTTGATCCTTTCATGACGAAATGAAAATCCGTTTCATCATGGAAGCTGAGTTTTTGCTCAATGATAGTTTGGTTGCAAGATTAGAAATCATTCACCAATAATTTCTTGCAATATTATCGTATTTCGGTGATGATGTTGTTATAAATATGATTTTTTTTTTTTTGTCTGGGTATGTCACCTCTAAAACTTGAAAGTCGAACAATGATTTCCATAATGGAGTCCTATAACGGGGTCAAACTGAGAAGAAGAAACATTTAGGAAGCAAAGAAAGAAATAGTCAAGAGCTACTTTATTCTCGTTGAGTTATGAAAGTTAGAGAACTTTGCATTTCTAGATGATATATTAAAGAAAATTGGACCTTCCAAGCTTTTAGGTTTTGAACAAAAGTGGAATAACGTAAAACAAGAAAATATGAATTAGTCAGGATCATTCCCAGAGTAAATTTCATAGACTGAAGACGGTTTGCTAATAGAGTTGTCAAGACCCCAAGCCACCACATCCCCAAGAACCATCACTATCATAAGAAAGTATTGTCTCGCCAAATGCTGCTAGAAGACTCATGGAAAAAGAATTTCAAAGAATTGTTGGACTAATAAGCGCAAACAGAGCTCGTGAAGTGGTTCTGTAATACCTTGATCCTATTATGATAAAATGGAAATCCGTCTTATCAAGGAAGCTAGGCTGTTGCTAAATGATAGTTTGGTTATAAGATTTGAAATCATTCGCCAATAATTTCTTGCAATATTGTTGTGTTTCGATGATGTTGTTGTGGACATGGTTTTTTTTTTGTCTAGGTCTATCACATCTGAAATTTGAAAGCCGAACAATGGTTTCCACAAATGAGTCTCATAATGGGGTCGAACTGAGAAGAATAAATATTTAAGAGGTAAAGAAAAAAACAGTCAAAAACTACATTATTGTCGCTGAGTTGTGGAAGCTAGAGAATCCTACATTTCTAGATATGTGTTCAAGAAAATTGGGTCATCCAAGTTTTAAGGTTTGAAACAAAAGTGGAACAACTTAAAATAAGAAAAATGAGATAGCCAAAATCATCCCCGGAATAAATTTCAAAGACTGGGGACGGTTTGCTAATAGAGTTGTCAAGATCCCATGTCACCACCTCACCAAGAACCATCACCATCACAAGAAGGAAATGTCTCACCAAATGTTGTTGCAAGACTCATAGAAAAAGAATTCCAAAAAATTGTCGGACTAATAAGCGAAGACAGAGTTCGAGAAGTGGTTCTATAACACCTTAATCCTCTTATGACGAAATGGAAACCCGTTTCATCATGAACGCTAAACTTTTGCTAAATGATAGTTTGATTACAAGATTGGAAATCATTCACGAATAATTTCTTGCAATATTGTCGTATTTCGGTGATGATGTTGTAGATATAAGTTTTTCTTATCTAGGTCTATCACCTCTGGAACTTAAAAATCGAACAATGGTTTCCACAAAAGAGTCCTATAATGGGGTTGAACTAAGAAGAAGAAATATTTAGGAAGGAGAGAAAGAAATAGTAAAGAACTACACTATTTTTACTGAGTTATGAAAGTTAGAGGATCCTACATTTCTAGTTAATGTGTTCAAGAAAATTGGACTATTCAAGCTTCGACGTTTGGAACAAAAGTGAAACAACTTAAAGCAAAAAAAGATGAAATAGTCAGGATCATCCCCAGTGTAATTTCATAGATTGAAGACGGTTTACTAATAGAGTTGTCAAAATCTCATTCCACCGTTACCCCAAGAACCGTCACTATCACAAGAAGATAATGTCTCGTCAAATGCTGCTACAAGACTCATAGAAAAAGAATTTCAAAGAATTGTTGAACTAATAAGTGAAGACAGGGCTCGTGAAGTGGTTCTGTAACACCTTGATTCTCTCATGACGAAATGGAAATCCGCTTCATCGTGGAAACTGAGTTTTTACTGAATGATAGTTTGGTTGTGAGACTGGAAATCATTCACCAATATTTTCTTACAATATTATCGTATTTCGGTGATGATGTTGTTATGGACATAATTTTTTCTTGTTTGGGTTTGTCACTTTTGGAACTTGAAAATCGAACAATAGTTTTAACAACGGAGTCTCATAATTGGGTCGAACTGAGAAGAAGAAACATTTAAAAGGGAGAGAGAGAAACAATTAAGAACTACACTATTCTCGCTGAGTTATGGAAGCTAGAGAATCTTGTATTTCTAGACAATATATTCAAAAAAATTGGACTATCTAAGTTTCAAGGTTTAGAACAAAAGTGAAATAACTTAAAGCAATAAAAGATTCAATAATCAAGATCATCCCTATATCAAATTTCATAAACTGAAGATGGTTTGCTAATAGAGTTGTCAAGACCTCATGCCACCACCTCCTCAAAAACCATCACCATCACAAGAAGACAATGTCTCACCAAATACTGTTACAAAACTCATAGAAAAAGAATTTCAAAGAATTATCGGACTAATAAGCGAAGACGGAGCTCGTGAAGTGGTTCTGCAATACCTTTATCCTCTTATGATGAAATGAAAATCCGTTTCATCGTGGAAACTCAGCTTTTGCTAAATGATAGTTTGGTTGCGAGATTGGAAATCATTCACCAAAAATTTCTTGTAATATTATCGTATTTCGGTAATGATGTTGTTGTAGACATGGTTTTTTCTTGTCTGGATCTGTCACATCTGGAACTTGAAAGCTGAACAATAATTTTCATAATAGAGTGCAATAACGAGATCTAATTGAGAAGAAAAACATTTAGCAGGCAGAGAAAAAAATAGTCAAAAACTACACTATTCTCGTTGAATTATGAAAGTTATAGGATCATGCATTTCTAAACGAAATGTTCAAGAAAATTGGATCATTCAAGCTTCAAAGTTTAGAACAAAAGTGAAACAACTTAAAGCAAGAAAAGATCGACAGCTAGGATCATCCCTGGAGCAAATTTCATTGACAAAAGATGGTTTGCTAATAGAGTGGTCAAGACCCAAAGTCACCACCTCCCTAAGAACCATCATCATCACAAGAATGCAATGTCTCGTCAAATGCTGCTACAAGACTCATAGAAAAAGAATTTCAAAGAATTGTCGGACAAATAAACGAAGACAGAGCTCGTAAAGTAGTTCTGTAACACCTTGATCCTCTTGTGACGAAATGAAAATCCGTTTTATCGAGGAAACTGAGTTTTTGCTAAATGATAGTTTAGTTGCAAGATTAGAAATCTTTCACTAATAATTTCTTGTAATATTGTTGTATTTCGGTGATGATATTGTTGTAGATATGGTTTTTTCTTATTTGGGTTCGTCACCTTTGGAACTTAAAAATCAAACAATGGTTTCCACAAAAGAGTCCTATAACGGGGTCGAATTGAGAAGAAAAAACATTTAGGAGGCAAAGAAAGAAACAGTCAAAAGCTATACTATTCTCGCTAAGTTATGGAAGTTAGAGGATCCTGCATTTCTAAACGATATGTTCAAGAAAACGAGATCATCCAAGCTTCAAGGTTTGGAACAAAAGTGGAACAACTTAAAGCAAGAAAAGATGAAGCAACCAGGACCATCGTCAAAGCAGATTTCATAGACTGAGAGCGATTTGTTAATGGAGATGTAAAAAGCTTTGGGTGTTAAGTCCAAAAGTACTTGAAATGGTTCAAGTTCATTTGATGTGAGGATTCGATAGCCATCAACCCAAGTCCAAAGGTGCATGAAGTAGTTCGAGTTCATTGTTCAAACATCACATAATTTTGTGTCCAAGTTAAAAGATTTCATTTGATTATTCAAACACTCACTTTTAGTCTATGTTAGAAGATTTCATTGTTCATTTCAAACGCCCATTTTAAGTGCATGTTAGAATATTTCATTTGATTGTTCAATAGTATGTACACATATAAACCCGTTGATTAGGAGGAGCTTTGCAATTGCACTCCTCTACAGTTGGCCAATGAAACTTTTCTTGCACGTATTTTTTTTTTTCTGTTGGGATTTTTTTTTTTTTTTGTGGATATATTCTGTTTTGTTGTTTTGCAAATGATATTTGTTTTTCTTGGTATATTTATTATAATTCACTAAAAGATCAAGCAGACTAGTCAAATAATCTTATTAGGGGTTTAAAAACAGTTAGCAGAACAAATGAGACTCACAGTCCTTCTAGGGTCTAAAAACCATTCAGTATAGCAAAACAGAACAAATGGAAGAATTTGGGAGAATTTCAAAGAGTTGTCGGACTAATAAGCGCAGACAGAGCTCGTAAAGTGATTCTGTAACACCTTGATCCTATTATGACGAAATGGAAATTCGTCTTATCATGGAAGCTAAGCTTTTGCTAAATGATAGTTTGGTTGCAAGATTGGAAATCATTCACCAATAATTTCTTACAATATTGTCGTTTTTCGATGAAGTTGTTGTTGTGGACATGATTTTTTTTTGTCTGGATCTATCACATCTGAAATTTGAAAGCCGAACAATGGTTTCCACAAAAGAGTCTCATAATGGGGTCGAACTGAGAAAAAGAAACATTTAAAAGGCAAAGGAAAGAACAATCAAAAACTACACTATTGTCGCTAAGTTGTGGAAGCTAGAGAATCCTGCGTTTCTAGACGATGTGTTCAAGAAAATTGGGTCATCCAAGTTTTAAGATTTGAAACAAAAGTGGAACAACTTAAAGTAAGAAAAATGAAACAGCCAAAATCATCCCCGGAGTAAATTTCAAGGATTGGGGACAGTTTGTTAATAGAGTTTTCAAGACCCCATGCCACCACCTCCCCAAGAACCATCACCATCACAAGAGGGAAATGTCTCACCAAATGTTGTTGCAAAACTCATAGGAAAACAATTTCAAAGAATTGTCGGACTAATAAACGAAGACAGAGCTCGTGAAGTGGTTCTGTAACACCTTAATTCTCTTATGATGAAATGGAAATTCACTTCATCATGAAAGCTAAGTTTTTACTAAATAATAGTTTGGTTGTAAAATTGAAAATCATTCACGAATAATTTCTTGCAATATTGTCGTATTTCGATGATAATGTTGTTGTAGACATGAGTTTTTTTTGTCTAGGTCTGTCACCTCTAGAACTTGAAAGCCGAACAATGGTTTCATAAAAGAGTCCTATAACAGGGTCGAACTAAGGAGAAGAAACATTTAGGAGGTAGAGAAAGAAACAGTCAAGAACTACACTATTCTTATTGAGTTATGAAAGTTAGAGGATCCTACATTTCTAATCAATGTGTTCAAGAAAATTAGTCTATTCAAGCTTTAAGGTTTGGAACAAAAGTAAAACAACTTAAAGCAAAAAAAGATGAAACACACAGGATCATCCCTAGTGCAATTTCAGAGACTGAAGACGATTTGCTAATAGAGTTGTCAAAATCTCATTCCACCACCACCCCAAGAACCATCACTATCACAAGAAGGCAATGTCTCGCCAAATGCTGTTATAAGACTCATAGAAAAAGAATTTCAAAGAATTGTTGGACTAATAAGCGAAGACAGAGCTCGTGAAGTGGTTCTGTAACACCTTGATCCTCTTATGACGAAATGGAAATCCGCTTCATCGTGAAAACTGAGCTTTTGCTAAATGATAGTTTGGTTGTAAGATTAGAAATCATTCACCAATATTTTCTTGCAATATTGTCGTATTTCGGTGATGATATTGTTATGGACATATTTTTTCTTGTTTGGATTTGTCACATTTTGAACTTGAAAGTCGAACAATGGTTTCAACAATGGAGTCTCATAACTGGGTCAAACTAAGAAGAAGAAACATTTAAAAGAGAGATAAAGAAACAGTTAAGAACTACACTATTCTTGTTGAGTTATGGAAGCTAGAGAATCCTGTATTTCTAGACGATATATTCAAAAAAATTGGACTATCTAAGTTTCAAGGTTTTAAATAAAAGTGGAATAACTTAAAGCAATAAAGATTCAATAATCAAGATCATCCCCAGAGCAAATTTCATAAACCGAAGATGGTTTGCTAATAGAGTTGTCAAGACCCCATGCCACCACCTCCTCAAGAACCATCACCATCACGAGAAGACAATGTCTCACCAAATACTGTTACAAAACTCATAGAAAAAGAATTCCAAGGAATTATCGGACTAATAAGCGAAGACGAAGCTCGTGAAGTGGTTCTGCAATACCTTTATCCTCTTATGATGAAATGAAAATTCATTTCATCGTGGAAACTGAGCTTTTACTAAATGATAATTTGGTTGCAAGATTGGAAATCATTCACCAATAATTTCATGTAATATTATCGTATTTCGAAAATGATGTTGTTGTAGACATGATTTTTTCTTGTCTAGATCTGTTACCTCTGAAACTTAAAAGTTGAACAATGGTTTCCACAATGGAGTGTCATAATAAGATAGAATTAAGAAGAAAAAACATTTAGGAGGCAGATAAAAAAACAGTCAAGAACTACACTATTCTCGCTGAGTTATGAAAGTTAAAGGATCCTACATTTCTAAACCATATGTTCAAGAAAATTGAACCATCTAAGCTTCAAAGTTTGGAACAAAAGTGGAACAACTTAAAACAAGAAAATATCAACAGCTAGGATCATCCCCGGAGCAAATTCCATTGACTAAAGATGGTTTGCTAATAGAGTTGTCAAGACCCCATGTCACCACCTCCCTAGGAACCATCACCATCACAAGAAGACAATGTCTCGCCAAATGCTACTATAAGACTCATTAAAAAAGAATTCAAAAAATTGTTGGACTAATAAACGAAGACAGAGCTCGTGAAGTAATTCTGTAACACCTTGATCCTGTTATAACGAAATGGAAATCCGCTTTATCGTGGATACTGAGCTTTTGCTAAATGATAGTTTAGTTGTAAGATTAGAAATCAATCAATAATAATTTCTTGCAATATTGTCGTATTTCGGTGATGATATTGTTGTAGATATGGTTTTTTCTTGTCTAGGTTCGTCACCTCTGGAACTTAAAAATCGAACAATGGTTTCCATAAAAGAGTCCTATAACGGGGTCGAATTGAGAAGAAAAAACATTTATGAGGCAAAGAAAGAAACAGTCAAAAGCTATACTATTCTCACTAAGTTATGGAAGTTAGAAGATCCTGCATTTCTAAACGATATGTTCAAAAAAACGAGATCATCCAAGCTTCAAGGTTTGGAACAAAAGTGGAACAACTTAAAGCAAGAAAAGATTAAGCAACCAGGACCATCGTCGAAGCAAATTTCATAGACTGAAAACGATTTGCTGATGGAGTTGTCAAGAACTTTGGGTGTTAAGTCCAAAGGTGCTTAAAGTGGTTCAAGTTCATTTGATGTGAGGATTCGATAGCCATAAACCCAAGTCCAAAGATGCATGAAGTGGTTCGAGTTCATTGCTCAAACATCACCTATTTTTAGTCCAAGTTAAAAGATTTCATTTGATTATTCAAACATTCACTTTTAGTCTATCTTAGAAGATTTCATTGCTCATTTCAAACGCTCATTTTAAGTGCATGTTAGAATATTTTATTTGATTATTCAATACTATGCAGACATGTAAATCCGTTGATTAGAAGGAGCTTTGTAATTGCACTCCTCTACAGTTGGCTAATGAAACTTTTCTTGCACATGTTTTTTTTTTTTTTTGAGATTTTTTTTTAGTGGATATATTCTGTTTTGTTGTTTTGCAAATGATATTTGTTTTAGTGTATGTTAGAAGATTTCATTGCTCATTTCGAATGCCCATTTTAAGTGCATGTTAGAATATTTCATTTGATTGTTCAATAGTACGCAGACATATAAACCCATTGATTAAGAGGAGCTTTGAATTTACACTCCTCTACGGTTGGCCAATGAAACTTTTTTTGCACATGTTTTTTTTTTTTTGGGATTTCTTTTTAGTGGATATATTCTGTTTTGTTGTTTTGCAAATGATATTTGTTTTAATCTATGTTAGAAGATTTCATTGCTCATTTCAAACGCTCATTTTAAGTGCATATTAGAATATTTCATTTGATTGTTCAACAGCATGCAGACATGTAAACCCGTTGATTAGGAGGAGCTTTGCAATTGCACTCCTCTATGGTTGGCCAATGAAACTTTTCTTGCACATGTTTTTTTTTTTTTTGGATTTTTTTTTAGTTGATATATTATGTTTTGTTGTTTTGCAAATGATATTTGTTTTGTTGTTTTGCAAATGATATTTGTTTTAGTCTATGTTAGAAGATTTCATTGCTCATTTCAAACGCCCATTTTAAGTGCATGTTAGAATATTTCATTTGATTGTTCAATAGTATACAGATATATAAATCCGTTGATTAGGAGGAGCTTTGCAATTGCACTCCTTTACGGTTGGCCAATGAAACTTTTTTTGCACATGTTTTTTTTTTTTTTGGGATTTTTTTTATTGGATATATTCTGTTTTGTTGTTTTGCAAATGATATTTGTTTTAGTCTATGTTAGAAGATTTCATTGATCATTTCAAACGCTCATTTTAAGTGCATGTTAGAATATTTAATTTGATTGTTCAACAGTATGCAGACATGTAAACCCGTTGATTAGGAGGAGCTTTGCAATTGCACTCTTTTATGGTTGGCCAATTTAACTTTTCTTGCACATGTTTTTTTTTTTAGGGGGGGTTTTTTTTTTAGTGGATATATTCTGTTTTGTTGTTTTGCAAATGATATTTGTTTTAGTCTATGTTATAAGATTTCATTGCTCATTTCAAACGCCCATTTTAAGTGCATGTTAGAATATTTCATTTGTTTGTTAAATAGTATGCAGACATGTAAACCCGTTGATTAGGAGCAGCTTTGCAATTACACTCCTCTATGGTTGGCCAATGAAACTTTTCTTGCACATGTTTTTTTTTTTTTTCATGGATATATTCTGTTTTGTTGTTTTGCAAATTATATTTGTTTTGTTGTTTTGCAAATAATATTTGTTTTAGTCTATGTTAGAAGATTTCATTGCTCATTTCAAGCGTTCATTTTAAGTGCATGTTAAAATATTTCATTTGATTGTTCAATAGTATGCAGACATGTAAACCCGTTGATTAGGAGGAGCTTTGCAATTGCACTCCTCTATGGTTGGCCAATGAAACTTTTCTTGCAAATGTTTTTTTTTTTTTTGGGATTTTTTTTTAATGGATATATTCTGTTTTGTTGTTTTGCAAATAATATTTGTTTTATTGTTTTGCAAATGATATTTGTTTTAGTCTATGTTAGAAGATTTCATTGCTCATTTCAAACGCCCATTTTAAGTGCATGTTAGAATATTTCATTTGATTGTTCAATAGTATGCAGACATGTAAACCCGTTGATTAGGAGGAGCTTTGCAATTGCATTCATCTACGGTTGGTCAATGAAACTTTTCTTGCACATGTTTTTTTTTTTTTTGGGATTTTTTTTTAGTGGATATATTCTATTTTGTTGTTTTGCAAATGATAATTGTTTTAGTCTAGGTTAGAAGATTTCATTGCTCATTTCAAACGCCCATTTTAAGTGCATGTTAGAATATTTCATTTGATTGTTCAATAGTATGCAGACATGTAAACCCGTTGATTAGGAGGAGCTTTACAATTGCACTCCTCTATGGTTGGCCAATAAAACTTTTCTTGCACATATTTTTTTTTTTCGGGGGGATTTTTTTTTTAGTGGATATATTCTGTTTTGTTGTTTTGCAAATGATATTTGTTTTAGTCTATGTTAAAAGATTTCATTGCTCAATTCAAACGCCCATTTTAAGTGCATGTTAAAATATTTCATTTGATTGTCCAATAGTATGCAAACATGTAAACCCGTTGATTAGGAAGAGCTTTGCAATTACACTCCTCTATGGTTGGCCAATGAAACTTTTCTTGCACATGTTTTTTTTTTTTTGAGGATTTTTTTTTAATGGATATATTCTGTTTTATTGTTTTGCAAATAATATTTGTTTTGTTGTTTTGCAAATGATATTTGTTTTAGTCTATGTTGAAAGATTTCATTGCTCATTTCAAACGCTCATTTTAAGTGCATATTAGAATATTTCATTTGATTGTTCAATAGTATGCAGACATATAAACGCGTTGATTAGGAAGAGCTTTGCAATTGCACTCCTCTACGGTTGGTCAATGAAACTTTTCTTGCACATGTTTTTTTTTTTGGGGATTTTTTTTAGTGGATATATTCTGTTTTGTTGTTTTGCAAATGATATTTTTTTAGTCTATATTAGAAGATTTCATTGCTCATTTCAAACGCCCATTTTAAGTGCATGTTAGAATATTTCATTTGATTGTTCAATAGTATGCAGACATGTAAACCCGTTGATTAAGAGGAGCTTTGCAATTGTACTCCTCTATGGTTGGTCAATGAAACTTTTCTTGCACATGTTTTTTTTTTGTTGGGATTTTTTTTTAATGGATATATTCTGTTTTGTTGTTTTGCAAATGATATTTGTTTTAATCTATGTTAGAAGATTTCATTACTCATTTCAAACGCCCATTTTAAGTGCATATTAGAATATTTCATTTGATTGTTCAATAGTATGCAGACATGTAAACCCGTTGATTAGGAGGAGCTTTGCAATTGCACTCCTCTATGGTTGGCCAATGAAACTTTTCTTGCACATGTTTTTTTTTTTTTTGGTATTTTTTCTTTTAGTGGATATATTCTGTTTTGTTGTTTTGCAAATGATATTTGTTTTAGTCTATGTTAAAAGATTTCATTGCTCATTTCAAACGCCCATTTTAAGTGCATGTTAGAATATTTCATTTGATCGTTTAATAGTATACAGACATATAAACTCGTTGATTAGGAAGAGCTTTGCAATTGCACTCCTCTACGGTTGGCCAATGAAACTTTTCTTGCACATGTTTTTTTTTTTTTTTGGGGGATTTTTTTTTAGTGGATATATTCTGTTTTGTTGTTTTGCAAATGATATTTGTTTTAGTCTATGTTAGAAGATTTCATTGCTCATTTCAAACGCCCATTTTAAGTGCATGTTAGAATATTTCATTTGATTGTTCAATAGTATGCAGACATGTAAACCCGTTGATTAGGAGGAGCTTTACAATTGCACTCCTCTATGGTTGGCCAATGAAACTTTTCTTGCACATGTTTTTTTTTTTTGGGGGGGGGGGGGGGGGGGGGGGGGGGGGGGGGGGGGGGGGGGCGATTTTTTTTTAGTGGATATATTCTGTTTTGTTGTTTTGCAAATGATATTTGTTTTAGTCTATGTTAGAAGATTTCATTACTCATTTCAAACGCTCATTTTAAGTTCATGTTAGAATATTTCATTTGATTGTTCAATAGTATGCAAACATGTAAACCCGTTGATTAGGAGGAGCTTTGCAATTGCACTCCTCTATGGTTGGCCAATGAAACTTTTCTTGCACATGTTTTTTTTTTTTTTTTGGATTTTTTTTTTTAGTGGATATATTCTGTTTTATTGTTTTGCAAATGATATTTGTTTTATTGTTTTGCAAATGATATTTGTTTTAGTCTATGTTAGAAGATTTCATTGCTCATTTCAAACGCTCATTTTAAGTGCATGTTAGAATATTTCATTTGATTGTTCAATAGTATGCAGACATATAAACCCGTTGATTAGGAAGAGCTTTGCAATTGCACTCCTCTACGGTTGGCCAATGAAACTTTTCTTGCACATGTTTTTTTTTTTGGGGGATTTTTTTTAGTGGATATATTCTGTTTTGTTGTTTTGCAAATGATATTTGTTTTAGTCTATGTTAGAAGATTTCATTGTTCATTTCAAACGCTCATTTTAAGTGTATGTTAGAATATTTCATTTGATTGTTCAATAGTATGCAAACATGTAAACCCGTTGATTAGGAGGAGCTTTGCAATTGCACTCCTCTATGGTTGGCCAATAAAACGTTTTTTACACATGTTTTTTTTTTTGGGGGGGGATTTTTTTTTTTGGTAGATATATTCTGTTTTGTTGTTTTGCAAATGATATTTGTTTTAGTCTATGTTAAAAGATTTCATTGCTCATTTCAAACGCCCATTTTAAGTGCATGTTAAAATATTTCATTTGATTATTCAATAGTATGCAGACATGTAAACCCGTTGATTAGGAGGAGCTTTACAATTGCACTCCCCTATGGTTGGCCAATAAAGCATAATCTCACCAAATTAATAATATTAAAAAAAAAAAAAAGGAGGGAAGAGGTATTCATTCATATTATGCCGAGATCAAAATTGAGTATACTAGCAAAATGTCTTCAGTTGCGATCAGAAAAAAAGAAAAGATAATCAAGATATGATATCATAATATTCATACCCAGAACTAAGAGAGACAATTCATACTCCATGATTGATCCAAAGCAAGAAAAAGGAGTTTGATGTAGGTTCCAATTACAATTACCATTCCAAGCTCAGTTTTAGGATTTTACATTCCTTTATATGATTATACTTTTCTTTACGGGTTCTTAATTTTCTAATACCTTAGTTTGCTAATGCTTTTGTCAATCAATGAAGTTTAACACCTTAATTTGTTAATAATAAGAAATATTGTTTTACTTCTAAAATGTCTGAATTTGGCCTACTATCCAATGTGGTTTAGTTATAGGGAACCCTAATTTAATGTGAGAATGTCTTACGTTTGAATAGCTACGCCCCAAATGGTATTTAAAAAAAAAAAAAAAAAACTCAAATTTAGGCTTCTTTCGGAAAATTTTTATTTTTTATTTGAAGTTTTAAACTTTTGAAACTATTTTAATTTCATTCTATCATTAAATTCATTTTAGCAATAATACCAAATCACTTTAAAAATTAGATAATCAAAGAATTTACTAGTTTAAAAGTATTTTTTTTAATAAACAATCTACAATTTTCATGAACATTTTTCATTAAGTTTCTGCCTCTAAAAACTCCTAGTGCTTACCTACTCGACTCTAATAATATATTAGTTTTTCCAGTGTCTTTTGGGTGGGGATCCCTGCCCCATCCAGCCCGTTTTGGTTGATGGATCCTAACCCGGGACCACTAGGAAGATCTATTCCCCCCTCGTACAAAGACATTTTCAGTAAAAATTCTATAAAAGTTTGTTGCAGGAAGATTTACAACCCCACTTAATTCCACAATAATCAATGACAAGTAAAATTAAGAAAGCTTGAACAATCGTAATCAATCAATTATAAAATTTGCGCCCCTCCTCAAACCTGCCCCGTTTCAAGCGTTCGAACCCGCTCTGAATTGGTATTGCTTTAATGGGCTTCTAAGTCCAAAAGCTTAGGTCCACCACTCACGGGTGCGAATGCAATTTTGCTTTATTATTTTTTCATCGAACAAGTTTCATTTATTTAAATTTTGTGATGGCAAAATGGCATCTTACACTGGAAAACGCCGAGTTGTTTTCCCTGCTCCATGGGTTTGTTTCATCACATGAGCATGAATCTAAAATTAGTAAAACAGTCTTAACGAGTCTAAAATCAATTAATATTTTAACCAGATATCAAACAACATAATACATTTCTAAAATCCAACTTCAATTCACTGATACTAAAGCTGCTACTTGGTAATTTAATCCTTCGTTCATTCTTCAACTTTGCAATGCCCAACATAAGAATTCTAATTTGATAACTACCTAAAGCATGTGCCAACACAGGCGAAAGAAGAAGTTGATTGCATGTTACCATCTGTAGCATACACAAGTACAAACTAGCTTATCACCTTCAGATATTATCCATAAATTTCAAACAAGGCTCAACACAACTAGAATCTTCAACAAAATTCGAAAGCCTAAATCATAGTATTAGACCGTCAAACCAATAACCATTCTTAGCAAATAACAATAACAATAATAATAATGGTTTTACTAGACATTTTTGCAGGTCCAATGCTGCCACTAAGTAGCTATTTATATTCACATATTTGTTAAATTGCACGGATCTTCGACAAGATTCTATATTCAAGAAATGAAACATCAAACTAGGCAGGCAAATAAAAACACCATCTCATAAAACAAACCCAAATTCGGAATCACTTTGAAATAATGCATTCATGTAACTAAAATTAAACACCCCACAAGACAAAAAAAATAGACAACTCTTCTTCTATTGAGCAACTAGAAGATGAACATTATATTCACAATACTAGTAAAAAGGGGAAAAAAAAATCTAAACACTAAAAAGAGACAAGTAAATGGTCGTTGACTTAAAAACTCCCTAGCTTTTTAAAGATCCAACAAGGAACAACAAAAACTAAAACTAACAAAGACAATTAGAACCACAGTATCAGCAGCATAACAACATCCTTGCCCATTTTGACTATTCATTGTTTGAAATTGAAGAATGTTACGATTTAACTGTCATCATCACCAGCAGCGTTGGAGCCGGATGTTCCAGTCTTCTTGGGGAGGAGGAGGTTGTGGATGTTGGGCATGACACCACCATTGGCGATTGTTACGTCACCAAGAAGCTTGCTTAGCTCCTCGTCGTTTCTCACCGCCAGCTGGATGTGGCGGGGGACAATGCGAGTCTTCTTGTTGTCCCTTGCTGCGTTTCCAGCCAATTCAAGAACCTGAAACCATATAATAATACACAACATTTAACACCAAACAAAAATAAAAACCCTCATTATTTTATTGGAAAAAATGATTATGTAATATTAATTTTTATAAAAATTTAGAAAAAAAATAATAATTTCACATTTAAAGAAAAAAAAAAAACAATTTTGGAAAATTTGCCTCAAACATAGATAGATCGATGCAAACCCTAATTTCACAAAATTGTAAAAAGGATAAAATTTTGATATATAAAATCAAACAAAAGACCTAGCAGATCTATAAAAATTCTTTTTTTTCAAAAACCTAATTGTACGATAAAAAGAATCATAAAATCGAAAACCCTAGATCTACGAGCAGAAAAAAAATCTTGAAAGAGAAAGGGTTACCTCGGCGGCGAGGTATTCGAGGACGGCGGCTAGGTAAACGGGGGCGCCGGCACCGACACGCTCGGCGTACTTGCCGGCCTTGAGGAATCTAGCGATACGACCAACGGGGAACTGGAGGCCGGCCTTGCTACTCCGTGACGTGGCCTTCTTGGAGGCTCCGGAACCTAGTGTTTTGCCGCGACCCGCCATCACAACACGACAAAATAGACGAAGCGAGAGAGATTACCACAAGAAATGGTAATTTAATTTTATAGAGAGAAGGAGAGAGAGAGGTAGGGACTCGCGTGTTTTAATGGAGAGGTGAGAGAGGCGGTTCGAGGGTTTATATAGAGAGATTGGGGGGTGGGGGACTGGCCAATGGGAGTCAAGTGCGCGGATCGAGGTTTGTAGCCGTTGGATTGGGGATTGGTGTGGACGGTTGGGATTTGAGTATATTTGGTTTACCGCTTTTAAGCGGCGTCGTTGTTTGTTTGGGTTTTTGATTTTGAAATGGATTTGTTTAAGTGGGACGACGAGAGGATCCATGTGAGATTTGTGGAATTACCGTTTTGTCCTGGTGAATTGATAATTATTACGATTTTAGTTTTTTATTAGGTTTTTCAGGTATTATTCGTACATGTAAAAATATTAGGAAATATTCCATCTGTAATTCAGAATATAATTTTGTTTAAAGCTTTTAAAAAAGTGAAAAATAATGGCTGTATAAAATTTGTGAAAACTTATTTAATTCCAAGTATTGTAAACATGATCATCAAATATTCTTAAAGACGGTAAACTTATAAATTTATGTTTTTGATATATTAATATATTAATGTTTATATATCTTCTCAAAAAAAATAATAATAATGTTTATATGATAAGAAAATAAATATTAAAGCTTTATTCATTTTTATAAAATTCAGTGCATATTGAGACATCTAATAACATATTCTTTTGAAACGATTAAAATAATTATTAAACATACAAATAAAAAAAAAAGGGGGATTTTTTTAATTTTTCTTTTTGCCATGGGATTTTTTAAATTATATCTTAATTTAAATGAATAAGACTAATAGATTAAATTAGTGCTCTCTAAATAATAGTAAGTTATATTGAATGATGGTAATTGTGTATTACTGAAATAAATTTTTGTTGAGGTTTTAAATAAATTATTTTTGAAGTATAAACAAATTGTCAAGTCAACATGGCAGCTATTCTTTAAGGAATTTTATATATAAAAGGTATATGTGTATATATATGCTGAAAAGTGTTCAATGCACCCAGTCCAGTTGATGGGTTGAGCCGAATTTCAAATACAAAGAGTGAGGTGGGAAATCTAATGGGCCTTTCCCGCTACTGTTACATCTATTCCACAAAGCAAGTTTCAAACATTTCTATGGTTGACTTCGATTGACCCTGAAAACAACTTTTTTTTCAAGAAAATGTTTTTTTTTTTTGAGAATTTTTTTCATGAAAATGTTGGTATAATACCACTCAACAAAATATTTTCTTCATCTAAATAATAATAAATTAAAATGTTCAGTGAAATCTTATAGCTTTTATTTTATTTTTCTTTTTCTTACTTTTACCAAGCTAATTAATAATTATGTGATAGTTTTCTTGGCTTTACATATGTAAGATTCTTTAAAATTTTATTGATTTTGTTTTGGGAAGAAAGGTGTTTTGTTAAATTGAGGCAAATATGTAAATATCAACTAGTATTACCAACCTGTTGACGTCCGGAAACGGTCAACCAGAGATTCTGGGCCCAGACGGCGAGCTTGGTAATTAATGGTTGATTATTATTGATTGAAGGGTAGTAAATGGTCTATTAATGGGATGCTAGGTTGGTGATAATTAATTCAGGTGGAGGAATGTCATTCCTGGTGGTTGGTCGGAGTTAATAAGGTGGTCAATGAACAATTAAGGAGGGAGAGAGAGAGAGAAAGAGAAGATGCACAAGGATTTTTACGTGGTTCGGTGACTGCACCTACGTCCACGGCCACTCTGAAAATGATTCCGGCAGAGTGACAGTTCTAGAGTGTGTAAAAACTTGTTGTACAGTAGAAAATGTCTCCCTTCTTATAGAGGAGGGGAGCTCACAATAAAGAATACAAAAGAAAAGCTATACACGTAATAGGCAACGGCTAGTTTCAACTAACCCTGACATTGCCATGCTGCATTGACTGTAAAAGTAATGATGATTTCCTCTCTGCACAAGACTGCATTAATTACGCCTGAAGAGGTCTTCACTTCATTAAATGCTTCTGGGTACTTGTGTAAACAGTTTCCGGCGGGAAATCATGGGAGTTGGTAATTCTGACAGCTTGCTGCACACGGTTTCTTATGGGTGGACTTTCTGGTCAGCCAGATGCATGCTGGAAAGGAGGTGAGGCGACCTGGAGGTCGGCGCGAGCTCGCGAGCTCGCGATTGGTGCGACCTCGCGGGCTCCTTGGGCTGAAAGCACTGACAGGTGACATGCTGAAGGACTGTTGCTAGCTCGCGACCTGGATGGCCTCGCGAGCTGGGCTTGCAATTGCTGGCTTTGTCTTTGGGCTTCCTGGGCCCTTGCTTTTGTTTAAATTAGGCAAATATGCACTGGCCCATCTGGGCCCAAAACAGAAAATGGGCACAACATCAAGCCCCCCAGCTCTCTGTGCGTTTTGCGGACTGGGAGCTGAAATAAACACACAAATGGCGCCCATTTTCAAATTTTCTGGTTCCGTTTCAATCTTCGTACCGTAACTGCTGACACGTGGCGTCCATTCAGGCGTTGGAGCCGAAAAAACGTGTCTCGGGACCGTACGCATTAAATGCGCACGTCTTGTAACTGACAGACGTGATGGCGCGTGACCGAGATCGATGCCCAGCCGTTGGATCTTTGGCGGTTACACCTTTATGCTGGATCGGATGGCTAGGGGCGGACGAGCTGGCCTATATAACCCACGGGTCTCCTCATCTTCTTCTTTTTGCTTTCCTGATATGACTACAGTACCTTTTCTTCCCATTTTCCATTTTTTCTTCACTTCTGCTTCTTCTGGTCTACTGTTCGTCGCCGGACAACCCCTTCGGATTCCGCCACTACGAGGATTAGCCACCGTGCTTAGCATATTGCACTCGGTTCGAACAAGGTAGTCCTCTTCTTGCTTTGTCTTTTTGTGTTGTAACATGGTCTGTCTCTGGTTAGGCTTGCTATTTTCTGCCTTCGTAGCACGTCTGTTGGTCCCCATGAGCTTGTTTAGCCCTTAGGGAGTTACTGTATCGGTTGCCTGAGTACCTGTGTACGCTAGGGGCGACCTGTAAACATAGGATTAGCAATATGTAAACTCAGGGTGATATAGTACCTGGCAGATTCGTGTCTCTGGGCCTCTTCTGGTCCTTTAGAGACTAAGTGCGCGACCTGACGAGTAGGACAGCTGTCTTAGGAGTTCTTTTTCTGTCTGGTTAGGATCAGTATGCTGTAGGCGTTCTGATGTCATTCCTTCTGTGTTGTAGATGTCAGGTCGTGCACGCACCGGTCGGGGCAGGACTGCTGCTTCCAGGAGGCAGGCAGGTCGCAGGGATAGCGAGGCTGAGGCTACGACCTCACAAGCTGGCCCATCCAGCGAGGAGGTCGCAGCAGCGGACGAGGTCGCTGAGGAAGTAGACCCCTATCCTTTCAAACATACGCCCTCGTCGGTTACCCTTGAAAAGTTGGAGGCTTGGGCTGATGCGTTCAGCCTTCCCTTGGGGTGCAGGGCTAATGTCCCCATGGACACTGATCGAGCTGCTTACCCTCCTGAGGGCTTTGTGGCGATTAGTCGCGAGCATATGGAGCTCGGCTTCAGGTTTCCTATGCCAAGGTATCTTAAGGATTTATTAAACGACCTCAAGCTCGCGCCTTTCCAATTGACCCCAAACTCATATGCCTACTTGACCACCTTGGCTGCGGGGTTCCGTAAGCACAAACTAGAATTCCTACACCCCGCATCATCCGTACCATCTTCAGCTTTAAGGCGATCTCAGGGAAGGACGGGCTCTATTATGCCGCGCCTCGCCTATATTCTGAGTATAAGGAGTTTCTACCTCAAAACTGTACTAAGTCTAATGTAGGGGAGTATAAATCGAACTGGGCACTGTTCACCTGTCCTTCACTTGCTGGGCTGAACAACAGGAGTTTTGTGCTGAAACCCAGTAGGGACTCAAGCATTTGAATGATATAAGTTTTTTTTTTTTTTTTTTTTTTTTTTTAATCTGGCTTTTGCTTTGCAGCTGTCGCAGCCCCTGCATACCAACCTTCTCAGGACGAGCTCGCTATCTTGAACTCCTACGCCTCAGCCAAGGAACCAGAAGAGGACTTTTTTCCTTCTGGCAGCGAGCTTGTAGATCGGGGTCTTGCGCCATCTGCCACGAGCGTTCCTCTGAACAAGTTCCGGGATTTGGGGATAAGAGGGCAGGCGTGCGAGGTCGCTTCCAACCTTCCTGCTCCTACACAATCGGATTCAGAACCACAGCCCATACAACAAAGGCCACCGAGCACGAGCTTCACCATCAGCCCTTCTTCAGGCGATATGGGAAAGCTTACGATGTCAGCTCCTCCCGCTAGGTCGGTTCCACCTGCTGGGCCAACCGAGGTCGTCGACGTGGACAACACTTCCACAGACCGCTCTCAGAGAGCGCCCTCACAAGCTGCTGCAGTTGCTCCTTCTCCGACCAGGGCGGTGCCACTCCTCAAAAACGGGCTGCCCCATCTGCAGGACGGAGTTCTCCTCCAGCCAAGAGGACCACGGTCTCTGCTGGGGGGGACTTACCTTCGGAGCCAGCGGCTGAGGCCTTGACGAGGAAGAGGAAAGGGAAGGCCATAGCTCCGCCCCCACCTCCAAAACAGAAGGACTTCGTTGCCGTTACTTCGGTCGGCGGGGTCGTCATCGGACGAGAGCCAGGTACTAGAACGCCAGCACGGCCCGCGAGGCCTGCAACAGTTGGACGGGCAGATTCTGGCCCTTCTCCTGATGCAGTAAAGGAGATGGAATTTTTCAACAGCTTCGTGGAGCTCGTGCCTGACGTGATGGGAGAGCGTAGCCCACAGCTGCAAAAAGAGGAACTTACAGGCCGTTCTCTAGCGACCTATGTAGCTCGCCAGGCTGCGTTGGTAAGGTTCAAATCCTCTCATACTTTGATGTTGATTTTCTTCTTTCTCTTTTTAAAGGGTCTTGTACCATTTCTTTTGCTGTTTCAGCTCGGTATGGCGTCTGTGAAGTTAGTAAAGGAGGCAGAAATTCATATTAATGAAAAAGAAGCCTTCAGGATTTCTCAGGTGCAATTTGACGAGGAGAAGAAATTCCTACAGGAGGAAACCAATCTCCTCCAGAAAAGTCAAGGCGAGCTTTCCGCCAAGCTCAAGGATGCTGATGCGGCTTTGTCACGAGAGACTACTCGCAGGGAGGCCGAAGCCAGCAAGGCCCAAACAGAAATAAATCAGCTGAAAGGAGAGCTCGCTGATGTAAAGACAAAGCTGCAGGTTGCTGAGGACAAGGTAAGTCAGCACAGCTGGGACTTGGGAGTGGCCAGAGGGCAACTCCTTAGGTCTGAGGAGCTGCGGACTAAAGCAGAGGCAAGTCTGGCTCAGACGAGGGAGAAGCTGACTCAGACCGTGGAGGGTATTGAAGCCAAGCTTGCTCGGGAGCGTGGCAAGATCGAGGACGAGGTCGAGAGGGCGTTCCTGTATAACATGTGGGAGCGATACCCGGACTTGGACTACTCCTTCTTCGGGTCAGAGGGGGTCAAGATGATCCGAGAGTTCGTAGAGCTTACTGCAGGTGCTCGGACCACGCAACATGCTGATACTTCCTCTGTTCCTCCAGATAATCCGCCTGCCGATCCAGCCCCTTTGTCAGAGCAGGTCCCTGAGGTACCCCCAGCCTCAGAAGATCCTCCCTTGTCTGAGCCTCAAGCAGAAGCCATAGTTGATCCTGCTCCTTCAGACGAACCTGCTGATATCTAGAGCATTTTTTATTTCGTTTGCACCTTTAAATTCTTGTAACTTTCTTTCATTTGTTGGAACTCGTAGACGAGCTCAAAGCTCTGATTTATAAGATTAACTTTCCTGCACAACCTCAATATTTTGTCCAATATATATATATGTATTCAATTACATAATAGGCAGCGAGTAGGTAATAATCACATAATCTCAAAGTGTTAAGATTTTGTTAAGGAGATCACAATCGTGAAAATTATATTAACTTTCAAACCTGCTAACTGCAACCAGCAATTTTACTAAAGCACTAGCTCGTAAGGGCTTGGACTCAGCAAACAACTTGGCTGAATAAGACGTTTTGTATGTCTTAGAAGATTGACAGGAACTTACTGTTAGTGAGGAGCTCGGAATTTCCTTGTCCTCCTTGTTCCAATGATATAGGGCGTGCTTGTCAGTAGCATTTTCCCAAACTTTGAGATTTTAACTCGTGGCTTTATTCGCAGTCCAGGAGTGAGCCAATTTGGTGAGTCCGCGGGCAGCTTTATGTATGAGAGGCGTAGCCTTACCCCCTCCCGCGAGGTCGCGGGGCAATTAATACGCGAGTCCGCGGGCAGCTTTATGTATGAGAGGCGTAGCCTTACCCCCTCCCGCGAGGTCGCGGGGCAATTAATACGCGAGTCCGCGGGCAGCTTTATGTATGAGAGGCGTAGCCTTACCCCCTCCCGCGAGGTCGCGGGGCAATTAATACGCGAGTCCGCGGGCAGCTTTATGTATGAGAGGCGTAGCCTTACCCCCTCCCGCGAGGTCGCGGGGCAATTAATACGCGAGTCCGCGGGCAGCTTTATGTATGAGAGGCGTAGCCTTACCCCCTCCCGCGAGGTCGCGGGGCAATTAATACGCGAGTCCGCGGGCAGCTTTATATATGAGAGGCGTAGCCTTACCCCCTCCCGCGAGGTCGCGGGGCAATTAATGCTGCGATATAATAAATGAACTTGATGCTTGATGTGAACCTCCGTTAGTGGGGATAATATGGATGAATTAAGCATCAGCTGATGAGGCGTTCTCAATTGAGGCCTTTTGTGGAGATTTTATTTGCCAAGACATGGTCGTGGCTTTGGCCAGCCATTTCATGTAAGAATTCTGGTTGGCGAAAGATTCCTTGGAATTTGTACAGATATCTTCAAGGAATAAAAATATGCGTATAAACATATATGATAGTAGATCGCAGCTTGATTACTTTGAGAAAGAAATTTCATTAGCTTTGCTCTTTTGAACATGTACATTTGCTGGTTTATCCAGCTTGTTTTCTGCATCACATATGACATATACAACAGAAAACAGGTGAAAGCATGTTTACAGACAATCGTCAGAAAAGAATCATGTACAAGGTTAGAGCGAGCTGACAGTTCTTAGGTGTAATACGGCCGCAAGTGTTCAGCATTCCAGGCTCGAGGTAACTCAGTCCCATCCATGCTGGCTAAATGATAGGCTCCATTCCTCAGATCTTGCTTGATGAGATATGGTCCCTCCCAGTTGGGTCCGAGTACCCCATCACTTGCCTTGCGAGCTCCAGGGAGGACTAACCTGAGAACGAGGTCTCCGGCTTTGTAGCTTCGAGCTCGCACCTTCTTGTTGTAATACCTGGCAACCCTTTGCTGGTATACTGCTACCCTTAGGCGAGCTGTCTCCCTTGCTTCCTCGGCTAAGTCCAGACTGGTCGCGAGTAGCTGGTCATTATCCCCAGGTCGGAACGAGGCCCTTCGCTGGCTGGTCACTTCAAATTCGGCCGGTATCATGGCTTCCGTCCCGTAGACCATAGAAAATGGGGTCTCACCTGTGGAGTTGCGGACTGTCGTCCTATAAGCCCAGAGGACTTTCTGTAGTTCATCAACCCAAGCCCCCTTTCTTGCTTCTAACCTGGTCTTCAGATTCTGTTTGATGATCTTATTCACAGCCTCGACCTGACCATTGGCTTGAGGATGGTCCACAGCCGAGAAGCTCTTCACAATTCCGAGCTCATTGCAGAAGCCTATGAACTGATCGCTGGTGAATTGAGTCCCATTGTCGGTGACGAGCTGCTGAGGGACCCCGAACCTGCAGATGATATTGTCCCACACAAACCTTTCTATCTTCGTTGTGGAGATTTCTGCTAGTTCCTTAGCCTCGGCCCATTTGGTGAAGTAGTCCACAGCGACCACCGCGTGCTTGCAGTTTCCTCGAGCTGTGGGCAACGGCCCGATGAGGTCCATCCCCCAGATTGCGAACGGCCATGGACTCACCATCTGCTGGAGGTAGGCTGGTGGAGCTCGCGGGACCTTAGCAAACCTCTGGCACTTTTCACACTTCTTTACAGGTCCAAGGCATCTTGCTTCATGGTTGGCCAATAGAACCCTTGTCTGAGAGCCTTCTGGGCCAAGGACAGTGCCCCTGCGTGGTTCCCACAATGACCTGCATGGATGTCGTTTAGCACTACCTCACAGTCTTCATCATCTATACATCGCAACAGCGGGGTCGAGAATCCTTTCTTGTATAGCCTGTCGTCATAAATGCAGTACCGGGCTGCTCTAGCTCGGATGCGGCGAGCTTCGAGCTTATCTCCTGGCAGCTTTCCTTCCTGCAGGTAATTGATTAACGAGCTCATCCAGGAGTTAGGCCGAACCTGTATGACCATCATTGCACCTTCGTCCTCAATGCTTGGAGCTGGTAGGAATTCCACAGGGAAAGACTCAAGGAGATCTGCGTCTTGGGAGGTCGCTAAGCGGGCGAGGGCGTCTGCATTGACGTTCTGCGCCCTGGGAATTTGGTTCACTTCAAACTTCTGGAAAGCCCCCAGTAACTCCTTGACCTTTAGGAGATACCTCGACATTCTTTTTCCCTTGGTCTGATATTCTCCCCTGACATGGCAAACGATAAGTTGAGAATCACTGAAAATCTTTACCTGTTCAGCTCGCACCTCCTTTGCTAGGCGAAGTCCGGCGAGCAATGCTTCGTACTCGGCCTCGTTATTGGTAGCTGGAAATTCAAACCTTATGGCACTCAATATCTTATGGCCTTCTGGGCTGATCAGCATTATTCCAGCCCCCGAGCTTTGCTCGTTAGAGGATCCGTCTACATAAAGCTCCCAAACTCTGTCACCTGTCAGCTCCTCGTACTCTGGTACTGGCCCTGTGAATTCCACAATGAAGTCTGCAAGTGCCTGGGCCTTGAACGCCGTTCTAGGCTTGAACTCAATGTCGAACTGAGCGAGCTCGATGGCCCACTTGAGGAGTCTGCCAGAAGTATCTGCTTTCTGAAGGACTTGCCTGAGAGGGTACTGTGTGAGGACCTCAATCTGATGAGCTTGGAAGTAGGGACGTAGCTTCCTGGAGGCAGTTACCAGGCAGTATGCGAGCTTCTCCATTTGTGAATAACGGGTCTCCGCATCTACCAGCCTTTTACTGATGTAGTACACAGGAAGCTGCATCTTATCCTCTTCCCTCATTAAGGCCGCGCTTAGGGCATGCTCCGAGACCCCTAAGTACAAAAATAGCTTCTCCCCCTCCTTTGGTTTGGATAGGAGAGGGGTCTGGCCCATATGTTCCTTCAGCTTCTGGAATGCTTCCTCGCAACGCTCGTTCCATTCAAAATTCTTGGCTTTCTTTATGGCTTCAAAGAACGGCACACACTTGTCAGTAGCTTTTGAGATGAAGCGGCTGAGAGCCGCGACCTGGCCAGTAAGGCTCTGCACATCCTTGACCCTGGAGGGGGACCTCATTTCCACGAGCGCCCTGATCTTCTCTGGATTGGCCTCTATCCCTCTGCTGTTCACCATAAAACCAAGGAACTTACCAGATGCTACCCCAAATGCACACTTCAGCGGATTTAGCTTCATCTGGTAACTTCTCAGGACTCTGAACGTCTCATCCAGATCGCGGACATGGTCTACCGCTTCCTGGGACTTCACCAGCATATCATCTACGTACACCTCCATAGTTTTCCCAATCAGGTCTTGAAACATTGCGTTGACTAGACGCTGGTAGGTGGCTCCTGCATTCTTCAGTCCGAATGGCATCACCCTGTAACAGTATAAGCCCCTATCGGTGACAAAAGAGGTGTGTTCCTCGTCCTGCGGGCTCATGGGAATTTGGTTGTATCCTGAGTAGGCGTCCATGAAACTTAGGAGTTGATGTCCCGACGTTGCATCTACCAGCTGGTCAATCCTGGGTAATGGGAAACTGTCCTTCGGGCAGGCCTTGTTCAGGTCGGTGAAGTCAATACAAGTCCTCCACTTTCCGTTCTTCTTCTTCACGAGAACTGGATTGGCGACCCAAACAGGATAACGGGCTTCCCTAACGAACCCGTTAGCTAGCAACTTCTCAACCTCCTCCTTCAGAGCGGTATAGCGTTCTGGCGTCATTGGCCTCCTCTTCTGCCGGACTGGCCTGTGCTGGGGATCTATATTCAGTCGGTGACACATAATGCCAGGGTCTATCCCCACCATATCCTCATGGTTCCAAGCGAAGACATCCGGGTTTCTCTTCAGGAATTCTACGAGCCCGGTCTTCACTTCTGGTAGCAGGTCTTTTCCTATCTTCACATATTTTTCTGAGTCCGCTTTACTGACTCGTACATCCTCTAGCTCCTCAATGGGTCCTGTGGCCCTGTCTGCATCCACCTCGCGAGGGTCGAGGTCGTCACTTATCCCACTTTCAGAGGAAGCTCGCGGTTGGCCACCCGAGACCACATTTACCTTCTTACCCCGAACTCCCATTTTTACTGCATCTTCATAACATCGTCTGGCCAGCTGCTGTTCTCCCTTGACACAGCCAATTCCATTGGGAGTTGGGAACTTGACTGTCAGCGTTCTGGTGGATGTGACCATGTCCAGTTCGTTCATCGAAGGTCGCCCCAATACCACGTTGTATGCTGAAGGGCCACTGATGATAAGGAAGTCTGCAAGAACTGTAGCTTGTCGTCCTGGCTCCCCGAGGGTGAGGGGTAACTTAATCTGGCCGATTGGTACCACTGCATCTCCCGTGAATCCATAGAGGGGCTCCGGCGAGGGTATCAACTGCTCAGCTCCTAAACCCATCTGGTCATAGCAGTCCTTATACATGACGTTGACTGAGCTGCCAGTGTCTATCATTATTCTTCTTACCTCGACATTACTAATCTGGGCCCGAATCACAATTGCATCGTTATGGGGCCAGCGTACTCCCATCTCGTCCTCCTCCGTGAACACAATGCTGTCTGAGGACGCCTTTGCCCTTTTGGTGGGTCCCTCGACTCCTCCATACTCTGCCAGTAGGGTATGGTTGGCTTCTCGGATGTGCCTCTAGTGCGACCTGTTAGATGTACCTGCTATATGAGGCCCACCATAAATAGTGAAGATCGTTCTTACAGCGGGTTCACGCTCGGGTTCTTGAGCTCGCTGAGGCTGATGCTGCTCGGGCTGCTGGTCTTGCCCCTGAGGTCGTTGGTCTGAGGTCGCCTTCCAGCGGGCTGTATTACATATTCTCCTAGGCGGCCTCGTCTGATGAGCTCCTCAATGGCATCCTTCAACCGCCAGCAGTCTGATGTATTGTGCCCGTTCTCGTTGTGGTAGGCACAGTATTTCTTCGGGTCCCGACGTCGGTTAGGGGGTCCATCGGAGGTGGCTTCCCAAAGTTCTCCCTGTTTCTTTCTGCGGCGAAGATCCTGTCCTGCCTGTCAGATAACAGACTATAACTGTCATATCTGTTCTGGCGTCGGGGCCTCTCCATCCTTGGCCCTGGCCTAGCTCGCTTTGCCACAACATTGGCCGACTGGTTCCTCGGCTCCCCTGGCCTATCACCACCAGGATTCTTCCTTTTCTCACGATGGGAACCACCTACTTCACCCCGCTGACCACTGGGTTTCTTAGCCCCAAAGGCTTCTTCCCATCTGACTTCTTTAGCTGCCCTTTCGTAGAACTCCCCCAGATCCTTCACAGGGGACTTGTATATGCTTTCATACAGCTTTCCATCTTTCCTGAGCCCTGCAGAGATAGCTGTCAAGATACTCTCGTCAGAGGGTGTTTCCACATTACTCACCTCCTCTCTGAATCGAGCAATATAGTCCTTAAGGGATTCATTTTGTCTCTGAAAAATAGTTGCGAGGTGGCAGGCTGGCGCGAGCTGTTTTCTTAATGCCTTATACTGGTCTAGGAACTTCTTCTGACATTCTCTCCAGCTCTCGATGCTGCGGGCTGGAAGGCGATTGAACCAAGCTCGCGGGGCGTCCCCCAGGGTAGCTGGGAACACTCTGCATTTGACCAGCGGGTCATCTGTCTGAAGGTCCATCTGCACATTGAAAGCATCCAAATGGTCATAGGGGTCCGTTCTGCCGTCATATTGAGGAATGCTGGGGAGCTTGAACTTTGCTGGTAAAGGCACTGTCTCGATCTCCCGAGTAAATGGTGCTCGGCGGTTGTCCCGCTCTTCCCCAGTCTGGTCTCCAGGTCGGGCTTCCAATTGCTGAACCCTTTGCAACAACTCTTCGACTACTGGGTCCTGGGTCAATGACCGCCGACTGGGGTTCCATCTGCTGGTACTCTCCTGCTCCCCAAAGTAACGGTTCTGCGACCTTCCCTCTTCACCGAATGCCTCTGCGTGTCTGGCAGCCCTCCTCGGCTCGGGTTCATAACCTGCACGATACCCGCGGGCTCGCTCTGGCCCTCGGTTACCTTCCTCGCGTCTGGCGCCCTCGATACTTGCCCTTGCCCTTATCTCGTTCTGGCGAGGTGGGATCCCCTGCTCTTGGTTCCGGCCTCTGGCTCTCCTTGGGTGCAAGTTCGAGGAGCGGGCTGATCCTTCGGTCTGCGACCTTTCCCTTATGGCTACCCCCTCTGGAGTTGGTATCTCTTCTGAAGGTCGGCGGCGAGCTCTGCCTGGAGGTGCTGCATTTGCCTGCGTCGGCGCCACGTGGGCTTGGACTTCCACCAACGCTCTCACTGTTGTTGTCAACTCCCTCACCGCATCCTCCAGAGCTCGCTGGCGTTGCTGCCATTCTGGAGCGACCTCGTTTCCTGATGGTGAAACGCTCTGCTCTTCTTGAATCTCACGTCGCTCCTCTGCTACTCCAACACTCCTCGTTGCTTTGATCCTAGCCATAGCAAACAAGTATAGATGAAAATGACGTAATAACTAACTGGAGATTACCAGGTCGCTGTTGGGCCCTCCTTCTAGCGCCAAAAGATGTTGACGTCCGGAAACGGTCAACCAGAGATTCTGGGCCCAGACGGCGAGCTTGGTAATTAATGGTTGATTATTATTGATTGAAGGGTAGTAAATGGTCTATTAATGGGATGCTAGGTTGGTGATAATTAATTCAGATGGAGGAATGTCATTCCTGGTGGTTGGTCGGAGTTAATAAGGTGGTCAATGAACAATTAAGGAGGAGAGAGAGAGAGAGAAAGAGAAGATGCACAAGGATTTTTACGTGGTTCGGTGACCGCACCTACGTCCACGGCCACTCTGAAAATGATTCCGGCAGAGTGACAGTTCTAGAGTGTGTAAAAACTTGTTGTACAGTAGAAAATGTCTCCCTTCTTATAGAGGAGGGGAGCTCACAATAAAGAATACAAAAGAAAAGTTATACACGTAATAGGCAACGGCTAGTTTCAACTAACCCTGACATTGCCATGCTGCATTGACTGTAAAAGTAATGATGATTTCCTCTCTGCACAAGACTGCATTAATTACGCCTGAAGAGGTCTTCACTTCATTAAATGCTTCTGGGTACTTGTGTAAACAGTTTCCGACGGGAAATCATGGGAGTTGGTAATTCTGACAGCTTGCTGCACACGGTTTCTTATGGGTGGACTTTCTGGTCAGCCAGATGCATGCTGGAAAGGAGGTGAGGCGACCTGGAGGTCGGCGCGAGCTCGCGAGCTCGCGATTGGTGCGACCTCGCGGGCTCCTTGGGCTGAAAGCACTGACAGGTGACCTGCTGAAGGACTGTTGCTAGCTCGCGACCTGGATGGCCTCGCGAGCTGGGTTTGCAATTGCTGGCTTTGTCTTTGGGCTTCCTGGGCCCTTGCTTTTGTTTAAATTAGGCAAATATGCACTGGCCCATCTGGGCCCAAAACAGAAAATGGGCACAACACAACCTAACTTGAACTCTCTTTTTTTCCCTAAATTTTGCTCTTCTACAATGGTTAGATTTTTTTTTTTTTTTCCAGTACCAATTGCTCTAGCACAACTCAAAGCTAAATCAGTATTTGATTGAATGAGAGTATTCTCTACTATCAAACCACCTTAAATAGTGATTTAATTATTGTTTACTATTTATTATTTAGATCTTCGAGCAGATTATTGATTGAAAACATAAATAACTCATCAATCAATTTTTTTTTTTGACGACATGTATTTAATTGTGAGTTTCTAAAACATTTAATCATCCAGAAATACAATGGGCTAGTAATTTCACCTCATGTGGCATGAGGCTATAGTGATTAGTTTGATCACACATAAATATTTTTTATTTTGCAACAATTCATAAATGCTTTAATAAATAGTAGTCAAAGTAGGCAAATGGTTGAAATTAACTTGAACTTCAAAATTAATTACTCAAGGTACTTCTTTGACAAGGAATTTTCATAGTTCTCTATACCTATAACTAAATAATTATAGAGTTGAATTGTCTTAAAGTTTCATAAAACGAATATGCATATTATTAATTCGCCCTAAATATATTTGAGATCCAACAAGAAAATTGTCTAAAGTTTGAATTTTATGTTAGGATTAGGAAATAAATCTATGATAGCCATTATAGAATTTAAAATAAATACACACCACCCTTTAGTAGGAGTATCTATCTTGCCCTCCCTCCAGTTGCAGAAGTAGTCATATGGATTATACTATTATCGATTTATCTTGACAGAAATTTACAATCATTTGATCCATAAGATGTCATCATTCAAAAAAATAAATAAAACAAATATTGAAACATAGCAAAAGAATACTCCTTGTAGTTGAAAGTATTCTTTCGAACTTTATTTCTTTCACCGTTGTTAGCTTTTATTAGTTTTTTGACCTACATTTCATTAATTAGGCTTTTTGTCCTAATTAATATTTGTATTTTTTCATGTTTGTTCAACTTGATAATCCTATTCTAACTTGAATCAAGAAATTCAACTTGATAAACATAACAAATTATTATCCTAATGAAACTAAACATTGTTTAATTTCAACATTTCCTGATCCAAATTGCTTGAAATATAGAACATCAGGGATCTTGAATCTGATGAAGTCTATCAGCGCTTTCATTCGCAAATCTGACAGTGGAGGAAACAAAGGATGCAATGCAGAAGAGGCTGTGTAGAAAGCAGAAAATTCCACCAATCAGCAGAAAATGATTGTGCAAGATTCCACATGATTGTTTTGACTTGGAGTTCTCTAACATGCCTATTATCAGCATTGGAAATCCAATGGCCAGCACAATCCTGAAATCAATTCGTGAAATCAATCACTCTATCAGCAATTTGAAGGCCGGAGAGTTCCTTCTGCACGTCAAAGATGTAGTTGTATCTCACCAAATTATCCAAACACATTAAAGGTTTTCTCTTTTTATTATTATCACAGGATTCACTAGTATACAAAATCAGTAACTATACACAATAAAGACATCTATTTTTTATTGTTTTAATTTATTTTAAACTCATCATTTATTTGAATTATTGGACTGAAATCTAATACACTTGAATTACTTTTATAAAACGATTGACCATGTATTGTAGCACAAACCATTCATTGGTATTGTCTTACCCTTTCTTTCAGAAATTAAAAATTAAATTTTTGGAGAAAACTTTATTTTAGTTCCTAAGGTTTTAGAAAATATCAAGTTTTGAAACCTCCTTTTAGAAACAATTCTTTTCATCCCTAACCTTTCTAGAATTTTAAAAAAAAAATCCAAACCGCCAATCAACTAATAGTCAACATTAACAGAATACATTAAAAAATATTTTTGTCCTTAATGGTTGTTAGTAGCACTTAAATTACTGGATTACTTTCATAAAATAATAAATTTACAAGATAAATTGTTTAAAATGTTTCTTAATTTATGTTATTAAATTATAATTTAAATTGCTTAAAGTCACTATTGGTTATTAGTTAACTGATGGTTTGAATTTTTTTAAATAGTTTTGAAAATGTTAGGGATAAAAAAAACTGTTTCTAAAAAAGTTTTAAAAACCTGATATTTTCTAGAAACTCAGGGGCTGATATGAAGTTTTTCCTAATTTTTGAGATAAAAATATATTTTGTATATTTTTGTAAAATTGAAAACTCTTTTTCGGTAGCATATATCAAAAACTAAAATATAATAAAAAAAAAAAAATCCAACAACAACAACAGAAACAAGTAATGAAATTATTACGTGTACTAAATATATAAGAAAAAGGGACATTGCATGTAGTCTCTAAGTCCTATTTCCAAAGACAGAAAAATTGCGTACTTTGATGATGAAATATTGAAATTTATGCCTTTCAAATAAGCAATTTCCAAAAACACAATGCCAATTACCAAACACAAGTTTTCTTTTGTTTATTCTTTTGAAATTTACAATAGATTTTGGAAACAGTTATTTTTAGCTTACACTAAAATAAAGTTTTCCATCCTAACTTTGATCTCAATGTATCAATTGATAAACAAATATTCATTAATAATTTTTATTTTAAGTAAAAATATATACATTTATTGTCGTTTAGCTACATGCTGAATTGGTATCATGTTATTATTCAAAAATAAAATGTCTAACATTGTTAACACTAAAATTACCAGAAATTTTGTACAGGAGTTACAGATTTTATTGAGTGAATTTGGATTCTCTACTTTTGTAACTTAAGGTTTAACAAGCTTTAGTTACATTAATGCAAACCAACACCCGTTAAACACTCTACTACTTAGTATGTAGAAAATTAATTAAATATATAGTGATAATCACTGGATTATATAAACAAAAGATTATGAAAAAAAAAGAAAAAGAAAAACCGCATACCACGATAAAATCAGAGAAGCAAACAACGATTGCCTGTTAGCAGAAGATCTTTCAATCTCTTCTGTGCACCAGACACACACACACCCTCCGAGCAAATTAGCGACAATGTGAGCTAGAGCTTGCAGTACAGCTGCTGCCAAACCCAGCTTGAAAGCCTCAGGACTTGATTCTTTACACCCAGAATTTCTCATTTGACTCATATGCATTAATACCTATTCAATAATAATTAACAATTCATCATCACAATGACAAATTTTGTTACCTAAAACATATTTGTAATATATATATGTATATATATATAACGTTACCTTGTTTTTGGCTACTTCTGCTTCAATGCCTAGAGTACCAGCAGCAACATCCATGGCCACAATCACCAGCGTGACTACACAAACAAAAACACCAACTTCGGTCATGATGTCTCTCTCTCTCTATACATATGCAAATTTTTGGAGAGAGGAATATGGCATGTGAAGAAGATGGTAATGGAAAGAAAAGAAGTAGAGAGGAGAGAGTTCTTTGTTATAAGAATTTCCACTCACTCTTTTTATGGAAAAAATTAAAATATATGTCTCTAATCACATGATGAGAAAAAAATAGTGGACTGTTTGGATTTTCTTTTTGTAGGAAAATAGACTTTTAGGTGTGATGGAGAAATCCCACCTTGTTTTGTCCTCTTCTTCTTTTATGAAGTCATTTCCACAATATGGTCATTTTTAATTGTGCAGGTATCTCATTCAATTGGCAAATGCCATGTTTGGAAACAAAATAAAACCAAAGATAAAAACTCAAAAAGAAAAAATATATATTAATAAAAGAATAATATTACATTTTTCAAAAATTTTGTCCAAAATATGTAACAAATTAATTTATAGCTACCACATTAATTTTAGAGTTACATAGTAATTATACATAAACTTGTCACCTTAGCTGGACAATACATTTGGACAATTTTTTTGATAGTATAATATTACTCTTAATAAAAATATCAAAGAGGGGCTTTGTGGTTGGTAACAAATTTTGATTACTTAAATCAGTTTTATGACTAATTCATATAAAACATAAACTGACTACCGTTTTAAGTAATTAATTAATTAATTAATTAATTTTGTCTAAGGTATTATAAAAGTTTTTGATGATGTGAAGTATGGAGTCCAAACGTAGCTGAGAACAGAGAGACATATATGGACAGATGATACTTGTAAAAGCGAAACTGCATGTCAGTCATGTGGTTGGGATTCGTAGACTTCACACTTTACACCATCCATGCAAGTCATCATCTTTTGTGGTACATTACAATTCACAAATTTTTTATATTCATTTTTCAGATAACTGATAAATTGTGAAAGTTCTGGACTATTAATTGTTTCAACGTCTATGAGAAGCTTACCGTTAAGTGTTTGTGAGAAGCTTACTGTTATGTTCATATATTTTTTTATTTAATCTACTTTTCGTGTTGTATTGTACTGTATAAAAGGTTGTATTGTTTATGTCTTGTTTGCTGTATATATACATAGACTGGTTGGATTATATTTTGTTGCGTGAACATTCGTTACTCATGTATGAACTCAAATTATTTACCAAAATTGTTGTCGTCAATATTATTTTTTAATATCTCGTAATTTTAAAATTGTGAGTTTTAATTTTGTCTGCTTTCTCAATTCTTGAAATTTGTAACATTGTAAAAAGTAATGTAGATTAGCATATGTCCATTTAACTTAAGTGGCATTTTTTTTTTTTTGGATATTTATGAAAATAGATATCCAAACTACTTATGTAATGATTAATCTTGATAGGTTTTAACCTTTAAGAATTTGTTACATAGCATATTTCACTAATAATGTAGAGTATAAAAAATCTGTGACATGATAATGTAATTGTGATTTTGTAATGGAAAGTGGCTATTAGTGAGTTATTTTCAAAGAGTGGGTCGCTCCTATTAAAGATCTATTTGTCATTGGTCACACTGCATATGTAATTTTAATAAATTTTTGTAAGTTATTGGATGTCATATTTCACTAATAATGTAGATGGTAAAACAATTAATGACATGATATTACATTATGCTTGCATCATTAAAAGTGCTATTAGAGAGTTGTTATTTTCAAAGAATGGGCCGCTCTTGAAAAATCAACATCACTTACAGTTAACTATCGATTTTTTACTAGCTTTTTGAAAATGAAATTTGTACTCTCTCATTACCAGAATAAGCATCTCTTCTAAAATTATAAAGCAGAAAAAGTGGGCATTCAGAAAGTAGAACTAATATCAACTGCACCTAATCAACTTGTAATTTGCTAAAAACAAACAAAATACAAAGAGTTTAATGAGCTGAAATTGCTAAATGGACTCACACTGAAGGCCTTAACTCAACTATGGGCTTATTTGGGCTGGCCCTTCCTGCTCCTTTTTTGTTTTAATTTCTCCCCCATGAAAAGCATGGAAATTTTTTGTGGGCTTGTGGACTTCAAAACTGGCCTAATCTGATCCAATTTGATTGTGGGTGTGTTAAAAGTAGTTGGGGTGCACAACCTAGTCACTGTCATTTTGATTCTCCGCAAGCACTTTTATCTTTTTGCATTTCAGGTTTGAGGTTGCCGAAACTAAACATTATATGAATAATATAAAGATTAACTTTCCGTAACATCAAGGACAAATCAATCTCATATATATTGATTAATATGTATGGTGTGATTTAAATTTCTACTACAAAGTCAGAGCACCACCTAACCAAAATGATTCACGATAAACACTTCAATACACGTTTATAAATCGAAAATATTGAGAATGAAAATGAAAGTGAATAAAGTTTTATAAAGAGAATTGAAAAAGGGAACTAAATTAGTGAGTAGAAGGGTGGAATTAAGTTATCATCCTAATGGGAATTTAATCTCTGATTTATGTGTAAAGTCCATTTAATTTGTTTCCCCAACAATAATTCAGAAATTGTAGAACACTATAATCACAGACCAAAAATTAAGTTGCCTTTGTCTCCAAAGCATTCTCGATTCGTTTACACGCCCAAACCTTGATCTCGGTAACCAATATTAATAGCCAAGATTTTTCAGCAAGTTTTAATAACTATTATGTGAAGTGTCACTTTCATTATATTGATATATTGATAAACATTAATTATGAAATCTTTCTAAATTAAAACGACCCCTTGCTTTGGATTTACGAATTGAGATCCCTAAATTATTGTACATAATTAAAAGAGAGCGATTGTCATGCCCTCGAAATGTCACTTATCCCATTACTTACAAACTTGGGAAAATTCCAATATCATATCCCTTTTCCTTCTCCCAAAAATAAATAAATATATATTTTTTAACTAAATATAAAAAATGGGAAGAGGATCTATTAATAGGAATAGAATTCCATACTCACGGAATTTGTTTGAAATTGAAATGACATGTTTGCCCTTGATAGTGTGAACTGTGGAGAGAAATGGTTAACACTATAGAACCCTGATATTTATTTAAAAATACAATTACATTTTTACCCTTGATTGGAAAGGAAACTTCATAATATAAATTAAAAAAAAAAAAAAAACTTATAATTAAGTGTTTCAAAGTAGAGGCGGTGCTTCTAGACACATGCTTTGTTAGACAATATGAGATTAAATTAGTCTACAACCTTGCTCAAGTAATAAATCAATTTTAATATTTCAAAAAAAAAAAAAATCAATTTTAAACAATCTAGCTGCTGATTATTCTCAATATAGATAGTAAAATTAAGCATCCAATCATTTTTTGGTTCTATCCGACATAAAAAATCACAGTGTTATACTTCAAAGCAAAACACACATCTTATCCTCAAAAATTTTACAAATGTAAACTTTGTAAAAGTAAAAAAGGATAAAAAGGTAAATAAATCATTAATACTTATTTGTGGCTGGAAATTCAAGCATACAGAGTTGTTGAGTACTGACACGAGGTATGGTCAGCAGTTCGATGGTGCTTATCCAGAACTGTAGTGATGAGATGGAGATTTAGAAAGGTTTCATGAGTGGTCTATTCTGTCCAGCTGGCTGAATTCCCTGTAAATACGAGTCCGAGATTTTTTTCAAAGGTCAGCTATTTTTCTTATGTCATTGTGTAAAAACATTTTTGTTAGTGTAATTATTAATGTTTAATTACATAATCTATAGATAGTTGTAGTTATTAAAAAATATAATCTCACAATAAACAATCTATTTCAACTCTCTGCTCAGGAAAAACCATCAAGATTTTAAAAAATATATATATCAAGGAAAAATTACATAATTCAAACACTAACTCACCCAACAATAACAACAACAATAATATTTAATAGAAATAGCATTCGAACATGCAAGAAAAATAAAACATGAAGGAGATCTGACCCAATAAAATCGATGAATTGGATCTTGCTGGAGGAAATCATAATGTAATGATAAAGAGTTAGTAATGATCCTATTTTTTCATCTTTTGGTAATAGAAGGAACCAAAGACCGTCTGAAAGTGGCCTTTCTCCACACCCACCAATTGGCTGACATCACCAATTGAACACCCAACACAACTAACAGCTAAGAACACCATGTACCACCGCTAACAGTCAACAACACCACCTAATAAAACATCATTAGTAGCCAACACCACAACGCCACAAACAACCAACAACACTACCTAACATAATTACAAACCTACAAATAGTCTCTTCCATCACCAACCATAACCCAAATCAATCATCGAAACCATCTGAACCACTACCCTCATCGCTAATTGAAAGTACCCAAATCAAAACAACCAAAACCAAACCAAACCGGGTTAAGCACTCACCCTACTACAGACATTGGTGAGGGAGAGGGGGACGACAAGGGAGATAGAGAAGTGAGAGAAAGAGAGGAAACAAGAGAAGTGAAAGAAAAGAGATTAGGGTTCTAGCGGACTATTACTTTAAAGATGGAGAAGGGAGGAAGAGAACTGGAAAAAACGAGATGAGAAAACAAATCAGAGAAGAGGTGGAAAGATTGACAAAGAAGAAGAAAGAAGAGATAAAAAGTTAAAGGTTAGGTAAGAACAAAGAGAGAGAGAGAGAGAGAGAAGAAATGAGGGATGGGAGATAGAGGGAGAATGAGAGAATTTATTTATATTTCATTATCATTTATTTTTAAATCAATATTTTATTTATTGATTTCAATATTTTATTATTTAATTTTAAAATATCTTTGGATATGATGATAAATTTAAAAACTTTGAAGGCAAATAAGCTTTTTGATAATTTCACTATTGTCCAAGGGCAATTGCATGTTGGCCAATTGTAGTAGTCCAAATGTGTGTAAGTGATTTTTTTTTTTTTTTTTTAAAGTTAAAATATGTAATTAGGGATTGTCATAATTATTTCATTATAATAAAATTAAATAAAAATTTAGACTTTTTAAATGTGCTCGGTAATAGTATTCAAATATTTTTGAAGTATTGTAAATTCATCAATTTCGTCATTTGACCATAATTTTAATGGTCAAGCTTAACCAAAAAAAAAAAAAAAAGACCATTTTACTATTCATGAGTCTATGAAATTACCTTACTATCTTCATGAAATAGATTGTGATGAAAATGCTCATAATTTAATTTACAATTTTAACTTTATTAAAAAGAAAAACAATTTATTTAGAAATAAAATTGAATTTAAAAAAGAAAAATTGTTGAATTAAACTTAATAGAATGAAAACAAAAATTGTTGTAGACCATTTTTGAACAAATATGTTTAGTAAAATTATCTAAATATTCCTAAAGTATTATAAATTCATCAATTTCGTCTCTCTAACCATAATTTTAATGGTCAAACTTAGGGGAAAAAAAATAGAGAGACCATTGTATTACTCATGAACCTATGAAATTACCTTATTGCCCTCTTGAAATAGAATGTAAGGAAAATGCCCCTAATTTAATTTATACTTTTAATTAAAAAAAAAAAACAATTTGTTTTGAAATAAAAGTAAAAGAAAAAAAAAAAAAAGTGATGAAAAAAAGTGTCAAATTAAACTTAATAAAAGAAAAAAAAATTGTTCCAAATCATTTTTGACAATCTGAAATCAAGTGCAATAGTACACCAAATCAGTTGGAAGAGACTCCTCTTAAATTTTAAATTATCTAATATTGACCTATTTTTTTTAGTATCTTTAGATTGAAACAACTTTCAACTTGGAACTTCGAGATTGTAGTTTTTATAAAAGGTATTTGTTGCGGTTTCAATTTTTTGTCTTATAATATTGTTATTTATATCTTATTTGTCTTGAGCGTATTAAAATTTAGTTAACTAAAACAATTATTTCATGCCAATACTAGTCGTTGATATATAGGTGTTATGATTGTCTTTTTTTTTTTTTTTAAATTAAATTTTTGTTGTTCGTATATATTTTATATGGATTATTGGTGTTAATTTCTAAGCTAATTTGCTTATTGTTAAGTAGATGAACTACATTCATTGTTTATACTGATAGAATTTGGAAATTTATAATTTGTTTATTAATATGTTTTCATATTAATTAGTTAAGTAGAAAAATTTTGATGGAAGATAAAGTTCAAAAACAAAGTTGGTATGCCCTTTTATTTGAGGAAGAAGGAGAATTAGTTTGTAAGAAAATGAGAGAAACATATGCTAGTAAAAGAGTTGTTAAAAATGAAACTACTTGATCAAGGAAACCAAAGAGGTATATAACTATAAATGGTTATAGCAATTATGGTAAGAAATGTTTTGCATGCGGAGAAAAAGACATGCGTGGTTAATGTTGCAAAAGATGATAGTGTTTCTGAGTTTGCAAAACAAGTTCATGATAGTGGTATTAAGTTCTTTGGTAGAGTAATCGTACTTTCTTTTCTAGGTGTGAATAAGTTTTAATTATATAATAACATTTGCCATAATCAATATAAGTAAAGAAGGTACACAAGCCAAAGAGTGTGGGAAGAAAAAACAATATAAAATTTAACTAAAAAACAAAAAGAAAATAAAAAAGAATATGATAGAAAATATTATTTGGAGAAAAAGAAATTCATAACAAAAAATGGTTGACGAAAGATAGATGAAATAAGGAATGAATCATATATTAAGAAGAAAACAAATTCAAAGCATGAAACAAATGATAATAAATATATCAAAAATAAAGAATTAGCCATAGTTGTAAATGACGCAATCCAAAATACAATAGGTAAGAGCAAAATGAGTATCAAAACAATAACTAAGGAAAATTACTTTGGTAAGTTTTATGGATTCACTTCATTTGGAATTTTAGGAAATCAAGCATATCGATTTTTACTCCCATAACAAGTTGGTAGAAGAAAGGATCAAATAAGCTTTCATACAATTTTCGAAGATGGTATCTCCCTTTCTTATTATTGGATAAGAGAATATTACATCCAATATGAAATTTTTTTAAAAAAATGATTGTCTTATCTAGGATTAACATCAAACCAATTACATACTCCCATTTTACGACATCAACAAGGTACTAAAATTTCAGGTACAAATTCCTCAATTTGCTTTTGTCAAATCAAAATTTATCTAACTAAAATATTAATTACAAGATAAAAATACAAATTTCTTATTTATACATGTATTATTTATTACAGATATTCATAGTAATAAAAACGAAGCAAGATATATCCCTTCTATTTTTCACAAAATACTTATTATTTATCACTTATACATCTCTTATTTATCCATGCATTTCATTTATGTTTCACATAATATATATGAAGCAAGATATGGGTATTGTAAATAATATCAACTCCCCTCTAGCAACTTGTGAACTGCAAATAACTAGTGATTTAACATGATGGCCAAACCTATTTAGCTGGCTTTCACAAGCAATCATAGGGTTTCTATACCCATATTCACAAGAAGTGAACAATTGTCTCTTAGTCCATTTGTACATGAACAAATTATTCGTAAGTCCCTCTAGCTAGAAGACAATTTTCTCACTTAGTGTGGATCTCTCTTTCATTACTATTACGGAGTTAAGTAAAATAAGTATTGAGTTCTAGGTTGTATCATAAAATCCTAATTTAGAGTTCTCGACAATTATAGTTGTACTTGTAATTAAAAAAACAAAAACATTGTTAACTACAAACAGACAAAGTAAAGTAAATAGAATAGAATAGAATTTACAAGATGAATTATCCTTCAAAAAAAAAAAAAAAAGAATTTATAAGATGAATTTGTTCAACATGGGCTGATATTGGGCTGCCCTTTTCTGTTCTTTTTCAATTAGGAATGCTTACATAGGCATTGTGTTGGAATTGGCCGGGCTGCAATCGGTGTCTATTCAATTCTGCACGGTCACCTGAAGCTGAAAGCCCTCATGTAAGTGGCACACAAGTAAAAAAATATAGAATTTCTTTTATGTGAAAAAAAATGCAAAACCAATTAGAGCCTGTTTGTTAGATGGGAATCCCATTGAATTTGACTATAAACCAGTTAAAATATGAAAAATGAGTTCTTCTTTGTTTGTATTTTAATTTTCCCACTTATCATTGAACTCATTTGATAATTTTAAATGTTGAATCAAATGCAAAATGGATGAAAATTACATAATCGACTTAAAACTAAGAGTAGATTAAAATAGAAGAGAACAACTGGTGGCCTCTAGCTCAGTTATGACACATATCTACATTCTTGCTTCCATGAATAAATTTTGGCTTTTACTTTTTTTTTTTTTCCCTCTCACTCACTTTTTTTTTTTTATTATTATTAAAGAGACAATCCCATAAAACCTATTGTGGTTTGAAAAAATGTCTATTGTATCATTTATGGTTTCATTTTTGTTCCAAATCCCTTGACATCAATAAATTAATATAAAATATTTATTTTATCCCCTATGATTTTATTATCAATCTGTGATTATCGGGGGCATTGTCGTCATTTTATACACCTCTAGGAGAATTTTGGACCAAAATGAAATCATATGTGGGAAAATGAACATTTTTACAAACTATAATAGGTTTTTTGGGATTATCTATTTATTAAAATAGTATCAAATGCACTTCACTTATTTACTACTAAATTAAGGTTTAATGCCATATCTCACCCTATTAATTTTACTACTTTTCTTGTCAATTTAGCAAGCCAATGATGACAAAGTCGATCACTATCTAATCAAGAGGATTCTCTATAAATACTTCAATGCACGATTATAAATAGAAAATGTTGGGAATGAAAATGAAAGTGAATAAAGTTTTATAAAGAGAATTGAAAAAGGGAACTTAATTATTGAGTAGAAGGGTGGAATTAAGTTATCATCCTAATGGGAATTTAATCACAAATTTATGTGTAAAGTCCATTTAATTTGTTTCCCCTACAATAATTTAGTAATTGTATAACACTATAGTCACAAACCAAAAATTAAGTTGCCTTTGTCTCCAAAGCATTCTCGATTCGTTTACACGCCCAAACCTTGATCTCGGTAACCAATATTAATAGCCAAAATTTTTCAGCAAGTTTTAATAATTATTATGTGAAGTGTCAATTTCATTATATTGATATATTGATAAACATTAATTATGAAATCTTGCTAAATTAAAACGACCCCTTGATTTGGATTTACGAATTGAGATCCCTAAATTATTGTATATAATTAAAAGAGAGCGATTGTCATGCCCTCGAAATGTCACTTATCCCATTACTTACAAACTTGGAAAATTCCAATATCATCTCTCTCTTTCCTTCCCCAAAAATAAATAAATAAACATATATATATATATATCTTCTATTTTTCACAAAATACATATTATTTATCACTTATACATCTCTTATGTATCCATGCATTTCATTTATGTTTCACATAATATATATGAAGCAAGATATGGGTATTGTAAATAATATCAACTCCCCTCTAGCAACTTGTAAATTGCAAACAACTTGTGGTTTGACATGATGGCCAAATCTACTTAGCTCGCATTTATAAGCAATCACACAGGGTTTGTATACCCATATCTATATCATAATAAGTAAACAATTATCTCCTAGTCTATTTATATATGGACAAATTATTCATAAAGTTCCTCTAGTAAAAGACAGTTTTCTCATTTAATATAAGTCTCTCTCATTATTATTAGAGAGTTGAGTAAAATAAGTATTGAGTTATAGGTTGTACCATAGAATCCTAATTTAGGGTCTTAACAATTATAATTGTACTTGTAATTGAAAAAAAAAACAAAAAACATTGTTAACTGCAAACAGACAAAGTAAAGTAAATAGAATAGAATATAATTTTTTTTTTTTTTGAAATATAGAATGGAATATAATTTATAAGATTAATTATCCTTAAAAAAAAAAAAAGAATTTCTAAGATGAATTTGTTCAACATGGGCTGATATTGGGCTGCCCTTTTCTGTTCTTTTTCAATTAGGAATGCTTACATAGGCTTTGTGTTGGAATGGGCCGGGCTGCAATCGGTGTCTATTCAATTCTGCACGGTCACCTGAAGCTGAAAGCCCTCATGTAAGTGGCGCGCACGTAAAAAAATTTAGAATTTCTTTTATGTGAAAAATAATGCAAAACCAATCAGAGTCTGTTTGTTAGATGGGAATCCCATCGCATTTGACTATAAACCAGTTAAAATATGAAAAATGAGTTCTTCTTTGTATTTTAATTGAACCCATTTAATAATTTTAAATGTTTTATCAAATGAAAAATGGACTGAAAATTATATAAATCGACTTAAAACGAAGAGTAGATTAAAATAGAAGTGAACAACTGGTGGCCTCTAGCTCAGTTATGACACATATCTACATTCTTGCTTCCGTGAATAAATTTTGGCTTTTACTTTTTTTTTTGTTTTGTTTTGTTTTGTTTTGTTTTTTTCCTTTCACTTTCTTTTTTTTGTTTTTTTTTATTAAAGAGATAATCCTAGAAAACCTATCGTAGTTTGAAAAAATGTTCATTTTACCGCTTATGATTTTATTTTTGTTCCAAATCCCTTTGAAGTTAATAAAGTAATAGAAAATATTTATTTTATCCTTTATGACTTCATTATCAACCTATGACTATAAGGAGTATTATCGTAATTTTACATACCTTCAGAAGTATTTTAAATATTTTTACTAATGCCAGAGAGAATTTTGAATAAAAATGAAATCATATATGATAAAATAAATATTTTTATAAATTATAATAGGTTTTTTGAAATTATCCCCGTATTAAAATAGTACCAAATGCACTTCAGTCATTTACTACTAATTAAGGTTAAATGCCATATCTCACCCCGATAATTTTACTAATCTTCCTGACAATTTAGCTAGCCAATGATAACATATAAATCACTAGACAAGACACACAACGAGATTATCTAAAAATAAAAAATAAATAAATGACCTGGTCTTTTGATTGAAAACGTTTATAATATATTATACATACTAATACTAGACGCACCAAGTCAATGAAATGATGAGATTTTGAATAAATGTGAAAGGGCAGAATGGAAACCTCAAAGAGCATCATGTGCATGCATTAAATGGGCGCATCAACACATGCCCACCCCCTATATGTGCCCCAATGCCTGGCCCCCAACACTCTTTGCTTCTTTCATGGCTTTTGTTACCACTCAACATAGGTCTTGCATTTTAAACCTTTAAATTTGTATGATTATTGTTAATTAATTCCACTACTTTATTAATATTTCATCAATGTCATGTGTGTTAGTGTGCCTCTCCTTATTTTTGCAACCGCAAAATGACAAAACAAAAAACCATGAAAAGAACAAAGAAGGGAAGGAGCCAAGAGAGCCAAGAATAGTAATTGAAATCTACATATCATCGACAGTGTATTAAAAATGTTCTTCTCTTTTTGTGATAATTACAGAAAGTTATTTCAAAACTTAAAAACTACTTTGTGTACTTTCTAATAAGTTTGTGATGGGAAATATCTTCTCATAGAGAATGTTTCCAAATGTAATTGTTCTAATAACATTATTGTTTAAATTTTCAAGAAGTTAGAATTTCCCTAGAATGATATATTAAGTCTTTTTAGGTTGTTGAAAATTTTCTTTATTTATTATAACTATCTCTATAAACATTTTCCATAACAAATCAATAACCTTATAAGAGTAATGTTTTAGTAGATATCAAAATCTACTTGATTGCATTTCCTTGTATCAATAAAGAAAAATAAGTATCAACCATTATGATAACATTATCTTTAGTTAAAAATCACGAAAAGAACACCCAATCTTATATTGAGTGTTCTAAGGTTTCTAGCTGCCTCTTTTTCACCACCTTTTTAGCATTCAAAGTTGTGTGGAGATTAGTGTTCACCATTCAAAGCTAATAATGAGCTCTTCTTTTCCCAAATGCCCACCTTTTTTTGAAGTCTGAATTTCATTATTGTTGCCTCGCTAAAGTTTTAATCCACAAACTTTATAAAGTTACTTGGAGTATTTCTAGTCTACAGCCTATATGTTCCACACTAATACTTCCTAAATCATCAATTTGATGCAAACCCATTGATGATCTCAATCATGAAAGAATCCTTTCTCAATAAAATCCAAATCCTTGATAGGTTAACCTTTTACATGTAGCTTGGTACAAATTACTTCACGCTTCATATCTATAAGAATCTAGATATTAGAATTAATTATTTAGGTTTTGAAACAAATTATATAAATAGATAGTGAAATCAATTATCTAGATTATAAAACGAACAATAAATGTATAGATATTCCACAATTAATATATCATAAATACTTAGTCGTAGTTGACTTCACACTACTATTAAAAATTATGGTACAATCACATATTAATATGTCATTTCTCATGAAACTTCATAAATTTATCTTGTGACCTTTTGGTTTGTAAAATATGGCAAGTCTTTAACCGATGCTCCATAAAAACACACATCCTCTACTTTGCTATCACTTTCATTCCTACCCTTCTATATGCTTAATCTTATCACATTCATGGATTGAGGTTTAATTGAAGTACTTTATTTTTTCTGTTTTTTAAAGAATTGAAGTACTTTCTATTACTTCAAAAATGGCCCATCTTGTTGATTACTAATTGAACGTAATTTAATTATCTTTTCTTCAATCTCATTCTAATAAATTCATCGAGAACTCAAATATACTCATTTGAGCAATGAATTTAAATAAATTTTTGGATAGTTTAGAATTACTCATTTTTTATTTTTTTATTATTTAATTTAGAAGAAACACATGTTGCTACTAGCTTTTTATTGGGTTCGCTAGTTGTTTAAAGTTTGGTGCTAATTTGAAACTTATATTAATTTTACTGCTATGATGTAAAAGGAATAATGTCGTATTTTCTAAAAATTTATTCAAAACTTTTATCAAAATAATGTGATATACTGATTTATAGTTATCATATTGTTTTTAAGATGATGTGGAAATTACACATAAACTTACTACATTATTTAGACAATAAATTTGAATAAATTTTTAAATAGTATAAGTAAAAAAGCCCGTTTCAAATTCGTCTCTTATAAATCTATGTTTTTTGTTGTTATTTCCAGTTTTTTTGAAACAGAAAATAGCTTTTGAAAAAAAATTACGTTAAATTCATGAACTGATCTGAGTTTTCTTCAAAGGTGGTTTCCATTTTATTTCTTTTCTTTTTTTTTACTTAGAAGTTAAAACCATTTTCTATATAAAGTTTATGAAGATAAAACAAAGAGAGAAACAAACAACCTTGAAAGACATGGAAAGTTGTCAACATATGTGCAAACAGTTCATTGATGTGGTCCGATTTCCAGCTGGGGTATATTTTCAAGGTGACAACTCCTCCTCTATTTATTTCAACGGTGGATCTATCTTTCTTTTTCCTTTTTTTTTTTTTCACTTTATTGATTCACGAGATCAACCGCTGAAAATGAATCAATACTCATGTAATTTGATTGTGGAGTTTTACAATTTGGGAGATTTCGAATTGATTTTTTTTTTTACCAAAATCAAAAGACAATAACGCTTACCCTGAAGTGTCACAAGTAAAAAACACTTGTCATTGAATTCTATTGTTAGTCAAAATTATCATGCTAGAAGACTTCTTTTTTATTTTTTATTTTTTTATATTTATCTAATTCCTTATAATAAGATCGATTTTCAGATTTAATCAAACATTATTTTTTTTTTTTAACATAATATATCTAGTGAGAATTCAAACTTCTCATACAGTCCTATTATTAAGTTTAATTATTTAATATTCTCTGGTTTTGTGCCCTTCATTAAGATGAGATTCACTTTTGTAGGATTAAGAAGCATTGCATTATGGGAAATTTAATTAATTAATCTTTGTCAAGTTCATAAACATGTTTCTATGATTTTTTTTGTTATATTTATTTTTTCAAATTTGAAACCAAGTTTCATGTGCCCACTCTTCTAAGGAATTTATCATTTTTTATTGACTTGACAATAAATGAACGTAACAATTGTTTAAAAAAAAAAAGGACACAAGCATTAATTATAATCAACTAGTTAATATAATTAATAATATTCTATGTCAGAATTTAAACTTTAAATATTATTATCATGCCCTTCTCTGTAAACTTGGGTGGTCAAGGATCAAGCATTATTGGATACATTATCATAATCTAAATTTTTAAATCAAATTAATTACGTAGCAAAATAAATTTGTATGTCATATTTGAATTTTGCTTTTAGAGATTGTTGGTGGTATACCATAATTTTTACCACCAACATGTGAGATTTGGTGGTAAAAATTATAATAATAATCTAAGTTTGAGTTGCCGTTATCTCAGTTGTAATTAATTAAATTTTGCATCCAAAATATATAAAGAAATTACCTTTTGACAATGTATGATATGTATCCATTCTTACTTTTTTCCATAAACCACATTATCATGGGCATACATTCACATAAAAATCTTATAAAACCAAAGTAATCAAACATGCAAGAGAAGCGGTTAGTGTTTTGAAAATTGAGGCACATTACATCAGACTGAAGGAAACACAGTGGACAGAGTTATGAGTTGCAATTCTAGGTGTCTCTTTCTAGAGTGAATTTAACAGTAAACCCTTCCTCAGTAACCAACATTCATTGGAGCCACTGAACATGGTTTCGTTCAGGTTGGCTGTCCTCTTCTTCATTAGCTAAAAGATTCTCACATGTTATTTCTTATATTTTTCTGCATTTATCTTTTTCCTCTTTAAAATGGGTTCTTTTGGTTTATTGACTTTTGAGTCCATTTGTGATCTTTCTCTCTCTCTCTCTCTCTCTCTCTCTCTCTCTCGTATTACTACTCTTTTTTCATTCTGTCTCTCTTTTTCTCTCCTATGGACTGGAGACTCATTTTAGTAAAAGCTCCAAAGTGTTTTATGTGATGATGGTTAGATGAAGTCTCAAAATGGGGTGCCTACAACATCAAAGTACAAGCTAGTTTTTCTAGATGGTTTTTTTCTGGCTTTGTTAAAGAGAACTTTTTGAGTGTTGTTACATAACTTACATTCCTTAAAAGTTGTGTTGTAGTATCTTATTCCATGGTCGTTGAATTTAGAAGATGGAATCAGTAAGAAGGAAAGTGCTTTTGGATTCTGCTTTTCAGGAAAATTTATGGTGAAGAAGGAAGAAAATGACAATGGAAAGAGAGTTTGAGTGAAGAGTTTTGAAGCTAAAAAGAGAAAGAAGAAGAAGAAGAAAGTGAAGAGAAAAAACAAGCATGCCAACAGTGTGGTTTTCTTTGAAGAGGTCTTTGCATTGCAAGTCAGGGCCATCAGATGTTCACGATCCAAAATCAAGGAAGCATTTGAGCACAATATTGACGAGAAAAGCAGGGAGGTCAGGTTGTTCAAGGTCAATAGCAAATCTAAAAGATGTCATTCATGGGAGCAAAAGGCATTTAGAGAAGCCACCAAGTTGTAGTCCAAGATCCATAGGAAGCAGTGAGTTTCTGAACCCAATAACTCATGAAGTCATCCTTAGTAACTCAAGGTGTGAACTTAAGATAACTGGCTTTGGAGGGTTCCATGAAGGGGTTGCAAGTGGTGGTGGCAAAGGTGGTGGTAATAATGGTGGAGATGGTGGTGGTACTGGTAATGGTGGTGGTGGTGGTGGTGGTGGTAGTGGTGGCTCAACTTTTGTTGGCACTTTAAGGCCAGGGACACCAGGGCCTGGAGGCCACCCAACAATGCATTATTTCAATCCTTCTTTTGTCACCTCATCAACCCCTACTAGAAAGTCACCTGTTCTTTTCTCAGAAAGAGAAGGCTCTAATCTCTCTACTGGTGGTGGTGGTGGTGTTCATTCAAGCAATAGAGTCTCTCTAGAGACAGACTCCAATGGTTGTTCTTCAGTGACTTGCCATAAATGTGGAAAGCAATTCACCAAATGGGATGCTGCTGAAGCTCATCATCTCTCCAAGCATGCTGGTCAGAAACCTTTCCTCAATTTTTTTTTGGGTTAAATTTTGTTCTTGATACATTCTTCATCTTAGACTAATTGTAATATAAATGTTTTTATTTGTAGTTTTGTTTGAAGCATGTCTATAAGTTTGTTTTGGTTTACTGTTTTCTCTTATCCTTATATATTATTTGTTCACTTCTGACCACATAATCTATTGACAACTTTTACAAAACAAACCAGAATCCTCCTCATACACTTTTAGTTTTAAGCAAAAGATCACTTGTTTGTCAATGATTCTTGATTCTCCTGTGAGTTCTTTATAGAAATATGATAAAGCTTCACTTCTTGAAGATGTCCAAAATATAAAACAACTTATAAAAAGAAGAAAACACCAACTTTTTGCAGCATTTTAGTACTAAATCTCTTGATTTGAATGAAGCTAATAAAAAGATGAATAGTATTTTGTTGGGTATATTATATGTCATTTAAGGCACAGAATCTGCATTTGCTTTAAGTTTGGGGGTTTGTTGTCAACCACTGAAGTGATTTTTTTGTTTAAGTTCTTTTACTCAAGTGTATGTGTTTATTTTTTTCAGTAGCTAACATTAGTCTTTTTGACAGTTACTGAACTTGTAGAAGGCGATTCATCGAGGAAAATTGTTGAAATCATATGTCGAACAAGCTGGTTGAAGTCTGAGAACCATTGTGGTAGGATTGAGAGGGTGTTGAAAGTTCATAACATGCAAAAGACTCTTGCTCGGTTTGAAGAATATAGAGAAATGGTGAAGATTAAGGCCAGTAAACTCCCCAAGAAACACCCTCGGTGCCTCGCGGATGGGAACGAGCTATTGAGGTTCTACGGGACAACCGTGGCTTGCTCACTTGGTGCAAATGGTTCATCAAGTCTATGTGTATCAGAGAAATGTTGTGTTTGTCGAATTATAAGAAACGGGTTCTCTGCGAAGAAGGAGCTCAAACGTGGTATAGGTGTGTTTACGACATCTACGAGTGGAAGGGCTTTTGAAGCTATCGAAATCGTGGAAGATGATCCTTCTGTAAGGAAAGCTTTGATGGTATGCAGAGTGATTGCTGGGAGAGTTCATAGGCCTTTGGAGAATATACAAGAAATGGCTGGCCAAACTGGGTTTGATTCATTGGCTGGAAAAGTTGGTCTATATGCAAATATTGAGGAGCTTTATCTGCTCAATGCTAGAGCTCTCCTGCCTTGTTTTGTGGTAATCTGCAAACCCTGAAAAACAGAAAATATTAAAAAAAGAAACAAACACAAAAAAATTAGCTACTTACATTACAGTTGTGAAGTGATGTGAATGATTTTCTACTGTTTTTCCTTTTGGTAGAGGGTTTTTTTTTTTTTTTCACCCTTAATTTTGGAAGTATTTTGGTTCTTCTTTCAAGCTTCTTGTCAGTGGCCAATATATCTGATTTGTGATTTGTGCATTCAAGTTGTCATTGTAACTGCCTATTCAATTACATTTTGCATCAACCATTCTACTTGTATTTGTTTACTCTTCATTTAAGGCTTGTCTTACACTTATTGATGCAAACATTTATAAGATTTAATTTTATGGTATAGCTTCAGTCTTGTAACCCCACCACACGTAGCTAGTTCATATATTCACATCTTGACACTGTTTAGCATTCGACATAATACTGTTAGATTACTCATATACCATTGTCGGGGTCCTCATTCTCAATAGTTAAAATTTTGGATCTATTGATCATTGACATGTTATCCGAGTCATTTTTTACTAAGGAAACGGCCATTGTCCGAGTCCTCCGTGTCAATTTGTGCGTACTTATTATATGTGTTTATACAACCGAAAAGGGTGCTAAATTTTAAAGAGAAGACATGACTATAAAATAGAGGAAAATGTTTCTCATTTGAAAACAAAACCAGTTGATTGATGCTATTCTGGTATGCGCTACGGACACTATAATACAAGAAGAGAATAATTGAAGTACTTAATTATGTCATGACTGATGCAGAGATTCCAATTCCCTATACACTAGAAAATAATGAACCTATTATGCTTCAATACATAAATAAGTTTTAAGAATATAATTAGACTCTTCTAATCGTGTATGTGTCTTTTAGTGTTTGAATACTTACAAAAGTGAATGTCCTCTAGCAATATTGCAGACTGAAAAAATGTCTTCTGAAATCAGTGTGAAAAGGCATGTGGTCCTTGCTGGAGTATGCTGCTACAAAACACAAGTTAGTCCAAACCACTAGGACAAAAAAAAAAGAAGGTTAAAACTTAAAATGGTGATATCTTCAATATCTTTAAGAGTTTAAAAATAGTAGCTTTTATTGGTCACTTTAGAAGGGTCTTGACATCATGTAACTAGCTACGGAGTAGGGATTAATCATTTAATTTTTCAAGTTTTTATTTTTCTCTATCACTGCAAACCTCTGTACAGCTCTTAATGCTTCCCTGCCACATGTAGCTCATAAATGTGTTCTGACCCTCATAACTTGCCTAGAATTGTGAATTCAAAAATTGAATGTGAAATTGAACAGTTCAGTTTTCGAATTGCTAGTCTTAAATGTTTGAATGGGAGTAGTTTGGGGGGGGGTAGATGAACACAAATGCAGAAATTTAGTGCAGCTGGCATATGAGCCCCCACTATGATTTAGACTCTTCATGCTGGTGGGTTGCCACTTGCTGAGCCATTTTCGGATTATATTAATTTCCTGACTGATTATGATTAAAAACACAGTTAAAGTCTTGTTTTCCTGTACTAGTTTGCACAGACATGCCTTATAGTTTAGGAGTTGATGACAGAGTTGTAGAAAACCCAAAAAAAAAAAAAAAAATGAAAATGATCAACATGCCTTCAGTTCTACCACAATCTATTATTTGTCAGTTTTCTCTACATCTACTATAAGGGATCCAACTTGTTTCTTGGTTAATCCTGAAATTAGATTAGGGACGTACTAGCAACAGTCCTGAGTGCAACAGTCATTAACTATTGTCATTGTTGTGACACGAATATAGCCATGTAACTTCTTAGGGATATGAATCTAATTCTTGCCGTAAGAGTTTTACATGTCATTTATTAATTAAAAGGTCGTTACAATAGGAATAAAATGTTGTTACAATAGAGTAGAATGACTTCAAATGAAACCAAGCAACTTGAGTGAGCTTTTCAAACAACCTTTTTGTCATCCGAAGAGGAACATTAAGAAATTCATAGTACTAAGCTGGAATAAAATCTCATCTAGACTGAGAAAGTGGCTGTGGTGTGGTACTAAGCTACTGCCCGCCATGAAGCATTGAGAAGTCATGGGTTTTACTCTCATTAAGACTCACTATTTTGGGCATTTGCTCCCTATGCATGTAGCTTGCTCCTTCCCGTTTTTTAGGAGCTGATATCTGGGTCACACCTTAGAATCATATCGCAGTTGGTTCCGTATCCTGGACTGATCCTAGTAATAATAATAAAAGAAAAATCTCATCTAGACCACTATTGAATAATAAGATTCCTGTAGCCAAGCTTTTCATAGTTACTTGATAAAGATTTAGCTTTCGCATTTAAGTAGCTGAGATTGATGATATTTTTTGGTAATGATTTTCTATGCATTATGTTCTTATACCTTCAAACTATTCTCAGAGTTTCCTGTAGCTGCTTTTACCTACTATAAAGAAGCCTACGTGATACTCTAGCCTCAGTTTCTGTACTATTAAAGTAGCTATTTAATTGCTGAAGATCACACGGGTCATATGATTACTCAATCTGCATATGCCTGTTTAACATCTCTCCAACGGTTAATTGATGAAAATGTCGACTCAACTATCAAGCAGGGTGTAACATTTTCCATTTTGAAATTTTAACACTAAATGAGTTAGAAGTTTGTTGAGATTTATCGAGATCAAACACTACTTACACAATTATTATAAATGAGAGATAACTACTTTCACAATAAAAAAGAAAAGTACCTATTCAAGCTTTAAAGTGTGTTTGGTGAGAATTAAACTTTCAAACACTTTAGTGAATGAAGAGACGCTCAACTACCTGTGCTTAAAACTACTTGTGCTTAAAAATGATGTGCAAAGAGGGTCTAACATTACTAATTAATGTGTTTGAAAATTAAATAACCACCCACCTAGATATTGTGATTCACAATTTTCTTGCTGACTTGACATTGTAGATTAGTTTGACGCCACAATTTATGGCTACTCGAATTTACAACTTGTTGGACCATAATTTGGTCCACTTCTTGAGAATGAAAACTTGAATACTGAGACAACACATACCAAACATCAAGAATGATTTGGATGTTTTGAATTTTGATCTCTCATTTATTTCTCTGGACAATTGTTCCAGAGATTAGTCTATTGAAGTTAGTTGAAGTTTATTGATAACGGCAACTACCATTACTTAGCAATAGGAGGTAGGAAGCCACAGTCCCTACAACTGACTATTGTTTGATGAATTATGTCTTCTATGCCATGCTTGTAAGTAAATCCCAAATCTCTCAACTTCTTTGAGGATATGTCAGAAGGCATTGGACCACGATATTCACTATCAATCCTGGAAACATAAAAGAGAATTCAATGCTTTGGAATGCAAGTCTCTTTACATGAATGTTTTAAAGATAAACTTACCTGTGCAGGTTTGATGATGGGTACTCTTGCTTGAGAAGATCAACTAATTCAGACATTAGACAACTCTTGACACAGCATATGTATGGACCTTCTGCTCTAGGATTTTCCATTAGAAATATGTGAGCATTGCATATATCTTCAATGTGAACTAAAGCAATTGACCCCATCCTGGCGTTTACTGTTGACAGTATTGAAAAGAACTTGGAGTCACCTATACAAGTGTACCAAATTCACAAGTTATTCCATTTTGTTATCATTTAAGCAGCTATATTCCAATCACATCTTTGTATGTAAATCGTGGAAAAATTCAACAGTTTCAGGATTCTCAAATTATGAAAATTTATATCATGCATACTCCTGTTACAAGGTATAAATTATGTTTTGTGCTGTCTAGTATATCACATGAGATATTCTCAAATATGTGATCGATCAATTCAGGAAATGAATAGGAAGAAATTTGTGTATTAACCTGTTATTGGAGACAGGAGAACGCGAATGCTTGATGGGACACTTGGAGTTAGAAATGGTCCACCAACAGTAGTTGTGATGACTGAGACGAGATCAATATTATTGTCATTTGCAAATTTGAATGCTGCTTCATCTGTTAGAAGCTTGGAGAGTACGTAAACCTACGAGAGTGAATGAACTATGTTTATATTTAACAGGAGTGAAGAGGCATTTTCAAGGCAATATGTTAGGCCAACATTTTAAGTGAATGAAGGCTTGTTACCCATCCACTTGCTTTTGTATTCGAGACATGATCAATGGGAGTCTGGCAGGATTCATCAACCAATGATCTCCATTTTCCGGTGCTGTCTTTGGCGGTGAGTGTACTGATAGAAGATGTTAAAACAACCCTTTTCACTGACTCAGATTTCAAGCAAGCTTTAAGGAGGTTTAAGGTACCTTTGATTGCAGGGTTGATCATATTTGTGTGAACATATGTATCTTCAATTTCATGAAACAACAAAATCAGTGTCAAATAGCTCTTTTCTACAATGGCTTAACAAAGCAAAAGGTATAGGAATTACCGATGTTGTCATTTACAGGGATGTCAAATTCCATTGAAGCTGCCACATGAAATACGCCATTGCAGCCCTTAACAGCCTCTTCGAAGCTACCTTCTACTTGTAGATCAGCTTCGAACAATCTCAGCCGGTCAGTGCCTATCCATTGTGAAGAAAAATGCAAGACCTTTGCTGCAAATTTAATTTGGCAGATCTGCCTACTTCAGTTATTCACAGGAGATAAAAATGTGCTAAAGCTTGTGACAATTACATAATAGTATTACGTTTTAACTGCATCATATGCTCAGATTTATATTTGATGTTAAAATACACAGTGATTGGAATGATTTTAAATTTGGTCAGAAACCTATGTAGAAATCCTGAAATTCATTAGAAACCTCTGTTACATATAACTCAAATAAGTTCAACAAATTTATTTATTTATCTTTTTTAAAACACTAATTGCAATATAATCATTTGAATGTAGTCATTATCAAACTGGAGAAGAACTCTTTATCACTAGACCACATTATGCAATAAGTTCATCAAAATTATCAAAGGTGAAAAATTTTCTTTCATTATTTTTAACATAAAGGTGAAAAAATTTCCTTAGACTGTTTTTAATTATCTTTTTTTTTTTTTTAAAAAAAAAAAAGAAAGAAAATTTTTAATTACATTACTTTTCAGGCTGTAAGGAATTGAACTGGACCAGTGTTGGATGTCCACTTGTCTAGCCCAAATTTAACAGGTTATAAAGTAGAACCAGAAGAGACTGCTTCTAAAGACACCCCTATATACATATTTTTAATTTGATAAGTTTTTTGTCAAGTTGTAATGTTTTCAGTCCATTGTAATTGATTGGTTTGAGGTTGGTTAAATTCCCGTAGGCTACTATTAGTTTCGAAACTCATAAGAATTCTTCAGGAAATTTTACAATATTAATATAAAACCAGTCGATAAAGGCCGCTCTTTATTTAAATTTTAAACTTAATAGGTCTATTTTAGTTAGATTAAACTGTAATCGAAGTACATGATGTAATTTTTGGAAATAAAGAAAGGCAAAAAATTATTATTAGTGATTGTGTACAATTAGAAAACGATTGTCATTAGAAGATTTTATGGTTTATTTAGGAGCTCATTTTAATGCAGCCTACCTCATAACTAGGCTTAGCCTAAAAAATAATGCTTTTATTGATTGGCAGCAAATTATTTACTTATTTTTTTAAAATATGACATTCAATTGAATCAAGTAGCCAGGGGACCTAAAAAGATAAACCACCATAAGCATGTGCTTATAGTGGAAAACGATCTCCCACCGTTTAAGATCCAATTAGCAAAGGTGGTTGTATTAGAACCTCTTTCACATTAAGTATTCAATCACTTTGTTAAGAGTGTATTTACAAATTAACATATCGGTTATTATTGTTTGTGGTAAATTATTTATTTTTGTATTGCACTTTAGAAATGTTAAAATATTTGCATTTTGACAAGGTTGGAATTACGACAGCTGAGAGTTAGAGAGGTTTGCTTTTCATGTGAGTTGTTTTTTATATGATTATACAATTTAATAAAAAAAAATACATAACAACTTATTTTTGAAAGAGAGCTAAATGAAAGTCACCCTTTCTTCCTTATAATACTTGTGTGTATATATATATATATATATATATATATGTGTGTGTGTGTGTGTGTGTTTTGATCACAAGCATGATACTCACACCAATACAAAGGTTTAATTTAATTTTGTTTCTATGAAGACGGATTATGATGAATTATGATTATTCTTTCAACTGATCCGTCTAATTAGCATGCCAAATTTGGTTTATGCTTGAGTTCTATTTCTTCCACATAAACATATATCAACATAGATCTAAATTTGTAACCGAATTTCTACTTTTTAAAAAAAAAAAAAAATCCTTGCTTTTTTTTAAGCCGTTGAAGAGATTTATTTACAACCAAAATAGAAAAAACATATATTAAATTCTAATTAATTGGGAACTAGTTTGAAAGGTTTGACGAGAAAATATATCCTGTTATTCAATTATAAATTTTACTCCTCATTTCAATCTTCATTGATCTTATGGGAACATATTTAAGATAATTCTAATATCTTGTTAAAGAGATTTATTTAAATTTTCAATTTTCATAGAGATTTTTTTTTTTCAATTTCCATAGATTTTTTTTTAAAGATAATTCCAATATCCCCATTTCAATTTTCATAGAGTTTTTTTCTTTTCTTTTCTTTTTTTTTATTAAGCCGTTGAAGAGATTTATTTACAACTAAAGTGAGTATTTATTTATTTGCAATGTAAGAAGTTTCTTTTCTTTTTTTTTTTTGTTTTATTAAGCCGTTGAAGAGATTTATTTACAACTAAAGTGAGTATTTATTTATTTGCAATGTAAGAAGTTTTTTTTGGTTTTAAATATTCACTAATATCTTGTTAAATTAGTTTTTGAAATATAACAAAGAGAAGAATTGAAATCAACAATTAAATCATTCTCACAAAAAAAAAAATAAAAAAATCAACAATTAAATTCCAGAAATAGAGACATAGATCAAGAAACAAAATCCAAAAACATCAATAAGAACTCAAAAAATTTCACTTTCTAGATAAATTAACAAACACAAGTCTGCATGTCTGTAAACATACACATACAAGCATCCACTGGTACACGTATAATATTATCAATAATAATCAAAACTATAAATTAATTAAAAAAACCTGGATCCCTGAAAGTTGCATGAACTATGTAGCCTCTATGGAGCAAAGCCTTGACTAACCAGGACCCAACATAACCACTAGCTCCTGTAACACAATAAGCAGCCATGGCTGTCTTCTCACTTTTGCTTCCCTTCCTCATTCATTTTTACTTTTCTTCTGCGGAAGACAAAAAACCAGTCCAAAGGTACTTCTCACTGTATTTTCAGTGCTCTCAATAAGGTACATCAGTACTCACCACCATAATGTGGGAACTTCAAGAAATTCAATATTATCGTGGTTTAAATTAAAAGTAATCATTTAAAAAAATAATTAATAGTAATCAATGAAGGGTTATTGTGGTTTTTTATTTAAAGTTTGACTACTTTATGGAATTAAGTATTATAGATAATGAATGGAACATTAAATATGTCTGCCCTTTTTTCGGTAATTGGGCAACATGACATGTGCATTTTTCTTTTCCTTCTTCTTTTCTTTTAAATAATATGACGTGCTGCTTTAACCTACATGAAAAATTACAACTGCATCCTCCAAAGGTTTGGCATAATTACAGGTTTCATTAAGTTGATTAAATCTAATTTAGTTAATATCCAAAATAGATGGTACTACACTCTCTTTCTCTCTACTTATCCACATGTTCAAATAATATTATATATGAATTGTAACTTGTTGACGTCCGGAAACGGTCAACCAGAGATTCTGGGGCCCAGACGGCGGACTTGGTAATTAAGGATCGGTTTGTACTGGTCGAAGGGTAGTAAATGGCCTATTAATGGGATGCTAGGTTGGTGGTAATCAATTCAGATGAAGGAATATCGTTCCTGGTGGTTGGTCGGAGTTAATAAAATGATGAACAAGTAATTAAAAAGAGAGAGAGAGAAGGAAAGAGAGAAAACACAGGGGTTTTTTACGTGGTTCGGTGACTGCACCTACATCCACGGCCACTCTGGGGTAATTCCGGCAGAGTGAGAGTTCTCTAGTATCTTTTTTGCTTGTCTGTACAGTAAAAATGTCTCCCCTCTTTATAGAGGAAGGGAGCTCACAATAAAATAATACAAAGGAAAAGTATACACGTTATAGGCAATGGCTGGTTTCAACTAATCCTGACATTGCCATGCTGCATTAATTGTAAAGGTAATGATGATTTTCTCCCTGCACAGGTCTGCATTAATTACCCCTGAAGAGGTCTTCACTTCATTAAATGCTTCTGGGTAATCGTGTAAACAGTTTCCGACGGGAAATCATGGGAGTTAGTAACTCTGACAGCTTGGCATGCACGGTACCTTCTGAGGAAAACTTTGGGTTGGACAGGGGGTGCGCCCCGGAGGAAAGAGAAGGCGACCTGGAGGTGGACGCGAGCTCGCGAGCTCGCGACCTCGCGACCTCGCGAGCTCCCGAGCTGAAAGCAGTGGCAGGAAGTCATGTTGGCGAACTGTTGCTGACTCGCGATTTGGACGACCTCGCGGGCTGGGCTTGCAGTTGCTGGTCTTGTCTTTGGGCTTTCTGGGCCCTTGCTCCTATTCAAACTAAATGAGTCGTGCACTGGCCCATTTGGGCCGAACCAGAAAATGGGCATAACATCAAGCCCCCCAGCTCTCTGTGCGCTTTGCGGACTGGGAGCTGAACCAAATACGCGATTGGCGCCCATTTTCAAATCTTCTGGTTCCGTTTCAATTTTCGTACTGTAACTGTTGACACGCGGCGACCATTCAGGCGTTGGAGCCGAAAAACGTGTCTCGGGACCATACGCATTAAATGCGCACGTCTTGTAACTGACAGACGTGATGGCGTGTGACCGAGATCAATGCCCAGCCGTTGGATCTTTGACGGTTATACCTTCAGGCTGGATCGGACGGCTAGAGGCGGATGAGCTGGCCTATATAACCCACAGGTCTCTTCATCTTCTTCTTTTTGCTTCCCTGGCACGACTACAGCTCCATTTCTTTAAACTTTTCTTCATTTCTGCTTCTTTTGTTTTACTGTTCATTCGTCGACCACCCTCTTCGGACCCCATCACTGCAAGAATCAGCCACCGTGCTCAGCAAGCCGTACCCAGTTTGAACAAGGTAATCCTCATCTTGCTTTGCCCTTCTTTTTTTTTTTTTTTTTTTTTGTTGTGGCACGATTTGTCTCTGGTTAGGATTGTTGTTTTCTGTCTCTGTACCACACCTGTTGGTCCCAGTGGGCTTGTTTGGCCCTTAGGGAGTTGCTGTGTTGGTTGCCTGAGTACCTGCGTACGCTAGGGGCGACCTGCAAACATAGGATTAGCAATCATGTAAATTTAAGGTGATATAGTACCTGGCGGATTCGCGTCTCTGGGCCTTTTCTGGTCCTTAGAGACTAGGCGCGCGACCTGACAAATAGGACAGTAGCCTTAGGAGTTCTTTTTCTGTGTCTTGTTAGGATCAGTATGCTGTAGGCGTTCTGATGTCATTCCTTCTGTGCTGTAGATGTCAGGTCGTTCGCGCACAGGTCGGGGCAGGACTGCTGCTTCCAGTAGGCAGGCAGGTCGCCAGGATAGCGAGGCTGAGGCTACGACCTCGCGAGCTGATCCGTCAAACGAGGAGATCACAGGAGGGGACGAGGTCACTGAGGAAATAGACCCCCTTCCCTTTAAACCCATGTTCTCGTCGCTCACCTTTGAAAAGTTGGAGGCTTGGGCCCAGGAAGTAACCATCCCCTTGGGGTGCAGGGCTAACGTTCCCGCGGACACTGATCAAGCCGCTTATCCCCCTACGGGCTTTATTGCGATCAGCAGAGAGCATATGGAGCTCGGCTTCAGGTTCCCTATCCCTGGTTACCTCAGGGATCTGCTAAACAACCTCAACCTCGCACCGTTCCAGCTGACCCCAAACTTATACGCCCATTTGACCACCCTCGCTGCGGCGTTCCGTAAGTACGGACTAGGATTTCCCACACCCCGCATCATCCGCAGCCTTTTCAGCTTCAAAGCGATCTCTGGAAAGGAAGGGCTGTACTACGTCACTCCTCGCCAGTCTTCTGACTATAGGGCGTTCCTGCCTCAGAGCTGTACTAAGTCAAACGTAGGGGAGTACAAGTCCAACTGGGCTCTGTTCACGTGCCCCTCGATCGCTGGACTGAATAACACGAGTTTCGTGGAGGAACCTAGTAGGGACATAAGTACTCAAAACAACATCAGTAGCACTGTTCATATGCACAAACATGCATAATGTTTATTTGTTTATTTATTTATTTACGAGCTGATTTTTACTGTGCAGGCGTCGCAGCTCCTAGGTATAAACCCAGGCAGGACGAGCTCGCTATTCTGAACTCTTTCAAAGCTGCCAAGAAGCCAGAGGAGGACCATTTCCCTTCCGGCAGCGAGCTGGTAGCTCGGGGTCTAGCACCATCCGCTTCAAGCCCTCTGTTGAACATAGCCCGGGACCTGGGAATAAGGGGGAGAACGAACGAGGTCGCTTCCGCCCTTATTGATCCTACCCAATCAGAGTCAGAACCACAACCTCTGCAACAAAGATCACCGAGCGCGAGCTTCACCACCAGCACCTCTTCGGATAATATGGGAAGAAGGCTCACCATGTCCGTCCCTCCCCTCAGGTCAGTTCCACCTGCTGAGCCGGCCGAGGTCGTCAACGTGGACGACACCTCCTCAGACCGTTCTCAAAGAGCGCCCTCACAAGCTGCTGCAGCTGCTCCTTCTCCGACCAGGGCAGCCGCAACTCCTCAAAAACGGGCTGCCCCACCCGCAGGACGGAGTTCTCCTCCAGCCAAGAGGGCCACAGTTTCTGCCCGGGGGGACTCGCCTTCGAAGCCAGAGTCTGAGGCCTTGACCAGGAAGAGGAAAGGGAAGGCCATAGCTCCACCACCACCTCCAAAGCAGAAAGGCTTCGTTGCCGTCACTTCGGTCGGTGGGGTCGTCATCGGACGGGAGCCAGGTACTGGAACGCCAGCACGACCTACGAGGCCTGCAACAGTTGGACAGGCAGATTCTGGCCCTCCTCCTGATGCAGTCAAGGAGATGGAATTTTTCAACAGCTTCGTGGAGCTCGTGCCTGATGTGATGGGGGAACGCAGCCCGGAGCTACAGAAAGAAGAGCTTACAGGCTGTACTTTAGCGACCTATATAGCTCGCCAAACTGCGCTGGTAAGGCTCATATCCTGTCAGACTTCGGTTCTGATTTTCCTCTTCCCTACTTTTTTGTTTTTTTTCAAAAAGGATCTTGTACCATATTTTTTTTGTTTCAGCTGCGTATGGCGTCTGCAAAGTTAGTAAGGGAGGCAAACATTCACATTAATGAGACAGAGGCCTTCAGGATTTCTCGGGTACAGTTTGAGGAGGAGAAGAAGTTCCTGTAGGAAGAAATCAATCTCCTTCAGAAGAACCACAGTGAGCTTTCTGCCAAGCTCAAAGATGCTGACGCGGCCTTGTCGCAGGAGACTGCTCGCAGGGAAACTGAAGTCAGCAAGGCCCAAACAGAAATAAATCAGCTGAAGGGCGAGCTCGCTGATGTAAAGGTAAAGCTGCAGGTTGCTGAAGACAAGGTAAGTCAGCACAGCTGGGACTTGGGAGCGGCCAGAGGGAAGCTCATTAGGTCCGAGGAGATGCGGGCTAAAGCAGAGGCGAGTCTGGCTCAGACGAGGGAGAAGCTGACTCAGACCGTGGAGAGTATTGAGGCCAGGGTAACTCGGGAGCGGGACAAGGTCGGAGAAGAGGTCGAAAGGGAGTTTTTGTACAGCATGTGGGAGCACTATCCGAACTTGGACTATTCTTTCTTTGGATCAGAAGGGGTCCAAATGATTCAAGAGTTCGTGGAGCTGACTGCAAATGCTCGGAGCATGCGACATGCTGATACTTCCTCTGCTCCTCCAGATGATCCACCTGCTGACCCAGCCCCCTTGCCGGAGCAGGTCCCTGAGGTACCTTCAGGCAGTCCACCTGCTGATCCAGCCCCTTTGCCAGAGCAGGTCCCTGAGGTGCCTCCAGCCCTAGAGGGTCCTCCCTTGCCCGAGCTTCCAGCACAAGCCCCTTCTGATTTGCCAGCTCCTGAGTCCGTCCCTGAGGCAGAGCCCCCAGTAACTATAGTTGATCCTGCTCCATCAGACGAACCTGCTGATATCTAGAGCAGTTTTTATTTTATTTGCTCCTTTAGATTTTTGTAATTTTCTTTCATTTGTTGGAACTCATAGACGAGCTCGGAGCTCGGATTTATAAAATTGAATCCCCTGCATAATTTCATTATTTTGCGCAAGTATGGATATGCACATGATAGGCAGTTAGCGGACAATAATCACACCATCACAAGTGTTAAAATGTTGTTAAGTAAATCACAATCGTGAAAATTATACTCAGTTTCGAACTGGCTAACTGCAATCAGTAATCATACTAATGTACCAGCTCGTAAGGGCTTGGACTCAGCGAATAACTTAGTTAAACAAGGCGTCTTATAAGCCTTAGAAGATTGGCAAGAACTTACTGTTAGTGAGGAGCTCGGAATTTACTTGTCCTCTTGGTTTTAATAATATCGAGTGCGCTTGTCGGCAGCATTTTCCCAAACTTTGAGATTTTAACTCGTGGGTTCATTCGTAGTTTAGGAATGAGGTAATTTGGTGAGTCCGCGGGCATCTTTATATATGAGAGGCGTGGCCTTACCTCCTCCCGCGAGGTCGCGGGGCAATGAATACGCGAGTCCGCGGGCATCTTTATATATGAGAGGCGTGGCCTTACCCCCTCCCGCGAGGTCGCGGGGCAATGAATACGCGAGTCCGCTGGCATCTTTATATTTGAGAGGCGTGGCCTTACCCCCTCCCGCGAGGTCGCGGGGCAATGAATATGCGAGTCCGCGGGCATCTTTGTATATGAGAGGCGTAGCCTTACCCCCTCCCGCGAGGTCGCGGGGCAATGACGGCTCCGAGCTAATAAATGAACTGAATGCTTGATGTAAGCCTTCGTTAGTGAGAATAATATTGAGGCCTTTTGTAGAGACCTTTACCAGAACATGGTCGTGGCTTTGGCCAGCTATTTCATGTGAGAATTCTGGTCTGCGGGAGATTCCTTGGAATTTGTACAGATATCCTCAAGGAATAAAAAATATGCATGTAAACATATATGACAATAGATCGCAGCTTGATCACTCTAAGAAAGAAATTTCATTAGCTTTGCTCTTTTTAACATGTACATTTGCTGGCTTATCCAGCCTGCTTTCTGCATCACATATGACATATACAACAGAAAACAGGTGAAAGCATGTTTACAGACAATCGTCAAAAAAGAATCATGTACAAGGTTAGAGCGAGCTGACAGTTCTTAGGTGTAATATGGTCGCAAGTGTTCAGCATTCCAGGCTCGAGGTAACTCAGTCCCATCCATGCTGGCTAAATGATAGGCTCCATTCCTCAGATCCCGCTTGATGAAGTATGGTCCCTCCCAGTTGGGCCCGAGGACTCCCTCGCTTGCCTTGCGAGCTCCAGGGAGGACTAACCTGAGCACGAGGTCTCCGGCTTTGTAGCTTCGAGCTCGCACCTTCTTGTTGTAATACCTGGCAACCTTTGCTGGTATACTGCTACCCTTAGGCGAGCTGTCTCCCTTGCTTCCTCGGCTAAGTCCAGACTGGTCGCGAGTAGCTGGTCATTGTCCCCAGGTCGGAACGAGGCCCTTCGCTGGCTGGTCACTTCAAATTCTGCCGGTATCATGGCCTCCGTTCCATAGACCATAGAAAATGGGGTTTCACCCGTGGAGTTGCGGACTGTAGTCCTATAAGCCCAGAGGACTTTTTGTAGCTCATCTGCCCAAGCCCCCTTTCTTGCTTCTAACCTGGTCTTCAGATTCTGTTTGATGATCTTGTTCACGGCCTCGACCTGACCATTGGCTTGGGGATGGTCCACAGCCGAGAAGCTCTTCACGATTCCGAGCTCATTGCAGAAACCTATGAACTGATCGCTGGTGAATTGGGTCCCGTTGTCCGTGACGAGCTGCTGAGGGACCCCGAACCTGCAGATTATATTGTCCCACACAAACTTTTCTATCTTCGTTGTGGAGATCTCTGCTAGTTCCTTGGCCTCGGCCCATTTGGTAAAATAGTCCACAGCGACCACCGCGTGTTTGCAGTTTCCTCGAGCTGTGGGCAAAGGCCCGATGAGGTCCATCCCCCAGATTGCGAATGGCCATGGACTCACCATCTGCTGGAGGTAGGCTGGTGGAGCTCGTGGGACCTTAGCGAACCTCTGGCACTTTTCACACTTCTTCACCAGATCTAAGGCATCTTGCTTCATGGTTGGCCAGTAGAATCCCTGTCTGAGAGCCTTCTGGGCCAAAGACAATGCTCCTGCGTGGTTCCCACAATGACCTGCATGGATATCGTTTAGCACTACCTTACAATCTTCATCATCTATACATCGCAGCAGCGGGGTTGAGAATCCTTTCTTGTATAGCCTATCGTCATAAATGCAGTACCGGGCTGCTCTAGCTCGGATGCGGCGAGCTTCCAGTTTGTCCTCTGGTAGCTTCCCTTCCTGCAAGTAATTGATTAACGAGCTCATCCAGGAGTTAGGCCGAACCTGTATGATCATTGTTGCATCTTCGCCCTCGATGCTTGGAGCTGGTAGGAATTCCACAGGAAAGGACTCAAGGAGATCTGCGTCTTGGGAGGTCGCTAAGCGGGCGAGGGCGTCCGCATTGATGTTCTGCGCCCTGGGAATCTGGTTCACTTCAAACCTCTGGAAAGCCCCCAGTAACTCCTTGACCTTTTGGAAATACTTTGACATCCTTTTCCCCTTGGTCTGATATTCTCCCCTGACATGGCAAACGATAAGTTGAGAATCGCTGAAAATCTTTACCTGTTCAGCTCGCACCTCCTTTGCCAGGCGAAGCCCGGCGAGCAATGCTTCGTACTCGGCCTCGTTATTGGTAGCTCGAAATTCAAACCTTATGGCACTCAGGATCTTATGGCCTTCTGGGCTGATCAGCATTATTCCAGCCCCCGAGCTTTGCTCGTTAGAGGATCCGTCTACATAAAGCTCCCAAACTCGGTCACCCGTTAGCTCCTCATACTCTGGTACTGGCCCCGTGAATTCCACAATGAAGTCTGCAAGAACTTGGGCCTTGAACGCCGTTCTAGGCTTGAACTCCACGTCGAACTGAGCTAGCTCGATGGCCCACTTGAGGAGTCTGCCAGAAGTATCTGCTTTCTGAAGGACTTGCCTGAGAGGGTACTGCGTGAGGACCTCAATCTGATGAGCTTGGAAGTAGGGACGTAGCTTCCTGGAGGCAGTTACCAGACAGTACGTGAGCTTCTCCATTTGTGAATACCTGGTCTCCGCGTCAACCAGCCTTTTACTGATATAATATACGGGCAGCTGCATCTTATCCTCTTCTCTTACTAAGGCCGCGCTTAGTGCATGCTCAGAGACTCCCAAATACAAGAATAGTTTCTCCCCCTCCTTTGGTTTGGATAGGAGAGGGGCTTGGCCCATATACTCTTTCAGCTTTTGAAAAGCTTCTTCACAATGCTCGCTCCATTCGAAATTCCTGGCTTTCTTTATGGCTTCAAAGAATGGTACGCACTTGTCTGTGGCTTTTGAGATGAAGCGGCTGAGAGCCGCGACCTGGCCAGTAAGGCTCTGCACGTCCTTGATTCTGGAGGGGGACCTCATTTCCACGAGCGCCCTGATCTTCTCTGGATTGGCCTCTATCCCTCTGCTGTTCACCATAAAACCAAGGAACTTACCAGATGCTACCCCAAATGCACACTTCAGCGGGTTTAACTTCATCCGGTAACTTCTGAGGACTCTGAACGTCTCATTCAGATCGCGGACATGATCTACTGCTTTCTGGGACTTCACCAGCATATCATCTACGTATACCTCCATAGTTTTCCCAATCAGGTCCTAAAACATGGCGTTGACTAGACGCTGGTAGGTTGCTCCTGCATTCTTCAATCCGAATGGCATCACCCTGTAACAGTATAAGCCCCTATCGGTGACAAAAGAGGTGTGTTCCTCGTCCTGTGGGCTCATGGGAATTTGGTTGTATCCTGAGTAGGCGTCCATGAAACTTAGGAGTTGATGTCCCGACGTTGCATCTACCAGCTGGTCAATCCTGGGTAATGGGAAACTGTCCTTCGGGCAGGCCTTGTTCAGGTCGGTGAAGTCAATACAAGTCCTCCACCTTCCGTTCTTCTTCTTCACGAGAACTGGATTGGCGACCCAAACAGGATAACGAGCTTCCCTGACGAACCCGTTAGCTAGCAACTTCTCAACCTCCTCCTTCAGAGCTGCATAGCGTTCTGGTGTCATTGGCCTCCTCTTTTATCGGACTGGCCTGTGCTGGGGATCTATATTCAGTCGGTGACACATAATATCAGGGTCTATCCCCACCATATCCTCATGGTTCCAGGCAAAGACATCGAGGTTTCTCTTCAGGAATTCTACGAGCTCGGTCCTCACTTCTGGTAGCAGACCTTTTCCTATCTTCACATATCTTTCTGAGTCCGCCTCACTGACTCGCACATCCTCTAACTCCTCAACGGGTCCTGTGGCCCTGTCTGCATCCACCTCGCGAGGGTCGAGGTCGTTACTTACCCCACTTTCAGAGGCAGCTCGCGGTTGGCCACCCGAGACCACATTCACTTTCCTTCCCCGAACTCCCATCTTTACTGCATCCTCATAGCATCTCCTGGCTAATTGCTGCTCGCCCTTGACACAACCTACTCCATTGGGAGTCGGGAACTTGACTGTCAGCGTTCTGGTTGAGGTGACCATGTCTAGCTCATTCATCGAAGGTCGCCCCAATACCACGTTGTATGCTGAAGGGCTACTGATAATAAGGAAGTCTGCGAGAACTGTAGCTTGTCGTCCTGGCTCCCCGAGGGTGAGGGGTAACTTGATCTGGCCGATTGGTACCACTGCATCTCCCGTGAATCCATAGAGGGGCTCTGGCGAGGGTATCAACTGCTCAGCTCCTAAACCCATCTGGTCATAGCAGTCCTTATACATGACGTTGACTGAGCTGCCAGTGTCGATCATTATCCTCCGCACCTCGACATTACTGATCTGAGCTCTGATTACAATGGCATCATTATGGGGCCAGCGTACTCCCCTCTCGTCCTCCTCCGTGAACACAATGCTGTCTGAGGACGCCTTTGCCCTTTTGGTGGGTCCCTCGACTCCTCCATATTCTGCCAGTAGGGTATGGTTGGCTTCCCGGACATACCTCTGGTGTGACCTGTTAGATGTACCTGCCACATGAGGTCCACCGTAAATGGTAAAGATCGTTCTTACAGCGGGCTCGCGTTCTGGTTCTTGAGCTCGCTGAGGCTGCTGTTGCTGGGGCTGCTGGTCTTGTCCCTGAGGTCGTTGATGCTGAGGTCGCCTGTCAGCGGGCTGTACTACATATTCTCCCAGGCGGCCTCGTCTTATGAGCTCTTCGATGGCATCCTTCAACCGCCAGCAGTCTGAGGTATTGTGCCCGTTCTCGTTATGGTAGGCACAGTATTTCTTCGGGTCCCGATGTCGGTTAGGGGGTCCAGTCGGGGTGGCTTCCCAAAGTTCTCCCTGTTTCTTTCTGCGGCGAAGATCCTGTCCTGCCTGTCCGATAACAGACTATAGCTGTCATACGGTTCTGGCGCCGGGGCCTCTCCATCCTCGGCCCTGGCCTAGCTCGCTTTGCCACAACGTTGGCTGACTGGTTCCTCGGTTCCCCTGGCCTATCACCACCAGGATTCTTCCTTTTCTCACGATGGGAACCACTTGCTTCACCCCGCTGACCACTGGGTTTCTTAGCCCCAAAGGCTTCTTCCCATCTGACTTCTTTAGCTGCCCTTTCGTAGAACTCCCCCAGATCCTTCACAGGGGACTTGTATATGCTTTCATACAGCTTCCCATCTTTCCTGAGCCCTGCAGAGATAGCTGTTAAAATACTCTCGTCAGAGGGTGTTTCCACATTACTCACCTCCTCTCTGAATCGAGTAATATAGTCCTTAAGGGATTCATTTTGTCTCTGGAAAATGGTTGCGAGGTGGCAGGCTGGCGCGAGCTGTTTCCTTAATGCCTTATACTGGTCCAGAAACCTCTTCTGACATTCTCTCCAGCTCCCGATGCTGCGGGCTGGAAGGCGATTGAACCAAGCTCGCGGGGCGTCCCCTAGAGTAGCTGGGAATACTCGGCATTTGACCAGCGGGTCATCTGTCTGAAGATCCATTTGCACATTGAAAGCATCCAAATGGTCATAGGGGTCCGTTCTGCCGTCATATTGAGGGATACTGGGGAGCTTGAACTTTGCTGGTAAGGGCACTGTCTCGATCTCCCGAGTGAATGGTGCTCGGCGGTTGTCCCGCTCTTCCCCAGTCTGGCCTCCAGGTCGGGCTTCCAACTGCTGGACCCTTTGCAACAACTCTTCGACTACTGGGTCCTGGGTCACTGATCGCCGACTGGGGTTCCATCTGCTGGTACTTTCCTGCTCCCCAAAGTAACGGTTCTGCGACCTGCCTTCTTCACCGAGCGCTTCTGCGTGTCTGGCAGCCCTCCTCGGCTCGGGCTCATAACCTGCACGATGTCCACGTACTCGTGCTGGCCCACGGCTGCCTTCCTCGCGCCTGGCGCCCTCCATACTCGCCCTCGCCCTTATCTCGTTCTGGCGAGGTGGGATCTCCCGCTCTTGGTTCCGGCCTCTGGCTCTCCTTGGGTGCAGGTTCGAGGAGCGGGCTGATCCTTCGGTAAGCGACCTTTCCCTTATGGCTACCCCTTCTGGAGTTGGTATCTCTTCTGAAGGTCGGCGGCGAGCTCTGCCTGGAGGTGCTGCATTTGCCTGCCTCGGCGCCACGTGGGCTTGGACTTCCACCAACGCCCTCACTGTCGTCGTCAACTCCCTCACTGCATCCTCCAGAGCTCGCTGGCGCTGCTGCCATTCCTGAGCGACCTCGTTTCCTGAAGGTGAGGCGCTCTGTTCTTCTTGGATTTCACGTCGTTCCTCTGCTACTCCGACACTCCTCGTTGCTTTGATCCTAGCCATGGCAGACAAGTACAGATGAAAATGACGTAATAACTAACTGGAGATTACCAGGTCGCTGTTGGGCCCTCCTTCTAGCGCCAAAAGATGTTGACGTCCGGAAACGGTCAACCAGAGATTCTGGGGCCCAGACGGCGGACTTGGTAATTAAGGATCGGTTTGTACTGGTCGAAGGGTAGTAAATGGTCTATTAATGGGATGCTAGGTTGGTGGTAATTAATTCAGATGAAGGAATATCGTTCCTGGTGGTTGGTCGGAGTTAATAAAATGATGAACAAGTAATTAAAAAGAGAGAGAGAGAAGGAAGGAGAGAAAACACAGGGGTTTTTTACGTGGTTCGGTGACTGCACCTACATCCACGGCCACTCTGGGGTAATTCCGGCAGAGTGAGAGTTCTCTAGTATCTTTTTTGCTTGTCTGTACAGTAAAAATGTCTCTCCTCTTTATAGAGGAAGGGAGCTCACAATAAAATAATACAAAAGAAAAGTATACACGTTATAGGCAATGGCTGGTTTCAACTAATCCTGACATTGTCATGCTGCATTAATTGTAAAGGTAATGATGATTTCCTCCCTGCACAAGTCTGCATTAATTACCCCTGAAGAGGTCTTCACTTCATTAAATGCTTCTGGGTAATTGTGTAAACAGTTTCCGACGGGAAATCATGGGAGTTGGTAACTCTGACAGCTTGGCATGCACGGTACCTTCTGAGGAAAACTTTGGGTCAGACAGGGGGTGCGCCCCGGAGGAAAGAGAAGGCGACCTGGAGGTGGACGCGAGCTCGCGAGCTCGCGACCTTGCGACCTCGCGAGCCCCCGAGCTGAAAGCAGTGGCAGGAAGTCATGTTGGAGAACTGTTGCTGACTCGCGATTTGGACGACCTCGCGGGCTGGGCTTGCAGTTGCTGGTCTTGTCTTTGGGCTTTCTGGGCCCTTGCTTCTGTTCAAACTAAATGAGTCGTGCACTGGCCCATTTGGGCCGAACCAGAAAATGGGCATAACATAACTATTAGATTAATCCCCAGATGATATGATTAGGGGTGTACAAATAACCCGCCAAATCGATTAATCAAACCAAATCAATCTAATTTTGCTAGTTTGACTTGGTTTGAAAAGCGAATTTGAGTTTGGTTTGATTGATAAATGAACAATCCGATCACTTTACAATTTTGTTTGGGTTACAAAATGTTTAAATCATGTAACCCGAACCAAACCAATTACATAGAAAAAGATATAAATTTGCATAATTGATACACTCTAATTAATTATTTTTCTTATAATATTTTAACTATTTATCATTAATTACTTATGATTATTCTATTATATTTATATGCATGATTTTAAATTGATTTATATGACTTTGTTAAGTTGTTCAAAGGGCAATCTATAAGTTAAGATCCCATGTCTTTGATATGTTGGTTATTTATTTATTATTGTTGTTTATTATCTATACAACAAGTTAAATATTTTGAAAATAAGAACTAAGTTTAAGAATTATTTATCAAGTTTTGATTTTTGAATATGTGTGTTCTTTTTAACTTGAAATGGAAAAAATTATAAGAGTTATAAGTTGCAGTAAAAAATACACACACACACACACACATATATATATATATATATATATATTAGTAAATTGTAATTGAAATGAAATGCACAAGATTTAATACTTGATTTTTTTTTTAATGTTGTAGTTAATTTGACTAAGTTAAATCAGCTATATTTGTAGGTATGAACAAATATATTTATTGTCTATACCAGTTATACACAAACTTTATTATAGTAAAACAAATATGCCAAAAAAATACTATTTTTAAACTTTAAGCAAAAACTACTCAACCAACCAAAACCAACCCAACTTATATTAAATTGGTTTGGTTTGATTTATGTTATCATTATGGTTTGATTTGGATTGAAATATAACTAATCCGATGATTATCAATTTGGTTTGATATTGAGTTCTAACTCAAACCAAACTGAATTTGCACAACCCTAGATATGAAGGGTGATATATTAGTTGCAACTTATATATCATATTAGTTGAGCAATGTAACAATTTGATATAATTACAAAGGTCATTATGAAAATCCACTTTGTAACAAAGGAGAGAAAAATTCTCACATATACTTGTAAATATTTATGATAAGTTTTGAACTTTTATTACAAATATAAAAGAAGAAGTGCACTAAACACTGAAACTATGATATTCTTGATGAGTTTCAAACCCTTATTACAAATATAAAAGGGAAAGTGCACTAATCACTTGAGTTATGAATGAATGTGTACAATCTAACAATAAGAATATATAACTTAAAAAAAAAAGTAATTTTCAACATTTATCTATTCATTTTCATTTAATTCAAATATTATTATTAATTTTGAATTTGTTCATTCTCTCTTTTTCATATCATTAAATTGAGTGAAGGTAAATAAAAGTATCTTGAAATTATTTTTCAAAGCCACTTTTTTTAGGTAATATAGTGTACTAGAAATGCTTTTAGATAAAATAAAAAACTGAATAAAAGTGAGGGGTTCGATTGTAGCACAATCTTTGACTTTGAATATAGAATACCTGTCTGGACTCGTTTGACCATAAGGGCATGTGGCACATTCGGCCTCACCATATGTTATTGCCAGATGCCCGCCAGAATAAAAATTATTGTAGGGGTGGCCTGGGTGCTGTGGTTGTGCATGATTGCAAAATGTTGCATTTTCTTTGTGGCTGCTGTAATGGAATGATGTCACTTTAATAATTAAATTTTGAATTATGTCGTATAAATTAATTAAAATAATTTTATATATGTGAATATAGGTGGTAAAACTTAAATTTATGAAATATTTTTTATACTTATTCAATCAAGTGTTCTGAATTAATAGAATAATGTTTCAAAATACACGTTGCATTTCCCTCATTCATCTTAGTAGTAAGTTTCAAGTTATAACAAATATATTTTACAAGATTTGTATGACCTAATCTCTTAGTCTCCACCTTTGCTCTAACCAAGGACATAGTCAGGAATTTACATTAGGATGGACTAGAATAAAATTTTTAAATGAATTTTAACGGTATGAAAATATTTTATAAATTAAAAAAAAAAACATATAGATACCTAATTAAAGTAGAAACAACAAATCTTACTTATCCATTAAAATTCATATTATAAATAGATAAAAATAAAAGTAAAAAAAAATTGAACAAAATATGAAATGCAAGTAACATTAAGCATGGATTAACTTCCTTGGTATTGTCCTCTATTGGGGATCTTCCTTGGCAATCTATCAATGTTGCTTATATTTTTCTTGATGCCTTGTATTAGATTGGGCTTTCTTTAATAAAGTTGTTTATTTAAAAAAAAGAAAGAAGTAAAATCAAATATTAATCAAGCTGTAACTAAAGATATTTAAATGATCAAATTTATCAAATATGAATTACAACATAACAATGTTATAGTCTCCACAATCTTTCTTTGAATATAAACAATCTATATTTTGACAATTATAATTTAGAATTATTATGACACTTTAAATTAAAGAATGTATTAAGAAAAACACCAAAGATATTAAATTTAAATAATATATTATACAACAATATTATGATAAAAAAAGAATGATCAAATTTATCAAATGTGAATTATAACATAACAATGTTATAGTCTCCACAATCTTTCTTTAAATATATACAATCTATATTTTAATAATTATAATTTATAATTATTACCACACTTTAAATTAAAGAATGTATGAAGAAAAACACCAAAGATATTAAATTTAAGTAATATATTATACCTCAAATGAGTTCATCAAATTTATTTATTTATATTTTTTAAAATGCTAATTATAGTATAGTCATTTGAATGTGAGTTATTACCAAATTGAAGAACTCTTTACCACTAGATCATATTATGCGGTAAGTTCATCAAAATTATCAAAGGTGAAAAATTTTCTTTCATTAATTTTAACACAAAGGTGAAAAATTTTCCTTAGACTGTTTTCGTTTGTCTTTTTCAATTTTTTTTTTTTTTAATTTATTTTTATTACATTACTTTTCAGGCTGTAAGGGCTTGAACTGGACAAGTGTTGGATGTTCACTTGTCAAGCCCAAATTTAACTGGTTACAAAGAAGAACCAGAAGAGACTGCTTCTAAAGACACCCCTTTTTTGTTTTTGGTTTTTTTTTTTTTTTAATTTTTATTTGATATGTTTTTTTTGTCAAATTGTAATATTTTCTGTCCATTGTTATTGACTGGTTTGAGGTTTCTTAAATTCCCGTAGGCTACCATTAGTTTCGAAACTCGTAAGAATTCTTCAATAAATTTTGCAATATTAATATTAAACCGGTCGATAAAGGTCACTCTTTATTTAATTTTAAAACTTAATAGGTCTATTATAGTTTGATTAAACTTCAATTGAAGTACATGATGTAATTTTTGGAAATAAAGAAAGACAAAAAATTATTATTAGTGATTGACGCAGAACGGAAATTCTAGGGTTTACCAGCGTAATCCCTAAAGTAACAAACTGGAATCCACCAGCAAATAAAGAATACAGGTAAACTGAAACTTGAAAATATTATTGAATGAATTGCAATTGATAACAAAGAATCCTTAAATAGGCTCCTAGAAACCCTAAAAGAAACAAAAATACTAAACTACCCTTATATTAAGCAAAAACGAAAAAACAAATAAAACGCTAAAATCTTCGAGTGCCCGACGACCCAACTTAAACAGCTCCGTTGAGGATGTAAATAGCATCAACCGGAGTACCCGGGTTGGGACGCTCTAGAACTCTGAAAACTCTTTCCGAAAACATATTATAATAGGAAATTTGACAACCGAGTCAAAAGTTATGCCCGTTTCTTTGAAACACTTCTTTTGGACAATTTTCGATCCATCTCTTCTTCAAACTCCAAAGCCAACTGTCCTACATCAGTGATTGTGTACAATTAGAAAACGATTGTCATTAGAAGATTTGGGCTTGAACTGGACAAGTGTTGGATGTTCACTTGTCAAGCCCAAATTTAACTGGTTACAAAGAAGAACCAGAAGAGACTGCTTCTAAAGACACCCCTTTTTTGTTTTTTGTTTTTGTTTTTTTTTTTAAATTTTTATTTGATATGTTTTTTTTTTTTGTCAAATTGTAATATTTTCTGTCCATTGTTATTGACTGGTTTGAGGTTTCTTAAATTCCCGTAGGCTACCATTAGTTTCGAAACTCGTAAGAATTCTTCAATAAATTTTGCAATATTAATATTAAACCGGTCGATAAAGGTCACTCTTTATTTAATTTTTAAACTTAATAGGTCTATTATAGTTTGATTAAACTTTAATCGAAGTACATGATGTAATTTTTGGAAATAAAGAAAGACAAAAAATTATTATTAGTGATTGTGTACAATTAGAAAACGATTGTCATTAGAAGATTTTATGGTTTATTTAGAAGCTCATTTTAATGCAGCCTACCTCATAACTAAGCTTGGCCAAAAAAATAGTACTTTCTGTTGATTGACAGCAAATTATTTATTTATTTAAAAATATGACATTCAATTAAATCAAGTGCCTAAAGGACCTAACAAGATAAACCACTATAAGCATGTGCTTACAGTGGAAAACGATCTCCCATAGTTTAAGATTTAACTGGCAAAGGTGAATTTAGAACCCCCTTCACATTAAGTATTCTATCGCTTTGTTAAGAGTGTATTTACAAATTAACATATCGGTTATTATTGTTTGTGGTAAATTATTTATTTTTGTATTGCACTTTACAAATGTTAGAATATTTGCACTTTGACAAGGTTGGAATTGTGAGGGCTGAGAGTCCGAGAGGTTTGCTTTTCATGTGAGTTGTTTTTTATATGATTATAAAATTTAATAAAAAGAATACATGACAACTTATTTTTAAAAGAGAGCTAAATTAACGTCACCCTTTTTTTTTTTTTTCGAAGTCACCCTTTCTTCCTTAAAACCTGCATATATATATATATATATATATATATGTATGTATGTATATATGTATATGTGTGTGTGCTTTGATCACACACATGATACTCACAATAATACAAAGGTTTAATTAAATTTTGTTTATATGAAGAGGGATTATGATGAGCTATGATTATTCTTTCAATTATTCGTCTAATTAGCATGCCAAATTTGGTTTATGCTTGAGTTTTATTTCTTCCACATAAACATATATCATCTATGGATCTAAATTTGTAACCAAATTTCTACTTTAAAATAATAATAATAAAAGAATCCTTTCTCCTCATTTAAGTTTCATTGATCTTTTGGGAACATATTTAAGATAAAACATTAAAAATTAATCTTATTAATTTTACTAAAGTGATTATTTATTTATTTGCAATGTAAGAAGCTTTTTTGGTTGTAAATATTTACTAATATCTTGTTAAATTAGTTCTTGAAATATAACAAAGAGAAGAATTGAAATCAACAATTAAATCATTCTCACCAAAAAAAAAAAAAAAAAGAAATCGACAATTAAATTCCAGAAATAGAGATATAAATCAAGAAACAAAATCCAAAAACATCAATAAGTACTCTATGAATTTCACTTTCTAGATAAATTAACAAACACAAGTCTGCGTGTATGTAAACATACGCATACACACATCCACTGATACACATATAACATTATCAGTAATAATCAAAACTATAAATTAATTAAAAAAACCTGGATCCCTGAAAGTTGCATGGACTATGTAGCCTCTATGGAGCAAAGCCTTGACCAACCAGGACCCAACATAACCACTAGCTCCTGTAACACAATAAGCAGCCATGGCTGTCTTCTCACTTTTGCTTCCCCTCCTCATTCATTTTTATTTTTCTTCTGCAGAAGACAAAAAACAGCCCAAAGGTACTTCTCACTGTATTTTCAGTGCTCTCAATAATGTACATCAGTACTCTCCACCATAATGTGGGAACTTCAAGAAATTCAATATTATCGTGGTTTAAATTAAAAGTAATCATTTAAAAAAAAATTAATAGTAATCAATCACGGGTTATTGTAGTTTTTTATTGATTTGACTACTTTATGGAATTAAGTATTATAGATAATGAATGGAACATTAAATATGTCTGGGCTTTTTTCGGTAATTGGACAACATGACATGTGCATTTTTCTTTTCCTTCTTTTTTTTTCTTTTAAATAATATGACGTGCTGTTTTAATCTATATGAAAAATTACAATTGCATCCTCCAAAGGTTTGGCATAATTACTGGTTTCATTAAGTTGATTAAATCTAATTTAGTTAATATCCAAAATGGATAGTGCTACACTCGCTTTCTCTCTATGCATCCATATGTTCAAATGATATTCTATTCCCCAGATGATATAATTAGAGGTGTACAAATAATCCATCAAATCAATTAACCAAACCAAATCAATCTAATTTTGCTAGTTTGGCTTGGTTTGAAAAGTGAGTTTGAGTTAGATTGAGTTAATAAATGAACAATTTGATCACTTTACAATTTTATTTGGGTTACAAAAATTTTAAATCCATGTAACCCTAACCAAACTAATTGCAAAGAAAAAGATATAAATTGGCATAATTGATACACTACAATTAATTATTTTTCTTATAATATTTTAACTATTTACCATTAATTACTTATGATTATTCTATTATATTTATATGCATGATTTTTAATTGATTTATATGACTTTGTTAAGTTGTTCAAAGGGCAATCTATAAGTTAAGATCCCATGTCTTTGATATGTTGGTTATTTATTTATTATTGTTGTTATTATCTATACAACAAGTTAAATATTTTGAAAATAAGAACTAAGTTTAAGAATTATTTATCAAGTTTTGATTTTTGAATGTGTGTTCTTTTTAACTTGAAATGGAAAAAATTATAAGAGTTATAAGTTGTAGTAAATATATATTATATATATGTATATAATATATATATTAGTAAATTGTAATTGAAATGAAATGCACAAGATTTAATACTTGATTTTTTTTTTTTTTAATATTGCAGTTAATTTGACTAAGTTAAATCAGCTATATTTGTAGGTATGAACAAATATATTTATTGTCTATATGAGTAATACACAAACTTTATTATAGTAAAATAAATATGCCAAAAAAAATACTATTTTTAAACTTTAAGCAAAAACTACTCAACCAACTCAAACCAACCCAACTTTTATTAAATTGGTTTGGTTTGATTTATGTTATCATAATGGTTTGGTTTGGATTGAAATATAACTAATCCGATGATTATCGATTTGGTTTGATAGTGAGTTCTAACTCAAACCAAACTGAATTTGCACACCCCTAGATATGATGGATGATATATTAGTTGCAACTTATATATCATATTAGTTGAGCAATGTAACAATTTGATATAATTACAAAGGTCATTATGAAAATCCACTTTGTAACAAAGGAGAGAAAAATTCTCACATATACCAGTAAATATTCATAATAATTTTGAACTCTTATTACAAATATAAAAGAAGGAGTGCACTAAACATTGGAATTATGATATTCATGATGAGTTTCAAACCCTTATTACAAATATAAAAGGCTAATTACTTAAGTTATGAGTGGATGTGTACAATCTAACAATAAGAATATATAACTTTAAAAAAAAAGTAATTTTCAACATTTATCTATTCATTTTCATTCAATTCAAATATTATTATTAATTATGAATTTGTTCATTCTCTCTTTTTCATATCATTAAGTTGAGTGAAGGTAAATAAAAGTATCTTGAAATTATATTTTAAAGCCACTTTTTTTAGGTAATATAGTGTATTAGAAATGCTTTTAGATAAAATGAAAAACTGAATAGAAGAAAAGGGTTCGATTGTAACACAATCTTTGACTTTGAATATAGAATACCTGTCTGGACTCGTTTGACCATAAGGGGATGTGGCACGTTCGGCCTCACTATATGTTACAGTGTTACTGCCAGACGCCTGTTAGAATAAAAATTAGGGGTGGCCTGGGTGTTGTGGTTGTGCATGATTGCAAAATGTTGCATTTTCTTTGTGGCTGCTGTAATGGAATGATGTCACTTTAATACTTAAATTTTGAATTATATTGTATAAATTAATTAAAATAATTTTTATACATATGTGAATATAGGTGGTAAAACTTAAATTTATAAAATATTTTTTATACTTATTCAATCAAGTGTTCTGAATTAATAGAATAATGCTTCAAAATGCGTGTTGCATTCCCTCATTAATCTTAGTAGTAAGTTTCAAGTTATAACAAATATATTTTACAAGATTTGTATGACCTAATCTCTTAGTCTCCATCTTTGCTCTAACCAAGGACATAGTTAGGAATTTACATTAGGGTGGACTAGAATAAAATTTTTAAATGAATTTTAACGGCATGAAAATATTTTATAAATTAAAAATATATATATATATATATATATATATAGATACCTAATTAAAGTAGAAACAACAAATCTTACTTATCCATTAAAATTCATATTATAAATAGATAAAAATAAAAGTAAAAAAAAATTGAACAAAATATGAAATGCAAGTAACATTAAGCATGGATTAACTTCCTTGGTATTGTCCTCTATTGGGGATCTTCCTTGGCAATCTATCAATGTTGCTTATATTTTTCTTGATGCCTTGGATTAGTTTGGGCTTTCTTTAATAAAGTTGTTTATTTAAATAAAAAAAAGAAGTAAAATCAAATATTAATCAAGTTGTAATTAAAGATATTTAAATGATCAAATTTATCAAATATGAATTATAACATAACAATGTTATAGTCTCCACAATCTTTCTTTAAATATAGACAGTCTATATTTTAACAATTATAATTTATAATTATTATTACATTTTAAATTAAAGAATGCATTAAGAAAAACACCAAGATATTAAATTTAAATAATATATTATACAATAATATTATGATAAAAAAAGAATGATCAAATTTATCAAATATGAATTATAACATAACAATGTTACAGTCTCCACAATATTTCTTTAAATATATGCAATCTATATTTTAATAATTATAATTTATAATTATTACCACATTTTAAATTAAATAATGTATGAAGAAAAACACCAAAGATATTAAATTTAAGTATATTTTATACCTCAAATGAGTTCATGAAATTTATTTATTTATCTTTTTTAAAATGCTAATTATAGTATAGTCATTTGAATGTGAGTTATTACCAAATTGGAGAATAACTCTTTACCATTAGACCATATTATGCGGTAAGTTCATCAAAATTATCAAAGGTGAAAAATTTTCTTTCATTAATTTTAACATAAAGGTGAAAAAATTTCCTTAACTGTTTTCGTTTGTTCTTTTTTTTTTTTTTTTAATTATTTTATTACATTACTTTTCAGGCTGTAAGAGCTTCAACTAGACCAGTGTTGGATGTCCACTTGTCAAGCCCAAATTTAACTGGTTATGAAGTAGAGCAGAAGAGGCTGCTTCTAAAGACACCCCTTTTTTCGGTTTTTTTTTTTTTTTTTTTTTTTTTTTTTTATTTGATATGTTTTTTGTCAAATTGTAATATTTTCAGTCCATTGTTATTGATTGGTTTGAGGTTTGTTAAATTCCCTAGGCTACCATTAGTTTCGAAACTCATAAGAATTCTTCAAGAAATTTTGCAATATTAATATAAAACCGGTCGATAAAGGTCACTCTTTATTTAATTTTTAAACTTAATAGGTCTATTATAGTTAGATTAAACTTTAATCGAAGTACATGATGTAATTTTTGGAAATAAAGAAAGACAACAAATTATTATTAGTGATTGTGTACAATTGGAAAAAGATTGTCATTAGAAGATTTTATGGTTTATTTAGAAGCTCATTTTAATGCAGCCTACCTCATAACTAAGCTTGGCCAAAAAAATAGTACTTTCTGTTGATTGACAGCAAATTATTTATTTATTTAAAATATGACATTTAATTAAATCAAGTGCGTAAAGGACCTAACCAGATAAACCACTATAAGTATGTGCTTATAGTGGAAAACGATCTCCCATAGTGTAAGATTTAACTGGCAAAGGTGAATTTAGAACCCCCTTCACATTAAGTATTCTATCGCTTTGTTAAGAGTGTATTTACAAATTAACATATCGGTTATTATTGTTTGTGGTAAATTATTTATTTTTGTATTGCACTTTACAAATGTTAGAATATTTGCACTTTGACAAGGTTGGAGTTGTGACGGCTGAGAGTTCGAGAGGTTTGCTTTTCATGTGAGTTGTTTTTTATATGATTATAAAATTTAATTAAAAGAATACATGACAACTTATTTTTAAAAGAGAGCTAAATTAAAGTCACCCCCTTTTTTTCGAAGTCACCCGTTCTTCCTTATAATACCTGCATATATATATATATATATATGTATGTATGTATATATATGTGTGTGCTTTGATCACACACATGATACGCACAACAATACAAAGGTTTAATTAAATTTTGTTTCGATGAAGAGGGATTATGATGAGCTATGATTATTCTTTCAATTGATTCGTCTAATTAGCATACTAAATTTGGTTTATGCTTGAGTTTTATTTCTTCCACATAAACATATATCATCTATAGATCTAAATTTGTAACCAAATTTCTACTTTAAAATAATAATAAAAAAGAACCCTTACTTTTTTTTTTTCCTAAGCCGTTGAAGAGATATATTTACAACCAAAATAGAAAAAACATATATTAAATTCTAATTAATTAGAAACTAGTTTGAAAGGTTTGAAGAGAAAATATATCCTGTTATTCAATTATAAATTTTACTCCTCATTTCAATTTTCATTGATCTTATGGGAACATATTTAAGATAAAACATTAAAAAAATTAATCTTATTAATTTTACTAAAGTGATTATTTATTTATTTGCAATGTAAGAAGCTTTTTTGGTTTTAAATATTTACTAATATCTTGTTAAATTAGTTCTTGAAATATAACAAAGAGAAGAATTGAAATCAACAATTAAATCATTCTCACAAAAAAAAAAAAAAAAAAAAAAGAAAAATCAACAATTAAATTCCAGCAATAGAGACATAAATCAAGAAACGAAATCCAAAAACATCAATAAGTACTCTATGAATTTCACTTTCTAGATAAATTAACAAACACAAGTCTGCATGTCTGTAAACATACACATACACACATCCACTGATACACATATAATATTATCAATAATAATCAAAACTATAAATTAATTAAACAAACCTGGATCCCTGAAAGTTGCATGAACTATGTAGCCTCTATGGAGCAAAGCCTTGACCAACCAGGACCCAACATAACCACTAGCTCCTGTAACACAACATATATATATATATATATATATATATATGCTTATTGCATCATAATACCTAATTCCATAAAGTTTGACACAGTAATATATGTATATGCTTATTGTGTCATAATAGTCAAACTTTCAATAAAATACTACAACAACCCAAAAGCATTATGACACAATAAGCATATATATATATATATATATATATATATATATGTGCTTATTATGTCATAACGATGACACAATAAGCGCATATATATATATACGTTATGACATAATAAGCGCATATATATATATATATATATATATATATATATGCTTATTGTGTCTGGAGCAAAGCCTTGACCAACCAGGACCCAACATAACCACTAGCTCCTGTAACACAATAAGCAGCCATGGCTGTCTTCTCACTTTTGCTTCCCTCCTCGTTCATTTTTATTTTTCTTCTGCAGAAGACACAATAAGCATATATATATATATATATATGCTTATTGTGTCATCATTATGACATCATTATGACACAATAAGCATATATATATATATATATGCTTATTGTGTCTTCTGCAGAAGAAAAATAAAAATGAACGAGGAGGGAAGCAAAAGTGAGAAGACAGCCATGGCTGCTTATTGTGTTACAGGAGCTAGTGGTTATGTTGGGTCCTGGTTGGTCAAGGCTTTGCTCCATAGAGGCTACATAGTTCATGCAACTTTCAGGGATCCAGGTTTGTTTAATTAATTTATAGTTTTGATTATTATTGATAATGTTATATGTGTATCAGTGGATGTGTGTATGCGTATGTTTACATACACGCAGACTTGTGTTTGTTAATTTATCTAGAAAGTGAAATTCATAGAGTACTTATTGATGTTTTTGATTTATGTCTCTATTTCTGGAATTTAATTGTTGATTTCTTTTTTTTTTTTTGGTGAGAATGATTTAATTGTTGATTTCAATTCTTCTCTTTGTTATATTTCAAGAACTAATTTAACAAGATATTAGTAAATATTTAAAACCAAAAAAGCTTCTTACATTGCAAATAAATAAATAATCACTTTAGTAAAATTAATAAGATTAATTTTTTTAATGTTTTATCTTAAATATGTTCCCAAAAGATCAATGAAAATTGAAATGAGGAGTAAAATTTATAATTGAATAACAGGATATATTTTCTCTTCAAACCTTTCAAACTAGTTTCTAATTAATTAGAATTTAATATATGTTTTTTCTATTTTGGTTGTAAATATATCTCTTCAACGGCTTAGGGAAAAAAAAAAGTAAGGATTCTTTTTTTTTTTTATTATTATTTTAAAGTAGAAATTTGGTTACAAATTTAGATCCATAGATGATATATGTTTATGTGGAAGAAATAAAACTCAAGCATAAACCAAATTTGGTATGCTAATTAGAAGAATCAATTGAAAGAATAATCATAGCTCATTGTAATCCCTCTTCTTAGAAACAAAATTTAATTAAACCTTTGTATTATTGTGAGTATCATGCGTGTGCTCAAAACACACACACATATACATATATATATATATATATATATATATATATGCAAGTATTATAAGGAAGAAAGGGTGACTTCGAAAAAAAAAGGGTGACTTTAATTTAGCTCTCTTTTAAAAATAAGTTGTCATGTATTCTTTTTATTAAATTTTATAATCACGAGAGCACACCTGGATTTCCTCTTGTTTTCCTTAACTCTCAGGAGTTCGAGTGGCAATGCATAACAACAGTAAATGTGCAAAGTGTCAGACCCATCCATGTATCTGCAGCCCGTTAGATTCAAAGGAACTGCTGTTTGATCAAAGTGGCAATCCGAACCATGGAGTCTCCATTCAGTGACGGACTCAGAAACCTATGTAAAAAGGGACGCTTTCATGTATTAATTATAATATCAAAAAACTAAGTTATATGAAATTTTATTTCTAATATTTGTTTCAATTACTAGAAATACGTTATGTGAAATGAAAATAGTTAAAATGCATAACCATTAGGGGATATATAGAGGTCGTTTGTTTTTTTATCTAAAGACTGAATAGTGCTTTGAAGATTGAAAACTGAATAATGATTGAAATATGAAATCTGAATAATATATATATATATATTTTTTCTGTTACCTCTAAATATATTGTAAACTTGTTTGTTTTTTAAATTTAAAATTGTTTGAAAACTAATAAATTGACATTTATACATTTTTTACTATTTGTTGTTATGTAATTTTAATTATTTAATAAACATTTGAAAATAAATAATTTAATAAATTCTAAAACATTTTTATGTACATATTAATAATATTTTATTCATAAGTAAAATATGATTAAAAAATATAGTAGTAGTAGCCATATTTATAATCAAATATATTAATATATTTAAGAAAACAACTAAAAAAATAAATGTTTAAATTGTAAATTAAAATATATTAGTTTAATTTCAATACAATTTGGGATAAGATGTATTTAAGTTTTATTTTTTAAATATATTTTTTGTAAGTATCCCGGAAAAAAAAAAGAAAATTTGAGTAAAAATTAGGATAAATGTGAAATTATGTTATTTTTAAGAGGATAGATTTGAAATAAAAACTTTTAAATGTTATTAAGTGATTTGTAATTAAGTAAAAAACTAAAAATTATTACTTAATTTTTTCAGGTTTTTTTTTTTTTTTTTTAGTTTTAAGTGATTTGACCATTTGAATAAATAAACAAAAACAACTTAATAGTGTTGCATCCCCTCATTCATCTTAGTAGTAAGGTTTCAAGTTATACCAAATATATTTTACAAGATTTGTGTGACCTAGTCTCTTAGTCTCCATCTTTGCTCTAACTAGGGACATAGCTAGGAATTTATATCAGGGCGGATTAGAATAAAACTTTTAAATAAATTTTGATAGTATGAAAATATTTTATAAATAATAAAAAAAAAAACATATAGATACCTCATTAAAGTAGATAAAACAAGTCTTACTTACCCATTAAAATTCATAAAAATAAAAATTATAAAATACATATTTGAAAAAAATATGAAATGTAAGTAAAATTAAGCATCGATTAACTTCCTTGGTTTTGTCCTCTACTGGGGATCTTCGTTGGCAATCTATCAATGTTGCTTATATTTTTCCCGGTGCCATAAATTAGTTTGGGCTTTCTTTAATGAAATTGTTTATTTCAAAAAAAAAAAAAGTAAACATCAATTAAGCTGTAATTAAAGATATTGAAATGATCAAATTTATCAAATATAAATGATAACATAACAATGTTATAGTCTCAATAATCTTTCTTTAAATATAAACAATCTATATTTTGATAATTATAATTTATAATTACTACCACACTTTAAATTAAAGAATGCAATAAGAAAAACACCAAAGATATTAAATTTAAGTAATATATTATGCAACTAACATTATGATTAAAAAAAGAAGCAAAATGTGAAAAATTTAAGTAACACATCTAATATATAAAATAAAATTATAACATATACAATATTTGAACAGAAATATAAATATAAACAAGAAAATACATGTAATTGGTTTGGAACAAATATGTATTTGTTTTGATATCAAAAAAATTGATAAATGAATATATATATTTAAAATAAATATAATTTTATTATTATAATTTTTTTTCCAATGTGGGCTAGGGTAGGCAACACAGAGCAGAGATGGAAACCTAGTCTCCATTTCCGTCTACCCTAACCCACACAATGCTCCGTCCCCAGTTCCAACCATAACACAGAGCAAAGATGGAAACCTAGTCCCCATCGCCCTTCAACCACAACACAAAGATGGAAGGTTCAATCTTTGTCCCAACAAGAACTCTATCTCTGCAGTTTCAAAACAATGATCTGAAACCATACCGTTCTGAACTATTTTGATCATTTGAATAAATATAGTTTTTAGTGATGTACATTATATATTTTGTTTCTAAAAATTTATAAATATAAGAGAAACAGCTTAAGAGTTGTTCAATAAACCATATTTTGTATGGGAACTTCTTGCATTCCTTCAATATTTTCTCAACATATCTAGTTTTACAATAAACGTTTAGTAGTACTTGAAATTAAATAATCAATACTTATGTTCATACTCACAGAACTATTGTTCACTTTAAATTCTATGAAACGAAATGCTGAATTTGTGCAACTGATAACAGTTTTATGGTTTCACAAGTATGAAGCTGAACACAAAATCAAATGCATAAATTGTGGAATTTATTTCCTATACCAAAAATTGTTTTGAAACATAAAATTACTCTAAAAAAGTGAATGAAAAGTCAAATTTACCGCATGAATCTCTCATACGTGGATTAAGTACAGGGTAAAAACCAGTTCGGGTTACAAATCATAGTTTTGGTTTGTCATCAGACAAAGAACAAAAAGATTATACAACTCTGGTGGAATGATGAGCAACAAAAAGGCACTGATAATCAGATTTGTAACAGATGCACAATAATTTTCAGAAACTACATTACAGGGGAAGAGATGAGTGGGGCTTTCTAAGAAGCTGCAGCAACTTCAGTTTTCTCCTTGCCCTGGCTTTCCTTCAATTTCTTCCAGCTTTCTGCGCTGTCAATTATTTCTCCGGTTTTTATGAGATACCGAAGTCGTGACCCATCCTCAAGAATTTTATGGCCAACCCGGCTTGCTACCTCCGTCTCTTTCGAATAAAGCATCACATTCGAGCTGTGAATTGGTGCTTCGATCTGGGAAATCATATTTAAGATAATTCGTTTATTACTAAAGACATTAACATAAAAGAAGCCATAAATAGTTGCTCAGTGAAAAAGAATGTATTAATGATCTTAAACAACAGAGAATGTAAACTTCAATAGAAATTATAGAATTAGAGTTTCATTTATAGAAAAATAAAGACTGAAAGTAACCTTTATAATCTGTCCTGGTTCATCCTCTCCTTAGCTCTTCACATGCTTTGTCTTGAGGTTTATATCTTTCACTATCACCGTGCTATTATGCCTAAACACCTTTGAAATCTCTCCAATTTTACCCTTTTCATGTCCAGATATGACTTTAACTGTATCTCCTACCTTAACATGCATCTTGTGTAAAATTGGAAGACTATTCGACTTACATTCCTTCCTTTCCCACCGCTTAAGCTGCTAGAGTAAAGTAATAACATGGAGATTAACCAGCCACAATCAACATAAAAATTCAACTAGATCAAGTATATTATTCATGTTCAGCCCACATGCTACAGTCTCGTAAGCAACTAATCAACTCATAATTTAAGTGGGATGCCTCAGCACGAATAGAGCAAATCAGATACCCTCCTTGTGGTAGATTTTGAACCACAGTTTATACTGGCATGCATGCAGCTAATAACGAATAGTTCCAAGGCATACAAAAAAGATCATGAGAATCTAGGCCATCTTCATTTGCAATAAAATGGTTCCAGCTTGAGTTCTACCCTATTGCTTCTTTTCCTTTAAAAATTTTCAATTCTTTTTTACTAGTCACGACGAAAAAAAATATCATTGACAAGGAAAAAGGACAGTACCAAATGAGACACGGCTTGTCTGTTGGCTTGACCTGCACATAATACAAGCAAAGAGATCATTATCATCTAGTAACAGTAACTATTATATGATTCAGGCGAATGCTGCAACTTGACCTTCAACCATAATCAATAGCATACAATGAAACCTTATAATCAAAATCTCAACTCCGACAAATACACCAGAATTTAGATGACAAAAACAAACATAGTGTTGACACATAACTTACATAACAAATAAAGCTTTGCTTCTTTAAGCAATTAAAGAAGTAATTCGCATAATCGTATCTCCTATTTCAGTCTGTTTGATCCCAGACTAAGTGATAATTACTACCACACATATCAGTAAATAAGAAACTAACAGAGAACCATTCACTACTTGAACTTTACGCCTATTGGTAGACTTTGAACAAACACTTCATCTTGCAAAATTCTGACCATATTTTTACACTAGACGAAAGCCGATACAGAAAGCAGAATTATAGCTATGAAAGTGAATAGCTCACCTTAATTATAAGTCATTTATTAACTAGCTAACATAGTAGAAATCATTTATTAAACACAAAACATGATAGTGCACCCTCTATCAAAGAAACAAACAACTTAAATTAAACCAAATGGTGATTTCATAAAACAATACTCCAATTCCAATGAATTCAATCAAAGAAGAGTCATTTACTTCAAATTATGCAACCCCAATTTAGACTTTTTCGTTTATTTTTGCTCCAAGATGACCCCCCCCCCCCCCCCCTATATCATAATAACCAAAATATCATGAAAATACTACAACTTCTTGTCACTTGATAAGAACAATTTGTGCTCTAATAAGACCAGATAAAGAACTGATAGTTACGGGATTCTAAGGCAAACCCATTTCAGTAAAAGCGACAGAGAATCCAAACACGAGCGAAAGAACAGATTTTGAGTCGATTTAAATGAGAAATTGAAGGGGATTTTGATAAGGTAACTTACAGTGACAGGAGTGAGAGAGGGGAGAGAGAGGCGTTGGCCGAAGAAGGAGTTGGAGGAGAGAGAAAGAACCGTCATGGAGCTTTGAATCGCAGCCATTGCTGCCATTTTCGCTTCTTCTTCTTCTTCAACGTCTCTCAGTGTTTTGTACAATGTGACGACGCTGCTGATACGGTTGGATAATGTAAAGCGCAGGAAACAGGGACAGTGCCTGAAACGACGTCGTTTAATATCAGAATTCCTAGGATGGGCCCTAAATCGGCCCATTACATTTCATCATACAAATTACATGTTTTTTTTTTTACTTGAACTTTCTATCACGAGCATTAATCAGTTTCAACTTTCCATCTTATGGATTAATCGCCTGAGGTATGAACAGATGTGTTTTATTTTTTTGAATTTATCACTATGTATTTCCCAATTATGGGAATACAAATCCAGTTCATTCTAACTAGTAAGTAGTGGTCAATCTAGAATTGTGAATTCAAAAATTGAATGTGAAATTGAACAGTTCAGTTTTCGAATTGCTAGTCTTAAATGTTTGAATGGGAGTAGTTTGGGAGGGGGTAGATGAACATAAATGCAGAAATTTAGTGCAGCTGGCATATGAGCCCCCACTATGATTTAGACTCTTCATGGTGGTGGGTTGCCACTTGCTGGGCCATTTTCGGATTATATTAGTTTCCTGACTGATTATGATTAAAAACACAGTTAAAGTTTTGTTTTCCTGTACTAGTTTGCACAGACATGCCTTATAGTTTAGGAGTTGATGACAGAGTTGTAGAAAACCCAAAAAAAAAAAGAAAAAAAAAAGAAAATGATCAACATGCCTTCAGTTCTACCACAATCTATTATTTGTCAGTTTTCTCTACATCTACTATAAGGGATCCAACTTGTTTCTTGGTTAATCCTGAAATTAGATTAGGGACGTACTAGCAACAGTCCTGAGTGCAACAGTCATTAACTATTGTCATTGTTGTGACACGAATATAGCCATGTAACTTCTTAGGGATATGAATCTAATTCTTGCCGTAAGAGTTTTACATGTCATTTATTAATTAAAAGGTCGTTACAATAGGAATAAAATGTTGTTACAATAGAGTAGAATGACTTCAAATGAAACCAAGCAACTTGAGTGAGCTTTTCAAACAACCTTTTTGTCATCCGAAGAGGAACATTAAGAAATTCATAGTACTAAGCTGCAATAAAATCTCATCTAGACTGAGAAAGTGGCTGTGGTGTGGTACTAAGCTACTGCCCGCCATGAAGCATTGAGAAGTCATGGGTTTTACTCTCATTAAGACTCACTATTTTGGGCATTTGCTCTCTATGCATGTGGATTGCTCCTTCCCATTTTCTAGGAGCTGATATCTGGGTCACATCTTAGAATCATATCGCAGTTAGTTCCGTATCCTGGATTGATCCTAGTAATAATAATAAAAAAAAAATCTCATCTAGACCACTATTGAATAATAAGATTCCTGTAGCCAAGCTTTTCATAGTTACTTGATAAAGATTTAGCTTTTGCATTTAAGTAGCAGAGATTGATGATATTTTTTGGTAATGATTTTCTATGCATTATGTTCTTATACCTTCAAACTATTCTCAGAGTTTCCTGTAGCTGCTTTTACCAACTATAAAGAAGCCTACGTGATACTCTAGCCTCAGTTTCTGGACTATTAAAGTAGCTATTTAATTGCTTAAGATCACACAGGTCATATGATTACTCAATCTGCATATGCCTGTTTAACATCTCTCCACCATTTAATTGATGAAAATGTCGACTCAACTATCAAGCAGGGTGTAACATTTTCCATTTTGAAATTTTAACACTAAATGAGTTAGAAGTTTGTTTAGATTTATCGAGATCAAACACTATTTACACAATTTTTATAAACGAGAGATAACTACTTTCACAATAAAAAGGAAAAGTACCTATTCAAGCTTTAAAGTGTGTTTGGTGAGAAATAAACTTTCAAACGCTTTAGTGAATGAAAAGACGCTCAACTACCTTCGCTTAAAACTACTTGTGCTTAAAAGTGATGTGCGAAGAGGGTCTAACATTACTAATTAATGTGTTTGAAAATTAAATAACCACCCACCTAGATATTGTGATTCACAATTTTCTTGCTGACTTGACATTGTAGATTAGTTTGACGCCACAATTTATGGCTACTCGAATTTACAACTTGTTGGACCATAATTTGGTCCACTTCTTGAGAATGAAAACTTGAATACTGAGACAACACATACCAAACATCAAGAATGATTTGGATGGTTTGAATTTTGATCTCTCATTTATTTCTCTGGACAATTGTTCCAGAGATTAGTCTATTGAAGTTAGTTGAAGTTTATTGATAACGGCAACTACCATTACTTAGCGATAGGAGGTAGGAAGCCACAGTCCCTACAACTGACTATTGTTTGATGAATTATGTCTTCTATGCCATGCTTGTAAGTAAATCCCAAATCTCTCAACTTCTTTGAGGATATGTCAGAAGGCATTGGACCACGATATTCACTATCAATCCTGGAAACATAAAAGAGAATTCAATGCTTTGGAATGCAAGTCTCTTTACATGAATGTTTTAAAGATAAACTTACCTGTGCAGGTTTGATGATGGGTACTCTTGCTTGAGAAGATCAACTAATTCAGACATTAGACAACTCTTGACACAGCATATGTATGGACCTTCTGCTCTAGGATTTTCCATTAGAAATATGTGAGCATTGCATATATCTTCAATGTGAACTAAAGCAATTGACCCCATCCTGGCGTTTACTGTTGACAGTATTGAAAAGAACTTGGAGTCACCTATGCAAGTGTACCAAATTCACAAGTTATTCCATTTTGTTATCATTTAAGCAGCTATATTCCAATCACATCTTTGTATGTGAATCGTGGAAAAATTCAACAGTTTCAGGATTCTCAAATTATGAAAATTTATATCATGCATACTCCTGTTACAAGGTATAAATTATGTTTTGTGCTGTCTAGTATGACATGATTAGAATTACATTTAAATAACTTAATGCAATATATCACATGAGATATTCTCAAATATGTGATCGATCAATTCAGGAAATGAATAGGAAGAAATTTGTGTATTAACCTGTTATTGGAGACAGGAGAACGCGAATGCTTGATGGGACACTTGGAGTTAGAAATGGTCCACCAACAGTAGTTGTGATGACTGAGACGAGATCAATATTATTGTCATTTGCAAATTTGAATGCTGCTTCATCTGTTAGAAGCTTGGAGAGTACGTAAACCTGCGAGAGTGAATGAACTATGTTTATATTTAACAGGAGTGAAGAGGCATTTTCAAGGCAATATGTTAGGCCAACATTTTAAGTGAATGAAGGCTTGTTACCCATCCACTTGCTTTTGTATTCGAGACATGATCAATGGGAGTCTGGCAGGATTCATCAACCAATGATCTCCATTTTCCGGTGCTGTCTTTGGCGGTGAGTGTACTGATAGAAGATGTTAAAACAACCCTTTTCACTGACTCAGATTTCAAGCAAGCTTTAAGGAGGTTTAAGGTACCTTTGATTGCAGGGTTGATCATATTTGTGTGAACATATGTATCTTCAATTTCATGAAACAACAAAATCAGTGTCAAATAGCTCTTTTGTAGAATGGCTTAACAAAGCAAAAGGTATAGGAATTACCGATGTTGTCATTTACAGGGATGTCAAATTCCATTGAAGCTGCCACATGAAATACGCCATTGCAGCCCTTAACAGCCTCTTCGAAGCTACCTTCTACTTGTAGATCAGCTTCGAACAATCTCAGCCGGTCAGTGCCTATCCATTGTGAAGAAAAATGCAAGACCTTTGCTGCAAATTTAATTTGGCAGATCTGCCTACTTCAGTTATTCACAGGAGATAAAAATGTGCTAAAGCTTGTGACAATTACATAATAGTATTACGTTTTAACTGCATCATATGCTCAGATTTATATTTGATGTTAAAATACACAATGATTGGAATGATTTTAAATTTGATCAGAAACCTATGTAGAAATCCTGAAGTTCATTAGAAACCTCTGTTACATATAACTCAAATAAGTTCAACAAATTTATTTATTTATCTTTTTTAAAACAGTAATTGCAATATAGTCATTTGAATGTAGTCATTATCAAACTGGAGAAGAACTCTTTATCACTAGACCACATTATGCAATAAGTTCATCAAAATTATCAAAGGTGAAAAATTTTCTTTCATTATTTTTAACATAAAGGTGAAAAAATTTCCTTAGACTGTTTTTAATTATCTTTTTTTTTTTTTTTTTAAAAAAAAAAAAAATTTAATTACATTACTTTTCAGGCTGTAAGGGATTGAACTGGACCAGTGTTGGATGCTCACTTGTCTAGCCCAAATTTAACAGGTTATAAAGTAGAACCAGAAGAGACTGCTTCTAAAGACACCCCTATATATATATTTTTAATTTGATATGTTTTTTGTCAAGTTGTAATGTTTTCAGTCCATTGTTATTGATTGGTTTGAGGTTGGTTAAATTCCCATAGGCTACTATTAGTTTCGAAACTCATAAGAATTCTTCAGGAAATTTTACAATATTAATATAAAACCAGTCGATAAAGGCCGCTCTTTATTGAAATTTTAAACTTAATAGGTCTATTTTAGTTAGATTAAACTTTAATCGAAGTACATGATGTAATTTTTGGAAATAAAGAAAGACAAAAAATTATTATTAGTGACTGTGTACAATTAGAAAACGATTGTCATTAGAAGCTTTTATGGTTTATTTAGAAGCTTATTTTAATGCAGCCTACCTCATAACTAGGCTTAGCCTAAAAAATAATACTTTTATTGATTGGCAGCAAATTATTTACTTATTTTTTTAAAATATGACATTCAATTGAATCAAGTAGCCAGGGGACCTAAAAAGATAAACCACCATAAGCATGTGCTTATAGTGGAAAACGATCTCCCACCGTTTAAGATCTAATTAGCAAAGGTGGTTGTATTAGAACCTCTTTCACATTAAGTATTCAATCACTTTGTTAAGAGTGTATTTACAAATTAACATATCGGTTATTATTGTTTGTGGTAAATTATTTATTTTTGTATTGCACTTTAGAAATGTTAAAATATTTGCATTTTGACAAGGTTGGAATTGCGACAGCTGAGAGTTAGAGAGGTTTGCTTTTCATGTGAGTTGTTTTTTTATATGATTATACAATTTAATAAAAAAAAATACATAACAACTTATTTTTGAAAGAGAGCTAAATGAAAGTCACCCTTTCTTCCTTATAATACTTGTGTGTATATATATATGTGTGTGTGTGTGTTTTGATCACAAGCATGATACTCACACCAATACAAAGGTTTAATTTAATTTTGTTTCTATGAAGACGGATTATGATGAATTATGATTATTCTTTCAACTGATCCGTCTAATTAGCATGCCAAATTTGGTTTATGCTTGAGTTCTATTTCTTCCACATAAACATATATCATCTATGGATCTAAATTTGTAACCGAATTTCTACTTTAAAAAAAAAAAAATCCTTGCTTTTTTTTAAGCCGTTGAAGAGATTTATTTACAACCAAAATAGAAAAAACATATATTAAATTCTAATTAATTGGGAACTAGTTTGAAAGGTTTGACGAGAAAATATATCCTGTTATTCAATTATAAATTTTACTCCTCATTTCAATCTTCATTGATCTTATGGGAACATATTTAAGATAATTCTAATATCTTGTTAAAGAGATTTATTTAAATTTCCAATTTTCCTATAGATTTTTTTTTTTTCAATTTCCATAGATTTTTTAAAAAATATATAATTCTAATATCCCCATTTCAATTTTCATAGAGTTTTTTTTTTTTTTTAAGCCGTTGAAGAGATTTATTTACAACTAAAGTGAGTATTTATTTATTTGCAATGTAAGAAGTTTTTTTGGTTTTAAATATTCACTAATATCTTGTTAAATTAGTTTTTGAAATATAACAAAGAGAAGAATTGAAATCAACAATTAAATCATTCTCACAAAAAAAAAAAAAAAAATCAACAATTAAATTCCAGAAATAGAGACATAGATCAAGAAACAAAATCCAAAAACATCAATAAGAACTCAAAAAATTTCACTTTCTAGATAAATTAACAAACACAAGTCTGCATGTCTGTAAACATACACATACACGCATCCACTGGTACACGTATAATATTATCAATAATAATCAAAACTATAAATTAATTAAAAAAACCTGGATCCCTGAAAGTTGCATGAACTATGTAGCCTCTATGGAGCAAAGCCTTGACTAACCAGGACCCAACATAACCACTAGCTCCTGTAACACAATAAGCAGCCATGGCTGTCTTCTCACTTTGCTTCCCTTCCTCATTCATTTTTACTTTTCTTCTGCGGAAGACAAAAAACCAGTCCAAAGGTACTTCTCAGTGTATTTTCAGTGCTCTCAATAAGGTACATCAGTACTCACCACCATAATGCGGGAACTTCAAGAAATTCAATATTATCGTGGTTTAAATTAAAAGTAATCATTTAAAAAAAAATAATTAATAGTAATAAATGAAGGGTTATTGTGGTTTTTTATTTAAAGTTTGACTACTTTATGGAATTAAGTATTATAGATAATGAATGGAACATTAAATATGTCTGCCCTTTTTTCGGTAATTGGACAACATGACATGTGCATTTTTCTTTTCCTTCTTCTTTTCTTTTAAATAATATGACGTGCTGCTTTAACCTACATGAAAAATTACAACTGCATCCTCCAAAGGTTTGGCATAATTACAGGTTTCATTAAGTTGATTAAATCTAATTTAGTTAATATCCAAAATGGATGGTACTACACTCTCTTTCTCTCTACTTATCCATATGTTCAAATAATATTATATATGAATTGTAACTATTAGATTAATCCCCGGATGATATGATTAGGGATGTACAAATAATCCGCCAAATCGATTAATCAAACTAAATCAATCTAATTTTGTTAGTTTGGCTTGGTTTGAAAAGCAAATTTGAGTTTGGTTTGATTGATAAATAAACAATCCGATCACTTTACAATTTTGTTTGGGTTACAAAATGTTTAAATCATGTAACCCGAACCAAACCAATTACATAGAAAAAGATATAAATTTGCATAATTGATACACTCTAATTAATTATTTTTCTTATAATATTTTAACTATTTATCATTAATTACTTATGATTATTCTATTATATTTATATGCATGATTTTAAATTGATTTATATGACTTTGTTAAGTTGTTCAAAGGGCAATCTATAAGTTAAGATCCCATGTCTTTGATATGTTGGTTATTTATTTATTATTGTTGTTTATTATCTATACAACAAGTTAAATATTTTGAAAATAAGAACTAAGTTTAAGAATTATTTATCAAGTTTTGATTTTTGAATATGTGTGTTCTTTTTAACTTGAAATGGAAAAAATTATAAGAGTTATAAGTTGCAGTAAAAAATACATATATATATATATATATTAGTAAATTGTAATTGAAATGAAATGCACAAGATTTAATACTTGATTTTTTTTTTTTAATGTTGTAGTTAATTTGACTAAGTTAAATCAGCTATATTTGTAGGTATGAACAAATATATTTATTGTCTATACCAGTTATACACAAACTTTATTATAGTAAAACAAATATGCCAAAAAACTACTATTTTTAAACTTTAAGCAAAAACTACTCAACCAACCAAAACCAACCCAACTTTTATTAAATTGGTTTGGTTTGATTTATGTTATCATTATGGTTTGATTTGGATTGAAATATAATTAATCCGATGATTATCGATTTGGTTTGATATTGAGTTCTAACTCAAACCAAACTGAATCTGCACAATCCTAGATATGAAGGGTGATATATTAGTTGCAACTTATATATCATATTAGTTGAACAATGTAACAATTTGATATAATTACAAAGGTCATTATGAAAATCCACTTTGTAACAAAGGAGAAAAATTCTCACATATACTTGTAAATACTCATGATAAGTTTTGAACTCTTATTACAAATATAAAAGAAGAAGTGCACTAAACATTGGAACTATGATATTCTTGATGAGTTTCAAACCCTTATTACAAATATAAAAGGGAAAATACACTAATCACTTGAGTTATGAATGAATGTGTACAATCTAATAATAAGAATATATAACTTAAAAAAAAAAAGTAATTTTCAACATTTATCTATTCATTTTCATTTAATTCAAATATTATTATTAATTTTGAATTTGTTCATTCTCTCTTTTTCATATCATTAAATTGAGTGAAGGTAAATAAAAGTATCTTGAAATTATTTTTCAAAGCCACTTTTTTTAGGTAATATAGTGTACTAGAAATGCTTTTAGATAAAATAAAAAACTGAATAAAAGTGAGGGGTTCGATTGTAGCACAATCTTTGACTTTGAATATAGAATACCTGTCTGGACTCGTTTGACCATAAGGGCATGTGGCACATTCGGCCTCACCATATGTTATTGCCAGATGCCCGCCAGAATAAAAATTATTGTAGGGGTGGCCTGGGTGCTGTGATTGTGCATGATTGCAAAATGTTGCATTTTCTTTGTGGCTGCTGTAATGGAATGATGTCACTTTAATAATTAAATTTTGAATTATGTCGTATAAATTAATTAAAATAATTTTTATAAATATGTGAATATAGGTGGTAAAACTTAAATTTATGAAATATTTTTTATACTTATTCAATCAAGTGTTATGAATTAATAGAATAATGCTTCAAAATGCACGTTGCATTCCCCTCATTCATCTTAGTAGTTAAGTTTCAAGTTATAACAAATATATTTTGCAAGATTTGTATGACCTAATCTCTTAGTCTCCACCTTTGCTCTAACCAAGGACATAGTCAGGAATTTACATTAGGATGGACTAGAATAAAATTTTTAAATGAATTTTAACGGTATGAAAATATTTTATAAATTAAAAAAAAAAAAAACATATAGATACCTAATTAAAGTAGAAACAACAAATCTTACTTATCCATTAAAATTCATATTATAAATAGATAAAATAAAAGTAAAAAAAATTGAATAAAATATGAACAAAATATGAAATGTAAGTAAAATTAAGCATCGATTAACTTCCTTGGTATTGTCCTCTATTGGGGATCTTCCTTGGCAATCTATCAATGTTGCTTATATTTTTCTTGATGCCTTGTATTAGATTGGGCTTTCTTTAATAAAGTTGTTTATTTAAAAAAAAAAAAGAAGTAAAATCAAATATTAATCAAGCTGTAACTAAAGATATTTTTTTGTAGATTTTTACATCCAGTGTCCGGGCACTCCCAACTAATCCGGATTCGAGCCGGGTAGGACCACATGGGCGGTAAAGCTCTCCCAACAAGTATTTAACGCAGCTGCATCCACAAGGACTCGAACCCGAGACCTTACTTAAGCTTGGACGAACCTCTACCATTCGACCAACGCGCTTGTTGGTGTAACTAAAGATATTTAAATGATCAAATTTATCAAATATGAATTATAACATAACAATGTTATAGTCTCCACAATCTTTCTTTGAATATAGACAATCTATATTTTGATAATTATAATTTAGAATTATTATTACACTTTAAATTAAAGAATGTATAAAGAAAAACACCAAAGATATTAAATTTAAATAATATATTATACAACAATATTATGATAAAAAAAGAATGATCAAATTTATCAAATGTGAATTATAACATAACAATGTTATAGTCTCCACAATCTTTCTTTAAGTATATACAATCTATATTTTAATAATTATAATTTATAATTATTACCACACTTTAAATTAAAGAATGTATGAAGAAAAACACCAAAGATATTAAATTTAAGTAATATATTATACCTCAAATGAGTTCATCAAATTTATTTATTTATATTTTTAAAATGCTAATTATAGTATAGTCATTTGAATGTGAGTTATTACCAAACTAGAGAATAACTCTTTACCACTAGATCATATTATGCGGTAAGTTCATCAAAATTATCAAAGGTGAAAAATTTTCTTTCATTAATTTTAACACAAAGGTGAAAAATTTTCCTTAGACTGTTTTCGTTTGTCTTTTTTCAATTTTTTTTTTAAATTTATTTTTATTACATTACTTTTCAGGCTGTAAGGGCTTGAACTGGACAAGTGTTGGATGTTCACTTGTCAAGCCCAAATTTAACTGGTTACAAAGAAGAACCAGAAGAGATTGCTTCTAAAGACACCCCTTTTTTTGTTTTTGTTTTTGTTTTTGTTTTTTAATTTTTATTTGATATGTTTTTTTTGTCAAATTGTAATATTTTCTGTCCATTGTTATTGACTGGTTTGAGGTTTCTTAAATTCCCGTAGGCTACCATTAGTTTCGAAACTCGTAAGAATTCTTCAATAAATTTTGCAATATTAATATTAAACCGGTCGATAAAGGTCACTCTTTATTTAATTTTTAAACTTAATAGGTCTATTATAGTTTGATTAAACTTTAATCGAAGTACATGATGTAATTTTTGGAAATAAAGAAAGACAAAAAATTATTATTAGTGATTGTGTACAATTAGAAAACGATTGTCATTAGAAGATTTTATGGTTTATTTAGAAGCTCATTTTAATGCAGCCTACCTCATAACTAAGCTTGGCCAAAAAAATAGTACTTTCTGTTGATTGACAGCAAATTATTTATTTATTTAAAATATGACATTCAATTAAATCAAGTGCCTAAAGGACCTAACAAGATAAACCACTATAAGCATGTGCTTACAGTGGAAAACGATCTCCCATAGTTTAAGATTTAACTGGCAAAGGTGAATTTAGAACCCCCTTCACATTAAGTATTCTATCGCTTTGTTAAGAGTGTATTTATAAGTCAAGAGTCTGCTTATTGTGTTACAGGAGCTAGTGGTTATGTTGGGTCCTAATTGGTCAAGGCTTTGCTCCATAGAGGCTACATAGTTCATGCAACTTTCAGGGATCCAGGTTTGTTTAATTAATTTATAGTTTTGATTATTACTGATGATGTTATATGTGTATCAGTGGATGTGTGTATGCGTATGTTTACATACACGCAGACTTGTGTTTGTTAATTTATCTAGAAAGTGAAATTCATAGAGTACTTATTGATGTTTTTGGATTTTGTTTCTTGATTAATGTCTCTATTTCTGGAATTTAATTGTCGATTTCTTTTTTTTTTTTTGGTGAGAATGATTTAATTGTTGATTTCAATTCTTCTCTTTGTTATATTTCAAGAACTAATTTAACAAGATATTAGTAAATATTTACAACCAAAAAAGCTTCTTACATTGCAAATAAATAAATAATCACTTTAGTAAAATTAATAAGATTAATTTTTTTAATGTTTTATCTTAAATATGTTCCCAAAAGATCAATGAAAACTGAAATGAGGAGTAAAATTTATAACCGAATAACAGGATATATTTTCTCTTCAAACCTTTCAAACTAGTTTCTAATTAATTAGAATTTAATATATGTTTTTTCTATTTTGGTTGTAAATATATCTCTTCAACGGCTTAGAGAAAAAAGAAGTAAGGATTCTTTTTTTATTATTATTTTAAAGTAGAAATTTGGTTACAAATTTAGATCCATAGATGATATATGTTTATGTGGAAGAAATAAAACTCAAGCATAAACCAAATTTGGTATGCTAATTAGACGGATCAATTGAAAGAATAATCATAGCTCATCATAATCCCTCTTCATAGAAACAAAATTTAATTAAACCTTTGTATTGTTGTGAGTATCATGCGTGTGATCAAAACACACACATATACATATATATATATATATATATATATATGCAAGTATTATAAGGAAGAAAGGGTGACTTCGAAAAAAAAAGGGTGACTTTAATTTAGCTCTCTTTTAAAAATAAGTTGTCATGTATTCTTTTTATTAAATTTTATAATCGCGAGAGCACACCTGGATTTCCTCTTGTTTTCCTTAACTCTCAGGAGTTCGAGTGGCAATGCATAACAACAGTAAATGTGTAAAGTGTCAGACCCATCCATGTATCTGCAGCCCGTTCGATTCAAAGGAACTGCTGTTTGATCAAAGTGGCAATCAGAACCATTGAGCCTCCGTTTAGTGGCAGACTAAAAAATCTATATAAAAGGAGACACTTTTATGTAATAATTATAATATCAAAAAATTAAGCTATATGAAATTTTTTTTCTAATATTTGTTTCAATTACTAGAAATACGTTATATGAAATGAAAATAGTTAAAATACATAACCATTAGAGGATACGTAGGGGTTGTTTGTTTTTTTATCTAAAAACTGAACAGTGCTGTCGAAGATTGAAAATCGAATATTGATTGAAATTTAAAATTTGAATAATATATTTGTTTTTTTTTTTTTTACCATTGAATATATTGTAAACTTATTTGTTTTTTAAATTTAAAATTATCTGAAAATTAGTAAGTTGATATTTATACTTTTTTTACTATTTATTGTTATGTAATTTCAATTAATTTAATATAAACATTTGAAAATAAATAATTTAAAATTCTAAAACATTTTATATGTATATTAATAATATTTTATTCATAATTAAAATATGATTAAAAATATAGTAGTAGTATATATATAATAAAATAAAATATATTAATATATTTAAGAAAACAACTAAAAAAATAAATGTTTAAATTATAAATAAAAATATATTAGTTCAATTTCAAAACAATTTGAGATGAGATGTATTTAAGTTTTACTTTTCAAATATATTTTTTGTAAGTATGAAGGAAAAAAAAAAGAAATTTTGAGTAATATAAAATTAAGATAAATTTGAAATTATGTTATTTTAGAGATGATAGATTTGAAATAAAAACTTTTAAATGTTATTAAGTGATTTGCAATTAAATGAAAAATTAAAAATTTTTACTTAAAATTTTCTGTTTTTTTTTTTTTTTTTAGTTTTAAATGATATAATCACTTAAAAAAACAAACGAAAACAACTTAATAGTGTTGCATCCCCTCATTCATCTTAGTAGTAAGGTTTCAAGTTATACCAAATATATTTTACAAGATTTGTGTGACCTAGTCTCTTAGTCTCCATCTTTGCTCTAACTAGGGACATAGCTAGGAATTTATATCAGGGTGGACTAGAATAAAATTTTTAAATAAATTTTGATGGTATGAAATATTTTATAAATTAAAAAAAAAAAAAACATATAGATACCTAATTAAAGTAGATAAAACAAGTCTTACTTACCCATTAAAATTCATAAAAATAAAAGTAAAAAATATATATATTAAAGAAATATGAAATGTAAGCAAAATTAAGTATCGATTAACTTCCTTGGTTTTGTCCTCTATTGGGGATCTTCGTTGGCAATCTGTCAATGTTAGCTTATATTTTTCCTCATACCATGGATTAGTTTGGGCTTTCTTTAATAAAGTTGTTTATTTCAAAAAATAAAAAGTAAAATCAAGCATTAATCAAACTATAATTAAAGATATTTAAATAATCAAATTTATCAAATATAAATGATAACATAACAATGTGATAGTCTCAATGGTCTTTCTTTAAATGTAAACAATTTATATTTTGACAAATTCATAATTACTACCACACTTTAAATTAAAGAATGTATTAAGAAAAACACCAAAGAAATTAAATTTAAGTAATATATTATACAACTAACATTAGGATTAAAAAAAGAAGCAAAATGGGAAAAATTTAAGTAACACATCTAATATATAAAATAAAATTATAACATACACAATATTTGAGCAGAAATATAAATATAAATAAGAAAATATATGTAGTAGGTTTGGAACAAATATGTATTTGTTTTGATATCAAAAAAATTAATAAATGAATATATATATTTAAAATAAATATAATTTTATTATTATAATTTTTTTCCAATGTGGGCTAAGGTAGGCAGCACAGAGCAAAGATGGAAACCTAGTCTCCATTTCCGTCTAGCCTAACCCACACAATGCTCCGTCCCCAGTTCCAACCATAACACAGAGCAAAGATGGAAACCTAGTCCCCATCTCCGTTCAACCACAATACAAAGATGGAAGTTCAATCTTTGTCCCAACAAGAGCTCTACCTCTGCAGTTTCAAAACAATGATCTGAAACCATACCGTTCTGAACTATTTTGATCATTTGAATAAATATAGTTTTTAGTGATGTACATTATATATTTTGTTTCTAAAAATTTATAAATATAAGAGAAACAGCTTAAGAGTTGTTCAATAAACCATATTTTGTATGGGAACTTCTTGCATTCCTTCAATATTTTCTCAACATATCTAGTTTTACAATAAACGTTTAGTAGTACTTGAAATTAAATAATCAACACTTAAGTTCATACTCACAGAACTATTGTTCACTTTAAATTCTATGAAACGAAATGCTGAATTTGTGCAACTGATAACAGTTTTATGGTTTCACAAGTATGAAGCTGAACACAAAATCAAATGCATAAATTGTGGAATTTATTTCCTATACCAAAAATTGTTTTGAAACATAAAATTACTCTAAAAAAGTGAATGAAAAGTCAAATTTACTGCATGAATCTCTCATACGTAGATTAAGTACAGTGTAAAAACCAGTTCAGGTTACAAATCATAGTTTTGGTTTGTCATCAGACAAAGAACAAAAAGATTATACAACTCTGGTGGAATGATGATCAACAAAAAAGGCACTGATAATCAGATTTGTAACAGATGCACAATAATTTTCAGAAACTACATTACAGGGGAAGAGATGAGTGGGGATTTCTAAGAAGCTGCAGCAACTTCAGTTTTCTCCTTGCCCTGGCTTTCCTTCAATTTCTTCCAGTTTTCTGCGCTGTCAATTATTTCTCCGGTTTTTATGAGATACCGGACTCGTGACCCATCCTCAAGAATTTTATGGCCAACCCGGCTTGCTACCTCCTTCTCTTTCGAATAAAGCATCACATTCGAGCTGTGAATTGGTGCTTCGATCTGGAAAATCATATTTAAGATCATTCGTTTATTACTAAGGATATTAATTAACGTAAAAGAAGCCATAAATATTTGCTCAGTGAAAAAGAATGTATTAATGATCTTAAACAACAGAGAATGTATAACTTCAATAGAATTAGAGTTTCATTTATAGAAAAATAAAGACTGAAAGTAACCTTAATAATCTGTCCTGGTTCATCCTCTCCTTTGCTCTTAACATGCTTTGTCTTGAGGTTTATATCTTTGACTATCACCGTGCTGTTATGCCTAAACACCTTTGAAATCTCTCCAATTTTACCCTTTTCATGTCCAGATATGACTTTAACTGTATCTCCTACCTTCACATGCATTTTGTGTAAAATTGGAAGACTATTCGGCTTACATTCCTTCCTCTCCCACCGCTTAAGCTGCAAGAGTAAAGAAAGAACACGGAGATTAACCATCCACAATCAACTAGATCAAGTATAATATTAATGTTCAGCCCGCATGCTACAGTCTTGTAAGCAACTAATCAACTCATAATTTAAATGGGAAGCCTCAGCACGAATAGAGCAAATCAAATACCCTCCTTGTGGTAGATTTTGAACCGCAGTTTATACTGGCATGCATACAGCTAATAACGAATAGTTCCAAGGCATACAAAAAAGATCATGAGCATCTAGGCCATCTTCATTTGCAATAAAATGGTTCCAGCTTGAGTTCTACCCTATTGCTTCTTTTTCTTTAAAAATTTTCAATTCTTTTTTACTAGTCACAATGAAAAAAAATATCATTGACAAGGAAAAAGGACAGTACCAACCCTGACTACAATGAGACACGGCTTGTCTGTTGGCTTGACCTGCACATAATACAAGCAAAGAGATCATTATCATCTAGTAACAGTAACTATTATATGATTCAGGCAAATGCTGCAACTTGACCTTCAACCATAATCAATAGCATACAATGAAACCTTATCATCAAAATCTCAACTCCGACAAATACACCAGAATTTAGATGACAAAAACAAACATAGTGTTGACACATAACTTACATAACAAATAAAGCTTTGCTTCTTTAAGCAATTAAAGAACTAATTCGCATAATCGTATCTCCTATTTCAGTCTGTTTGATCCCAGACTAAGTGATAATTACTACCACACATATCAGTAAATAAGAAACTAACAGAGAACCATTCACTACTTGAACTTTACGCCTATTGGTAGACTTTGAACAAACACTTCATCTTGCAAAATTCTGACCATATTTTTACACTAGACGAAAGCCGATACAGAAAGCAGAATTATAGCTATGAAAGTGAATAGCTCACCTTAATTATAAGTCATATATTAACTAGCTAACATAGTAGAAATCATTCATTAAACACAAAACATGATAGTGCACACTCTATCAAAGAAACAAACAACTTAAATTAAACCAAATGGTGATTTCATAAAACAATACTCCAATTCCAATGAATTCAATCAAAGAAGAGTCATTTACTTCAAATTATGCAACCACAATTTAGACTTTTTCGTTTATTTTTGCTCCAAGATGACCCCCCCTTATATCATAATAACCAAAATATCATGAAAATACTACAACTTCTTTTCACTTGATAAGAACAATTTGTGCTCTAATAAGACTAGATAAAGAACTGATAGTTACGGGATTCTAAGACAAACCCATTTCAGTAAAAGCGACAGAGAATCCAAACACGAGCGAAAGAACAGATTTTGAGTCGATTTAAATGAGAAATTGAAGGGGATTTTGATAAGGTAACTTACAGTGACAGGAGTGAGAGAGGGGAGAGAGAGGCGTTGGCCGAAGAAGGAGTTGGAGGAGAGAGAAAGAGCCGTCATGGAGCTTTGAATCGCAGCCATTGCTGCCATTTTCGCTTCTTCTTCTTCTTCAACGTCTCTCAGTGTTTTGTACAATGTGACGACGCTGCTGATACGGTTGGATAATGTAAGGCGCGGAAAACAGGGACAGTGCCTGACACGACGTCGTTTAAAATCATAATTCCTAGGATGGGCCCTAAATCGGCCCATTACATTTCATCATACAAATTACATTTTTTTTTTCACTTGAACTTTCCATCTTGAGCATTAATCGGTTTCAGCTTTCTATCTTATGTATTAATCGCCTGAGGTATGAATAGATGTGTTTTATTTTTTTGAATTTATCACTATGTATTTCCCAATTATGGGAATACAAATCCAGTTCATTCTAACTAGTAAGTAGTGGTCAATCTAAGCAAATTATAATAAATTTCTAACCAAATCAGTGTCGGATTTAATGTAAAGAAAAAAGAAACTTTGTTTATTAGTTGGATTTTTCAGATATCCAAGAGAATCTACAAACTCTTGGAATCGTACTTCTAGTTGTTTGTCAAAATTTAAATAAAAACGTTGAACTATTAATGTGGTTGTGACTTGTGAGGAGTAAATTGCAAAAAGTTAGAACAGAATATTGTTGCATGAATAAATAATTTGCTGCCAAATCATTGACATGATATCATGTTGTGTTCAAAATGACATAAATACAAAATTACACAAAATTTAAAGGCAATGATTGCAGAAAAAATCAGCAATTTTTCATTCATTTTCTTTTCTGACGTTTTCATGTACAGAACCAGGATCATGTGATTTCAAAAAAAGAAACAGAAACAAAAATAAAAGAGAAAAACATGGGACCTAAATATGTTACAAAAAACTTATAAACAACAATCCTCTCCTTTTTTCTTGGTTCCAAAACTATCACGAGATGAGACTTAAGCAGATTCCCATCACAATCCCCTGTGACCTTGAATTATATCACAACAACAAAATCGAAACAAAAGGGAATGGAACAAACGAAAAAGAAAAAAAAAAAAAGATGGCAAACGGATCATCTAAACTTCATATGTGTCGACTGCACTGTCCAAGGATTCCTCTCTCCGGTGGTGTTCGGAGTTTGGAGTCTTGGTATCTGCTTGTTCCAAATCGATGGAGACCTCATCTGCTGTAGCTGACTTCTTGTGATGCTTCCTGTTGTGTCTCAATTTCAGGATCCGCGATAGCACTTGCACAATGTCTCGCATGGAAGGTCGTTTTCTTGGTGCACGGTTGACGCATTTGTACGCAAGGGCTGCAACCTCATTCAACTCTCGCACGTCGAAGTTTCCATCCAAACGAGAATCCCCGATTTCTTCCCACCCAGTTTTTCCCTCGGTATTCATTGCAGCCTGTTTGACATATTGAATCAAAACCACGTACCATAACATTATACAAGTAAAAGCATGCACTAAAGCCAAAATAATAATAATAATAATAATAATAATAATAACACTATCAAATAATTTCAGTTATTGAAGAACCACTGTCAGCATTTGTTGTTAGTTAGGAAGAATTTTGGTTCACCAAAATTTTATTATTCACATACAGAAAGCAGTTTCCCTTCAGCTATCCTTTTTATTGCCTTTTTATTGTATGACGGTTAGGCACACCATACAGAGAGAGAGAGACAGAGAGAGAGAGAATCTTACAAGTTCAACATATTCCATAAGACCTTGTTGAGGATTTCTCCCAGCTATAAGTTCAAAGAGCAACACTCCAAAGCTGTAAACATCGCTCTTTTTTGTAAAATTTCTTGTAGATATATACTCAGGATCAAGATATCCAAAAGTTCCCCGTATATTAGCTGCATGTTTGTCTACCATCTCTTCTCTTGAAAGTCCAAAATCAGCTACCTGCTTGAACCGGAGAAATTAGGTATGATAGCATATAGCAACACAATATAAATTTCTCTGTATTTGGAAACCAAAAATTCAAAGAATAAGATCAAAATCTTCTTCCCATAAACAAATTGATTGATTGGATTAGAAACAGTGATTTGAGGAAATGATCAAAGTTCTTTTGACCAAGCTACATTGTTCAAACCCCGATTTTAGTTTGTACTTTCTAAAACAAAATAACAATAAGTGACATACCCTGGCTCTCATTGAGTGATCCAACAGAATATTGGAAGATTTAATGTCTCGATGTATAACAGGAGGAACTGCCTGAAATATAGATATTAAAGGAATTTAATAACAAAGGCTAAGCAGAAGCTGCATGTGTATGCACACAGGGAGATACACACGGGTCTACTGGTTAGTCCAAATGAGATGAAAGTTTACCCCATCATGAAGATACTCCAAGCCCCTTGCTACGTCTAGAGCGATATAAACCCTTAAATCCCAGCTCAATGTTTCAAAGTTTTCATCTGCTCAAAAAAAAAACTTAAGTTATATTTCATGAAGTCATGCGTGCGAAATTAAATTTCAAAAGTGCATAACAAAATCTGCCTTTGGTTACATCATAATTTCCATGTTCTTCTATTTTGACTCTTAATTACATCATTTCATTTTGGTAACTTGATACGTAAATGAAATTATTCTTCTGTAAGAATTTTGTGCACATCATATACTACCAATCGAGGTACAAGTTTTAAATTCCAGAAAAGACGTTTATATTATCTAATGGAGACATGATTTCCGAAAATAGATTGTTTTCCTATCAATGCTCAGCCAAGAGACTAGAGAGTAGCTGAAAGCTTACTGTACAAATGAGAAGCCAAGCTGCCTTTACTCATGTAGACATATACAAGCATATGCTGGCCCTTTTCTGCACAATATCCAACCAAATTCACCAGGTTTCTATGATGCAACCTTCCTAATAACATGACCTGAAATTGTTTGATTAAAAGTGAAACATTAGAAATCGATGAAGAGGACAAAAGAACAATATAAGATATCAATTGTGAGGTGCTAATAGAAATTTACTAAATAATGTAGTTATACCATGTCATCGTATGTGCGTGCAAACTTTGACATTGTAACGAATCTAGACCAATACTTGTTGCAACCACAAATATAAATAAGTTTTTTAACAATTCACCACCATTACCTCTGTCTGGAATTCTTTCTCCCCTTGCTTAGAATCAGTTGCCAGCACTTTAACAGCCACCGTCTCCCCAGTGGACATCTGAGCTTTGTAAACAGGACCAAATGCACCTTGTCCGATCAATGTTGTAAAATTGCATGTTGCTTTTTGCAAATCCCTGCACGTATAAAAACAAGATCAAAGTTAATATGTAGAAGGGGAAAGCAAAGTGAAAAAGAACTTTAGAATTGACAGACAGACAATGCTAATAGAAGATAAATGCACCCACAAACAAATTTCGCTATCCTATTAAATGCTAAGAGATATAATATTACTTATATGAAACGAAGGCCAAACTTTTAAAGGCCCCATATCAATTTCTCGTCCAGTAGACATTCGCAGAATTTCATTCTTAATTTTCGTTTCTACCTAAAGTACTGAATTACTTTTCAAATACTGTAGGACTTAAAGCCTCAATAAATTCCCACAGGGCACAAATAACCTTTTAACAAATTCTATCAACTTGCATCTATTCTAGGATGCCTGACATGAAAATGAAATATTATAAAACAAAGCCAACTCTTATCAGAATAGACTGTTTACTGTCATCAACAAGAAAAATTCTGGATGTCACATTGATCAACTGATTAGCCAGAAGCTACCATGCCTTAGATTAAAAATCTTCAAATGCTCATCATAAATGTAAGCTAAAAAATTACAAGAACATAAAGAGGTAACTCCACTCAAATTTGACTAGAAAGTGCAAGTGCAACAGCATTTAGAGGAAACCATACTTATAAGAATACTCAGGTATTCCAGACGCAGACACCACATTGCTCCTCTTAAACCCTTCAAGCCACATGGACTTGCCATTCCGTCCAGATTTCACAGGTGACTCCGGACCAATGGTTGAGTCCGACAATATGCTACACGAATCAACACCATTAGCGCGAATAGGGATAGTCACGGCTCTCCTAGAGCTACTGTTCCCTATCTGGGATCGCTTCCTATGGTACCTAATACAAAAAAGCGCAGATATCGCCAAAAGCACCCCAATCGCTACCCCTATAACGATCCCAATTATCAAACCAGACGAATCCGCTCTCATCTCTCCCCTTCCAAATTTTCCCTACTAAAGCCTCCAATCCATCCACAAACCAACTGCAACAAGAACAACAACAACAACAAAATAACCAGGTCAAATTTTTGCTCACATAATTAACAACAGCAGGTCAAATTCTACAACTTGGAACCAAATACTATATACAGACTTGATTGACAAAAGTCAAAGATTGAAACTTTAATAGTAAATTTAAGCCCACGAAAAGTCAAATTTGATGAGATACACATATCAAATTTTCTCATCTAAACTAAACAACAACTTGAATAGTCCCTTCTACCGTAACTGATTCAATTCAAACTCAACCATGACCAACAAACACATTACATAAAAAACCACCCTCAATATATTTTTTATAAATAAATAAACAACCAAATCTTATCTCAAACTTGCAAACTAAAAAAATCTCTTGATCTGATTAAAAATTCAAGCATTAGATTAAAAAACATCAACTTTAAAAGGAAAAAAACAAAACAAAACAAATCAACAAACAATGGATCTCTGTGAACAAAAAACAGAAGCAAAGACAAAAACAAAAGAACGGCTTACAGATAATTGAAATATGAACAAGTTTCAATGAAAAAGTTTTCTCCCTTATTTTCTTTTCTTTTCCTGAGCTTTCTCAGCAACCAAACAGACTACTTTGAAGAAGCAAAAACAAAACATTTAAAAAAAAAAAAAAACCTGAAAACACACATTGATGAAACATGAAAGCAAACATTAAAGTTGACATATAATACAACACATACCTGTTAATACAAGATGACAGTTGAAACAGTTACATGTTTTAAAAAAATAAAAAAACAAAAACACTTGTAAAATGAGATTCCAAGAACACGATCTGTTTCACGAAGACACAACGAACATAAACCAAATGGTGGCGGATAGTTGGTAAGAGTAAAGACAAGAGAAATTGAAAACAAAAATGGCTTTTCTTTTCTTTTGGTTTTTGTTTTTGAAAAATAAAAAGTTGTGTTTGTCTGCGAGAGAGAGTGAGTCGTCGCTTGCCGTGTAAAATTTTTAATTAAATCGCGCGTCTCGATGTGCATTATTTTTTGCGTTTCCAAAGAAGGGTAGTGGGTTTTGTGCATGTGACGATTTTGTCCCTGTCTTCACAGGAATGGAATTTACGTTGGTGGGTTGAGTTGGAGGAGGATGTTTATGTTTTGGTTTTGGGTTTTGATTGGGTGTGCTGAGGGTAAAGTTTGTGTGTAGCAACTGGACACGTGGGGTCATTAGGGTTGAGATATTGGAGAGTGTGTGTGATTGTAATGGGACACCGATTTTGTTGCTTTTATTACAAGAATGTTGTTTTCTTTTGACAATTTTTTTTTTAATTGTTTTCGCTTTTTTGGTTTCTATTTTTAGGTGTTGTATATATCTATTGGAATATTGATTTGTTTAATTTTTCTTCTTCTTATGATGAAGTACTACAATTAAGTGAAGGTTTAGGAAAAGGATGTATGGTTCAAACCCATGATTGCCTTATCTCTTGATTTGATTACATTGAAGAGAAGGTTTGATACCATTGTTTGCTACGAAGTTTACTAATATAAATTCTCTCGAATTATGTTATTATTCTTGGGTTACAAAAAAAAATTATGATATTATTCTTGTTTTGAAAAACAATTTTGATATTATCCCAATTTTAATATGGATATGAAGTAGAATGTTATGTTAGTCAAAAAATTTTGTCTAAATAATGTGATATAAGGATTTGTTTACTAATTAAGAATCCTATTTAGGGAAAGGGAATTGAATTACTTATTTGTGAATTATACTTTAGTTATGTTTGGAATATGAGATTTAAAGTGGATTTGAGATTTAAATTATCCCAAACTTTCAAATCTCACATTAGGAAAGTGGGTGAAATTCCAAACCTAATCCAAAACTCTCTCAAATTCTTCTCTGGTGGGAACACTCAGTCTTAATCAAAATAATGAGATTTGATGAGTTTGGGAATGAGTATTTCCATCTCTAGGGCTGACAATTTGAAACCCGATACGACGGGTCGATACGAAACCGACACGATTATTACGGGTTAGGATTGAGTATTAACGGGTTGGGTAAATAAACGGGTCAACCCTTCTAACCCGTTTAATTATCGTATCGAGTTCGGGTTCTATTTAACGAGTAACGGGTTGACCCGTTAAATAAGGGTAAAAAAATAATTTTATTTTAGAGGGGTAGTCATATAATTTTAGTGGTAGATATATATACACTTCAAAGTTCAAACCCTAACCTAAACACAAGTCTCAAAACTTCATCTCTACATTTCATTTCATCACAAATTGTCATGTAGTGGTAAAATTTTATTGGTTTTGATAAAATATTTGTTAAACTATTTTTTTCATGTATAAATGTATAATTTCTTAATTAGTTAACTTTTAATTATTATCTTTTGACAAGTTTATTTTGGCGGATGTAATCAACGTTTGATGATGTTTTTCTATTATAAAAGACTACATCAAAAAAAATTTATGTTGTTGTTTTTTTTTTTTTTTTTTTTTTTAATATGAAGGACTATATTTGCAAAGATATTTTTATAATTATCTTTGTAAACATTTGTATTTTTATGGTTTAGATTGTATTTATTGATGATAATATTTTTTAGGTCTTATGTATCTTTATTTTAATTTTGTTTTTTATTATATCTATATTAAAATTTAAATGTATTAACTATCATTAAATGAGTCATAAACGAGTCGATTAAACAGATTATTATTCGTGTCGGTTAAACAGGTCACTAACATATCGGTTAAACGGGTTGACCCGTTAGTAACCGTGTCGGGTTCGGGTTGAGAGGGTTCAACCCGTTTCCTTATCGGGTCGAGTTCGGGTCATGTCCAACCCAATCCGTCAACCCAGATTGCCACCCCTATCCATCTCCACTTTTTTTTATTAATTTTAAATATATTATAAAATATTTAAATTAATTTTATTTTAATCTAATCTCAACCTAGACTGAATATAATATAATATAATATAATTTTAATCCAATACCAAATCTATCAAACATAAAACAGTAATTTTTCCAATTCAATTTATTCAATTCCAATCAAATCTAATTTATTTCATTCTAATCCCATGTATTAAATGTAGTTTTATAGGTGTGTTTATTAATCAAGAATCCTACCTGGGGAAAGGGAATTGAATTATTGATTTGTAAATTATAGTGTTAACCAAAATTATAAAAAATTAAATTTTATGGACCCAATGTAAAATTAGAAATCAAGTTCCTCTTGGATAGAGAACTTGATTCCTCCCCTCCTATCCAAGGGATCAAGTCATCTGTTTTTACAAAAATATCCTCAAATTTATTTTTTTTTTTATGAAAATTCAATGTTGTTGAAAAAAAAAAAAGAAAAAAAATGCACATCCCTTTATAGCACGTATTGTTGTATATTTTTCCATCTATCTTCTTTGTAGAAATTCAAGCCCCACCTAGTATATCTTACGGACTTTATGTGAATGGTTCCTCCCCTTATAATAAGTGTAGTTATTTTTTAATTAAGGAAGTAGATATTTGACCACACAAATATAATTGATCTCAATAAATCTCAGAAGACCTCTAACTCATTGAGTGACAACTTGAAAAAATATATATATATATATATATATATTGTCCATAAAACTAGTTCAAATTTATGATTAAACTGTATTGTGACAAGCTAATTACTTGCAACTAACACACATCTATAACCAATAGTCATTGCAAACCAGCTTATCGAATTATTGGATGAAAAATTTGGATAATATAGTATTATTAATTATTATCAAATTGAACATAAACCACTTGTATGATATAATGTGAGACTGAAATTACATGAACATTTCTTTATGAAAACCTAGCCAACGTTTTTCATTTGAGTAAAACAGTCCAAAAACATGTTTTCTAAGATATGACATGACAGTTATTAAGAAATGGTCAACAACTTAAAGGATCAAGATGAACCCCACATGAAGTTACAGGTGTGACCAGACTTGCTGGGACAGACTTTGAACCAGCCCTTGTGATTGAAGACTGTATGCATTTGGTTGCCTAACATAAGGGTAACCATCAATATTAATGGAGTTCACCAAAACTTGTTGCTATTTTAATTACTAATTGCCTTCATTTTCTCTATTATAAGTATCTGCCCATGTTGAAATGAAGAAATGTTCCAAATGCATTAAAAATAATTATCTTTCAAGTAATGAATTTTTAAGATTAGGTAAGCTTTTTATATGGAAATACAGATGTGTATGTAATAACTGAAAATTAAGAAACTAGCTTTAAGAAATCCAGTTCACTCTAAAGAGAAAGAGAATTTACATTTAGAAAAAGATTTTAATTACTTTTGATCTAAAATGCACTCTTTATGTATTCTTAATGAAGGTAACAATTAGAGAATAGGTTTTCCTTTTTTTTTTTTTTTGAGTAACGACGGACAATAGTTGTGTGCATCAATAGTACTAGAAAAAGCACTCTTTTGTAAGAAAAACAGAAAATGCTTTTGCTATGAAAAACACCTTTAAGTGATGGTTAAGCTTTACCATGTCAATAATGATAATTTTATGCGGTATAAGTGGATACGTGCTGGCTAGTAACTAGCTTAGCAAGTGATTATGTACAGTTATATACGACGAATTCATGCGATCGAATCTCACTCATATAATCAGAACTTCAAACGGAAGAGATTTAGCTTATGTTAGTATTAACGAAAAGAAAGAAATCAAATTATGGTAGCAAGTCAAGTATCATGATCAACTCAATAGCTTATACAGAATTGGTAAGTTTGGACTATCTGATCAATTGCAAATGAGAGATGGCGTGTGGTAGAAAAACTAGAAGAAAAGAAAAAGCATAAAAAGCAAGTTTTTCTTCAACATAGCTTTCATGGGGAACTATTATTAGGAGAAGTGAAGCGAAGAATGGTTGTTGAATTTGGGAGTTGAGTTAATGGGTAAGAATGGAGGAAATGGTAGTGAGCAACTGTCAACCAAACACACCTAATCCATTTGGAAAGGTTAAAGAATATATGCTCGCAGCATATTTATGGTGACAAACAGGTGAACCCCACTTCTAACCCTTCTTGATCGAGACTCTTTTCTCGCCGCTTTAAATCAGTGTTATGTCATCTTTTCTTTCCATGTGTATATTCCATCCTAATTCTTGACTTGGTGAATTAGTTTACGCTCTTAACTTAAATGTTAAGAGTGTTTTCTTTTTTACGTTCATGATATATACTGAGCTTAAATCCATTACGTGTATTTATTAATATGATATAAAGAGTTTTTTTTTTTTTTTTTTTTTTTTTTAAATAGGGGTCAAACTTTCTTCATCATTTTTAGGTAAATAGTTTATGTAAACAATTCATTTAATTATTTTGTGTAATTAGTATAAATGGTTCGCATAAGAGCAGCAACCATGAAGAAAAATTAATGCTTGTTTTAGATCAGTAGTTCACATAAATAATTTGCATAAATAATTAATGTAATTAGTTGTGTAAATAGTTCGTGAGAGTTCGTATACTGTAAACAAATTGAAGATTCACTGTTAACGATTTTATTGCAATATAATCATTCTTAATTTAAATACAAAACTCAAATTTTATTTGAACTTCGAAACCCAAATGTTTTAACATAAAATTAAAGTCATATAACTACGACATATAAGTTATTAGTAGAAGATTAAATTTCAAATATTTTACTGTTTAGTTAAACTAATATCTAAAGAAAGAGTTAAAAAATGGAGAATGATAAAGAGTTAAATTCTTTTAATGAAGGGCAATCTTGGTATTTTATTTTAGGAGGCGTCATTAAAACTCAAATTGATTTTCTAGTACTAGTTTACAAACTCAATAATGTTTTAATGTTATTACATGAGATTTACACTTAGATTATAATTAGTTCCTTTCAATTACTTATCAATGTTAAAGTATCCATGGTAATAACAATCAAATAAAAAATATATATATAAAAACACTAACAATATAAGAGAAATTAAAATATGAATAATATTATTGTAGTATATATTATGTCCCATTTCAATATTATTACTTGAAATTAACGATACACTAGATGGTTGCTATAACTTTCCAATCCCACCACCTCATATGTATGACATGTTACATCAAAATGCTGAAGTCAAAACTCTCTCATCCTTCAAATTGACCTTAAATTCCATTATTGTACCTAAAATATTTCTCAACTTGATGGTAGCCAATTACCCACATAAGAGTTTTCATGTACAATCTACTTAATATATTATATCTTTGTTAAGATCAATAAATTATAAATATACTTATAATCATATCTCTTAGAACATTAGAGTATTTTTGAAATTATGGTAGTTTATACGTGGACAGTTGCAAATAAAAATTCCAAGCATATCTATCAGAAAATTGAGACAAAGCTGGAGTGCTGGACTGCGTAATTTTTGACCTTTAAAGATTGAAATTCAAGATATAAAAAAATAAAATAAAGTAACAAGGAGAAAGGTCGTGACCGCTGATCACGACTGATTAAAATAAAATTAAAATTAAAGGACAAAATTATGACAAGATCATGATGTGGGAGGCTAACTGAGTAAATTTACATGAAGCCTGAAGCTCTAAGTATGTAGCATGTACCTATGTGGGGCTAAGATTGTAATTTCATGATTAAAGTCAATAGTCGAATTTGATGGGCACATAGATATAATCACTTGTGTTTTGTGTGTATTGTCACTCTTTTTTTTCTTACTTATTATATATACATATCATGAGTAATATGTATCGTACACATTGTTTGGGCATTTTTAATTAAGGTATCGGAGTTGAGGTCCGAAATTAGAGCTCCCATAAGCCGGAGAACAGATTCACAATGCATGGAAAAATTGTTATATGTTACATGTGTGGTTGCAGCTCGAAACCTGCCTTTGCATTAGGAATATGCTGAACGGGTTGACTGGTGATCACTTCACTCAGTATTACAGACTATAGAGAGAGAGACAAATTAGTAGTATAGTATATTTTGATGATTTAAACAAGTAATAGTATTATAATTTGGACTACAATTACTTATTTCAAGTTCTAAATGATTTTTCTCCTGATTTAGATTGAAACGGACTTAAAATCAAAATATTTTAAATATAATCAAAACACTTAAGGGTACTACATTAATTTATTGACTTGACATGGATATCGGAATAGAATTATAAATTTTGAAATGAGTTTTAGAATATTGAATAACTCTTCACTTTACCAACTCCATAACTATGAGACAAAAACTAATTAAAGTGAGAGAGCTTAAAATTAATTATGATAAAACGGTCAAATACGCTCAAAGAAAGCTCAAAAAGGTGCTTTAATTGTGTAGAAAACGGTAGTGTTTGTCTCCCAAAACCGCAACCCCAAAGTCCCAAAAGCAAAATTTCACAAATGGCGATGTTTTTTTTGGTTTTACAAATTAAATCACTATTTCTTGTCCACAGATTGGTTGATTTCCTGACTTTATACCATTTGGGTCTTTTCTTTTGTTGCTATTGCTCTTGGCACATCTGGATTTCTGCTGTAAGAATAGTATTCTTTTCTTGAAGTAGTCAAATAGGTTACTAATATTCTGATAAAGTAGTTTTAGGGTTTCTAATATAATGTCCATTTGCATGGTTCTACACCTGGGAGGTTCAAAAATGTGTTAGCATCTACTGCACTTGCTTTTCTTTCCTAGGTGAGAGCAGTCTCTCCATTTATGGGTGAATCGATTCTCCCATATAAGAGTCATTCTCTATGCCAGACTTTTAATGTTCAATTTCGTTTGGCCCCGATTGTTTCCTAAGCTAGTCCTAATGATATAATGTAATAAATAATAATAATATAATGTCCATTTGATTTTCAAATCATTTTCCAAATACCACATATGGTCCAATTACTCGAACTTGAAATATCCACAGAAGTAAAATAGGTCTAGATTTATATACATGTGATAAGTCCTTTGATTCAAGTCAACTATTCAAAAATATTAAATACGTGTAGAATTATTTTTTTTTATCCTCATTTTATCAATGTAAAATTATAGTATCATTAAAAATTGTTGATATTAATAGATAATAGAAATTATTTAATCAATATTACCATTTTCTGAATTCTTAGTGGTTGAATGATGTAATGGATGAAATTATTTGTACGTTTGAATTATTCTACAAAAAACAACATGCCATGCATAAGAAAAGAAACAAAAAAAATCCTGTCCATTGAATTTTATCTATGGATTTGAAAATTAAAATTAAAAGTCTAAATTTATAAAAATAAAACCGAGTAGATAAAGACCACTTCAGTGCTGAAAGCTACAATTGTTTTTGGGTGCATTTGGGAGTTCGCTGGCATAATTAAAACTGCATTTAAACAATTAAAGTAATTAATTTCCTATTAATTCTTCCTATAAATAGCAAAAGCAAATCTTAGGGATCTGGAAACCCTATTTTAAAACAGCATTAATAGTAAAATATTTTTCTTATCATAAAAGGAACCATACATGCACAAAAACTTGTCGAAACATGCTTTTAACAAATATCATTGACTAGATTATGGACTATCATAATTATGGAATTAAAATACTGAAACAATGATAGACCATATAAAGTCCCATGTTTTCAATTTCTTTTCAATCCACTTAATTATTATCAAGGAAAATTGCCTTTATATGTCCGAGCATATGCACCAACACAATAATAACAAATCATGCAGTATAAATCTCTGATCATATATGATTTTCACATTATATAATATGATTTTAGTGATCGAACATACATAACCAAATGTATCGAGGAATCTGATAGTTATCAAAGAGGTGCATCTCCCATGACAAAGTGGTGGAGTAATATTGGAACAGTAGCTAGCTAGCTAGGAGTGGAGAACCAGTAAAGTATCACTTCTGATCTGCATAAATAATAATATATTTGTATAAATAGATCATGATTCAAGCATGCCTATCTTTATTTCAAAATTTATTTTAACACCATTGGAATTGATTGTACTCACGTTAACTTGGAGGCAAAGATACTATTTTTATGATGGCATGGAGGCTGAAGCAAGCAAGCGAAGATTAGCTAGCTGACCCAGATGGCCAGGGTCCATGCCCTTATATATGGCTCATGCAACCATGTGACTTGCTCATGTGTCTCCATGTGCATTTGTTCTCTTCATCACACAATACTTGACCCACACCCAAGTCAACTCTTCAGGGCCACGCAGTCCACTCTTAAGAGAATACATTGGACAATCCTTCCTTCCTAGTTGGTAATATTACTGTGACTTTTAATTTCTAACCAGAAAAGCTAGACACAATCGCGCGGGTAGTTCGTTAGTAATTGTGTAGTTGATGTGTGCTTATTACAAACAATCATTCGATTGGATCGGTTTATAAATATTATATTATTACGTTAAATGTTATTTAAAATGACATATAATATATATATATAATTGTATGATTGTATTTAATGCTTCTTACTCTTTTATTTTATTTTAAAATCTTCGTCGAACTATGTGTTGACATGATGAATGTGTGATAATTCGTAAATCAATTACTACATTTGTCCTAAATATCAATTTGGGGGTATATTTTGAAATTAATGAAGTTAGCCATTACAGTTCTCTTATATAGGATCATAGGATCTAACCAAAGTTAATATCCTTGTAGAGTTGGAGTTAAATTTATGAAATTTCGAGGGAAATTCCTTATAACTATATAAACTTTTTTTTTTAATTAAAAATAATAATATGTGTTATAATATTATCATCAAGGAAAACAAATCATTGCTAGAGAAGCCCTAATTTTAGTAGTACAAGAGAGTTTTGTTAAAAATTAGCACATATTTAGATGACCCGTTTAAAGACAATCAAAATGGTTTTGTATTAATACAGAAGTACTTTTGAGTTCTTGAAGAAACACCAGTGGATGCTTCTCTAATAAGTGATAACAACAGTTTTTGCGAGAAGTGATAACTGATAATCAAGTGAAAAGTTTTTCTATAAGAAAACACTTCCAAACGAACATGCCATACAAATGAGAGCAAAAAATTTTGTAAATCCCTCAAAAAAAAAACAAAAACAAAAAGAATTGTAAATCATGGGCTAGGAGGTATTGGGTTGGGCTTGGTCCTAAATGGATTCACAAGAATGACCTGCTATATATATCGATCGATAGGGCCCAGTGTCTTATTCAAGTCCGAGATCAAACCAAACCTTTATCTTGATTCTTGACATTCAACTTTGTACAAAGAGAATCATGTATAGATTCATAATCGATTGTTCTGGCACAATGTAGATTATAGACAATGGCAAATATGTTCGAATTAAACAAATCAATATTCTAACAATCCAAGCTCATCTACATCAACCTATAATTCAAATGATTAGTACACTTTCTTTCAGATGTGTGATAAAAGTTCAAATTCCATCATACATAATTACTAGCATGCGTTGAGAGCTTTTTATTCAATCTTGATAAGCCTTGATAGCTACTGGTTTCAACAGAATTTCGATTACCTTATAATTATTTTAGAAAATATATATTCAAAGTTGACCAAGTAGATGTTATTAGCTTTCCATTTCACATTAGCCTTGGACTTAATGCCAATGCTCTTTATCCATAAACCACAAATGCATTCGCTTAAATTAGAGATTTAGGGGAATTAATGCGAAGTAAACAACCCAGGCCAAATTACATGGTATATGTTACTTGGATTTCACATAATTATCCATAATTTAACACATTAACTTTAATCTATGGATTTTACATAATCGTCCTTCATCAATAAACATGAGATGCATCAACTTAAATTAAAGATTTCAATGCTTATTAAACAGCTCAGCAAATGATATTACCTACTTTGGATTTACATGCTTATCCTTAATTCAGTTTATTAACTTTAGACAAATACCCTTCATTTATAAACTTGAAATTAAATTAGAGAATAATTCAATGCTTAGTTCATTAATACCAATTAATTTATTTTGAAGCTTATTTCCTAATAATTATGTAATGAAAGTTATTCTAAATTATTGTCAATCTATCAATGAATGAAGATAGAGATTATCATCAATGAATCTCTAGACTAATCTTAAATTCAATACAGAACAATGGTTAAAGAAATGAATATAAAATTGATTTGAATATCTCAGTTTCTTCGGTCTCATTGTACATGCATATAATATTAAGGATTTTGTTAATTTACTGATTAGATAAAGTTATCTATTAATAACAACCCTTAGATTGATTGTAAGGGTAGTGTTGTGGGTATATTTAGGACTACATAATTGGGTTGGTAAAAGTCCAAAGGACTGATTCAATGGACTAACCTAATAAGCAAAGGCCTAGTTCGCCAAAACCCAGCTCGTAGGGTCGAGCTCTTAGATTGCTACTACAATTCTCACATCGCTGATCGACCATGGTCAAGGTTGTCTTATACTCAGCTTGAGGTCGTCTAAGGAAAACTCCAGCTAGTAGCTCGAAGTGCTCGTTAAGGAAATTTTCTAGAAAGGTAACAACTTAAATTGAGGAAGATTCAACTATCAGAGTTGGAAATAAATTTAAATTCCTATGTCTGTGGAACCTATCCCTAATATGGTGGATACTAGTTTTGGAAGTGTAATTAATGTGAAATTCTTTTCTATTTTACTTGTACTCAAATTGTAACACCCCACACTATAAAATAGGGATTGAAACTTAATTGTAAACACATGAAAAATAATAAGCAATAACATACTATGACTCTGTAAAAATAACCAGATAACACAGTCGTAGACGTAGACATCTCTTTTAACCAAACCACGTAAAAAATCACCGTGCATACACTGTTCTTCCTCTTCTCTTTCTCCTGTTTTTTGCTTTTATTTTGTTTTATTTGCAGTATTGGGTCAAGAACTTGGGTTGACCGGATTCAGACGTTGACAGGTAGCTATTGACGAATATCCAAATATTGTTATTTATAGATAACCTTACCTAACTAATAAAATAGACAAACCCATATATTGATTGTCATATGATAAAGATCCATAGACGTCAAAAAGAATTTGTACTTCTTTTAAATACCTTCTTCACTCTACATAGATCTTGACTTATCCATATCTATGCATGAATTTTAAATTAATTGGATTTCAAATAAATCTTCTCAAATAGAGTGTAAATTAAGATGCCATTAAAGTGCGCACCATCTCTAAGTATAAATAGTTGAGTATCTTCATTGATTCTGATGGGTCAAGGGTTCAAATCCTGTTTTTATTGAATGTGTGGATAGTTTTCAATAAATTTAATCCTCTCTTCCACCATGAAAAAAAAAAAAATGATATTATTAAAGTTGCTTTTAAGCGAATTATGATAACTGTTGACGATCGGAATCGGTCAACACCCAGTCGAGGGTCGAAACCTCGCCGACGGAATGATTTGTATGGGACCGACAGTGAAGACCGTGTCAAGCCGGGGGTGAAGACCACACCGAGCAGCCCCTTTTGACCTCTTGGGGTCGCGTCCGGAGTTGAACTCGTAACCTCTTATAAGGTTTTTGAGTGCACAACTCCTACCACCAAGCTGTCAGCTTGGTGGTAGGAGTTGTGCACTCAAAAACCTTATAAGAGGTTACGAGTTCAACTCCGGACGCGACCCAGTAAGAGGCCAAAAGGGGTTGTTCGGAACAGTCTTCACCCCCGGCTCGGCACGGTCTTCACCGCTGGCCCCGTACAAATCGTTTCGCATGCGAGGTTCCGACCTCCCGGGTGTTGATCGATTCCGATCGTCAACAATAACTATATATTATCCATAATGAACCATAACTATGTCTACATTGTTTTAAACCATTTAACTTTCACATATGTACACTTTTCTGTAATGGACCAGCCCGAAACTACCTTCGGCACTAGCCCGACCCACCGTAGTGGACAGATACTGTCCCTGGGGCCTATAGGATTTTCATACGCCTTTCCAGGTGCTCACTTAACTCGAACCCAGCCCTTAAAAGGTAAGAGGAAGCATACTTGGTACTAGGGGTGGGCAACACCATGTTCGAATCGATTATGACTAGATTTGATCCGAACATGGTAAATTTACGGATCATCATTTTTGGATCCGAACATAATCTATCAAGGGGAAGGAATCGATCCGATTTGAACACCCAGTCTGCGGATCAGATCAGTCAGTTCCATGTTTGAATACTTTCCATGTTTGAATACTTACTTTCAATTTCAATGTATACACCAAGACCTTCTTCTATTCTCCTTAGCTTTGAACAGCTCAAAATGCTCCCAACAATCTGATTTAAGCCTATGACTACTTTTATTCTTCATCTTCTTCTCTATTTTGTTTGTCACCCCACGATTTTGACTTTTTCCAATTGAACTAACATCATCAATATCAAATTTAGACTCCTCACCACTCTTTATACTTTTCCTCATCTATTCACAGCAATAATAACATATATATATATATAATTAGCAAGTGAAATATGTAACTCAACAACACAACAGAACACAATAAACAAGCATAGAAATCACTAAAACACTAACACCCAATCATGTTATCAAGCTAAAGCTGCAAATAGATTCACCAAGCTGCTAAAATGAGAGTGAGAGAGAGTGACAGATAGATGTTAGGATTAGCTTAAGTGGACTTTATATAGGAGCATATGAAATTACGTATGTACCACTGCTCACGGGTTCACGGATCGAATCAATTTTGGATGTCTCGATCCAATTCGATTCGTGAAACATGGTGTTTTCACAGGTGAGGATCCGAACACCTTACTTTTAAACATGTGATCCGATCCGAACACCCACGGATTGGATCGGATCAGGGTGTTCGAAGCGGTTCCATGTTTTTGTGCCCACCCCTACCTGGTACCATCTGAGCTACTACATGTGTGCTTCCTCTTACCCTTTAAAGGCTAGGTTTGAGTTGAGTGAGCACTTGGGGAGGCGTATGAAAACCCTGTAGGCCCTAGGAATAGTACCTATCCACTACGATAGGCCGGGCTAATGTCATAGGTAGTTCTGAGCTAGTCTGTTACATTAAAAGGAGTGGCTCATATGATACCAGATGTGTTTCCTCTTACCTTTTAAGGGCTGGATTGAAGTTGAGTGAACACTTGGAGAGACGTATGAAAATCCTGTAGGCCCCAGAGATAGTATCTGTCCACAACTGTGGGCCGGGCTAGTGCTGAAGGTAGTTCCGGGCTGGTCCGTTATATTTTCTCTCTAAGTAACTTTATCATTTCGTTTATTGTTTTAAATTTGTAACATTTTTTAATCGAATAGTGACAAATAGACAAATGTATTCGATGTCGTTTTTAAAAAATAAATAGTCTTCTATAAAGCTTAGACCTTAAATTAAATGAACCAAACTGAACAAAACCAATCAATTCAATTCAATTTTCTATCTTAAATGGTTTAAACCCATTAAAATTTGAAAATCAGATAATGTTTGGTTAAATTCAATTTTGTACAAAACCGAGCTGACGCATTTCATAATTCTTGATAACAAAAGCTAAATTATGCAGAATTTGAGCCAAAAAATTAAAAACAATGTAGATTTTTTTTTTAAAGAAATTATAAAAAAAAATACATTCTTAAACTTAAAATTATAATTCAATTTGTGGAACTTATTAAAAAAATCCAAAAAAAGTGAAGATTAGTTTTGACCAAAAAAATATTTTTTATCCCTCAAACTAATCCGATTTCAATTCGTACACCATTTTATGTAAATATAATATTTTGTATAGAATATTGCACATGAAAGGTTTGACAAATCCAAAATGGGCGAAAAATAATTGAACGTTTGTTTAAAGTTATAAATAAATAACTTTTTACTTCTTTTAAAACAGAATTTTTTTTTTTTGTTTGGAAGAAAAGAATTTGTCCCATTTAATTTCTGTATTTTCCTGCAAATGTTCTGTTTTGCAAAAACCATTCGTGTCTCAACAAACAAGCAACAATTTGCTACCAGGTTCGGTTGACCAGCTTGCCAATGAATTCAACCAATTGAACAAAGCAACTGCCAGGTCACGGTCAAACATTGATGTTGACGTGTCTGAATCAGAGCCGCATCTACGTTTGACTTTCTCTCATCTGCCTTGTAACTATCAGAGACCCACTAATGAATTCTGATTCTCTCATCCTCGTGGGCCCCTGTGGGGTCCCCATATGAATGAGCTGGCACGCAAAAGTATATCTCCTATGAAGATAGTTTTTGCACGTGTGGGTCTCTCATTCGTTGGTTTAGTTTTCAATAGTTCAAACGAAGATCGGAAATGAGAACACATTTTCCTCTTTTGTCTTGTCATTCTTTTTCGGCCTTCAAATTCCCCACGTGAGCAAACTCCTCCTTTGTTTTGTCGACCAAATCAATAGTGCAGCTACGGATACTTCAGATTTCTGATAAAAGTTGTCGTAGTTTGACAATAATTCCTTTTTTCTTTTATATTCATATTAATAAATTCATGGATTGTAAATTATATTTATAAAATGTATGAAGCATATATAGAATATATAACTATTATGGCATATGATAAATGTGTCGTACAAATTTTGGATTGACAAGATACATTCGAATTATATGGCAAATTATTCAGATTACAGGGCTTGTAATTAAAAGACAAGGTGTTATCTATCTGATGTGACCCATATTCCGAGTGGTTCAACATGATCTTTAGTAGGAACATTTGAGTACTTCTCTTGATCTTAAAAGATCAAAGGTTCATATCTTATTTCAATCAAGAGTTCATGTTTTATCTTTATTTTAAAATATAAGGTATAAGTAATTTTTTTTTAAAATTTAATTCTCCAATCCCTCACCATACAAAAAAAGAAAAAAAATGTGTTGTTAGTGAAAATTATATGGCAAGTTATTCAATCATGTGACTAATAATTTAAACTACACGGTGTTATCTATATGATATGACTCATATCTTAAGCAGTACAACTTGATATTTAGGTTGTGTCATCTATGGCAAATGATTGTAATTAAGTTATTCAAATCATTTGTGGTCTATAATTTAAATTGCATGGTATTATTCATAGATTAGAATCCTCTCTCTTATGCTATTTCTATGCTAAGTATAATAAATGTGTCGATGTTATCATTAGTAGTTGAGATATGTTCCTTTAATTATTTTCATTTTTATTATTTTTCAAATATTGTTCTTAATTAATTCTGAAGTTTTTGTAGTTTGTACTTTGCACAAAGATAGAAGAGAATGTTAATATGTTATTCATATAGCGTGGTACATGTTTAAGCTGTAAAACACGATACGTAGGTTATTGTCACTAAAGAAATGATAGGAACTGTCTGGATTAATTAAAGAAATGATTAAACATAAAGCTAGTGGGTTTTTCATAAACAGTGTGCTAGTTTTGTTTTTAACTTTTGTATTTTTGGATGATTTTCATTTAATTTGAGTGGTGCCGACTCAACAGTTTGGTGTATATGGTTGAGTTTATGATGGAAATTGACTATAGAGAAAGTACACGTGGAAGTTTAATTATGTGAAAAAATTAAGGGTAATGACAAAGCTTAATGAACTTAATTGGCTTCACTCAATCTTAGGAATATGCGTTGATCATGCTCTTTCAACAGTCGTAAACTAGCAGATACAAAATTCCATTTGGAGACTCCTCTTCTAGAAAATCTTGCCAGTAGAAATCGGCATCGTAAGTTAAATTACGGGTTTCAAGATGTGACAAGGAAAAGCTTATGTGAAAAGTGCTTAATTAATTTCTATCATGATCCATCCACATGTAGTGCCTTCTATGAAAATAGTTGTCTAGTCAAATGTACCTTTCTTAATATAAAAGTTTCTCGTATACAAGATTTGTTCCATTAATATTTTCAATGCTTGTAGTAGAGAAGTTGTATTTGAACTTAATTTATAGTGATTTATTTTGCTAAATCCAATAAATTTATAATTCATTAGTGTTAAATTTCAAAAATAAATAAATAAATATCTTCGTGATTAAAATGTTGAAAGACATTAAAACCCTAACCGGCAAATGCTTAATTTGAACTACCTTTAGGTGTATAATGAGTCCATTCAATCTTCTAACTGACAAACAATCTTATCCTATCACCTCCTTTTCTTCAATTTCTTTAGTCTCTAACTACTAGTATTTATAATTAATAAGAATCCATTACCGAATATAAAAATTCTTGTACAAATATAGATTTATTTACATTGGATAAATCTTACACTATTGAAAGTTAATATCTACTTTAAAAATAACCCACGTGTGGATGGAGAAAGTTCATAGAACGTTGAAAGTTAGTTGATAATTATTATTTTACATCCACCTATTTGTTAACACAAGTTAAAAGGAACCAACCACTTTAATTTAAGTGTTTTCCTTTGTACTTTAAGCCACACAAAAAAGTTCTTCTCATAAGGACCCTATCTTTTTTTTCAAGGAATAATTACTTTAGCTAAATTTGAATCATTCAAAAAATAAAAATAAAAAAAGAAAAAAAAAATTCAATTCCACTTTCCTTCCACATGCATGTCCCCAGATCTTATACATCGCATATGATTTGATGATGTGCGCCCAAAGTAGAATCGTTGATATTCCACTCTTGATTCTTTTTCTTTTGTCTATAAAATAATGATTAATAAATATGATGAAAAGAAACCAATGTAAAAGTGAGAATAATTAATATTAATATAAAATTTAATTAAATCGATGATTAAAAGAACGAAAACATGACAAACGTATTCCTTTGATTTTGAAAAATGTTTGAATGGGGTTGATAGAAAATGATAATATTCCTATCAAGAATATCATGATTTGTTGGAAAAGAGAGATGGATTACCCATGGTCATGATACACATATGATGAGACGCGTTTGGAAAAAAAGGAATTTCATTCTTTGATTCGTTTGATTGTATTTGTGATTTGTGGATACTTGTTCTTGAAGCAATAATTACATTATATAAATTATATTTGATAGACAATTAATAAATATCAAGCGCTACATTAATACATATATTATCTTATTTTGTTGTTTTACTGCAAGATCATCTAATTTAAGGATATGCTACAATCTAGTGAGTGACGCTTTTGTAGACAATAAATGAACTTGTCTTTAATTTATACTATCACTGTGTATTTATATTTTTCTATTAACATTATATTGTGAGTTAAATCTATATATCAATATCCAATAAAATTTCGTCAAAACATAATCTATTCGGTAACCATACTTTTCGATAAAGTTGAGACCTCAAATTTAAATTTTCTTTATATATATAATAAAGGATTAAAATATAATAAAAATATATATAAGATAAGAGAAAGTGATATACCAATTAGAGAATAAAGGATCAATTAGATAGAACCAAGGGTGAGTTGATCGTCTCGAGAAAAACGAAAAAAAAAACCAAAGGTGAGTAGGCAATTCAATGCCTAAATCAATAGACCTTCAATATAGTCAAATAGAAACTAGCATGAAATTGACTTGATGTGCTTCATTGATGTATATCTTTGAGAGATGGTAACTTCATTTTAAAGAAAGAAAGAAAGTAATATAAGCAAAAAATACGTGTAAATTAAGTAGATCGTTTAAAACGTGTCTACTATTAATAAAAGTACACTGGAGTTACCTCATAATAATTTTAATACTCATTTTGTATTCAAATAGAGTTTTCCTTTTGAAAATAAATCCTAGTTTTAATTAATAAAACAGTCATACATTTTATAGAGTTGTTAATTAATTAAATTCTTTAAGAGTGTTTGAAAAATTATAATTTAACAAGATGAAGTTGACCCGATGATAACTTCTCATACATGAATAAAATAAATTACACCTAAATAATTTTAATGTACACAACGTTTTGATTCGAACGTTGGAATTTTTTTTTAATAGAAATCTTATAAAAATAATCATAATCATTCTTTTGAATTTTACAAAATTTATTATAAATGTTAATTTTCCAACTAAGAGAACATTTTGTGATAAACGTCTTTATAAGTTTTTTTTTTTTTAATATTAACATTAAACGAGTTAAAAAAAGTCAAGATCTATCAAAATTAATAATTATTAATGCAATATGAATATCTAGTGATATCATTGGGAGGCATCTACCTTTATAATAAGAAGATAAAATTATCTACACATATTTATAAAATATGTACGTTAAAACTTGAACCTTTAGAAATATCGTGAATTAAGAAATGCACAACCACCTAAATTAGGAGAATATATGTTGGTTTATAATAACATTAGATCCTTATAAGAATATTTTAAAGACTGTAGGTTGATCAAAATCAAGAGTATCAGTTGGCTTGTAATTAAAAATATAAAGGCCAAAAGTCAGCTATTATTATTACTTTTAATATAGTTAAAATGTAATTGAAAATTCTATTGATATCATCGAGTAGAAGTCTATTTCATTGAGATTAAACACTATATGTGACTAAAAATTTACTATCATAGCATTGAGAGAAATCTACTCCTATAATTCAAGGAGAAACTTTTCACATATGCTCATAAATAGGATTGTGAGATTTGAATCCTTGATCATAAATATGAATGAAAAATATACAAACTTGATCACAAATATGAATGAAAAACATACAGACCACTTAAGTTATGAGTAAGGATAACAAAGATCACCAATCAGTCCAGTCGCAAATCCTGTACGGCTCCACTTATTTTGGAATGGGTTTCAAGCATTGAAGCCAAGTATTGAGTTGTTTTTTTGGTAAAACGATTGACTAGGTTGGTAAACCATATCAAATTTGAGTCAAATACTTTTGTTCTGTTTTGTCTCGATTACTTGTTTTATTTTTTTTACATTGTACATTAATTTTGTGATTATCACACCTCGAAGAAGAATATTGATATTATTAGAAGTATTTTTATTGTTATTCATTTTTAGGTTTTGTGCATTACTATTTCGTACATCTAATTTTGTTGTTATTCGTTGGTATCTGAAACAAACTACACTTGTAAATAATTCAGATACTTTAATAGAGTTTTGAATGAATTTTTTAATAGATTGGTAGTAAAGCATAATGAATTTTACATTATTTAAGTTATTTTGGCGTATGTACTTATTGTTTAACTTTAAGATGTATTAGTTTTTGATGATGTTGAATTCAATTTAAGTTTATATATGACTTCAAGTATGTGCTAAACTCTAAGTTTATATTTAAATTTACGAATATCGTTTTTAATTTATATAGATATTAATATTTAAACAAAAGTTAAAATTTAAATATAGTTTTAAAATTATATGTTAAAATTTATAGTACTGTCTATTTAAATGTGTTGTATTTTAAACAAGGTGGGTTGAAAAAGATTTAAAAAGAAAACGAAATTTCGCAAATCAATACAAGTTTGGAATAAAAATAAAAATGTATTTGGATCATAAGTTGGGTATAAGGCACCCCCTTAAAACGGATTTTGGGTTTTGAGCGGGTTCTCCAATCTAACGTATATGAATGTTTTGTTATCTTATTTGTGTCTTTCGATATTCTTTGATAACATAATATATATTTCGGTGCATTATTTAAAGATAGATTGAACTGTTTAGACACGTGAGTAATCTGCAATTAGTGTTTATGGTCTAACTAAGTATAATTAGAAAAGAAATTAGAGCAAAGTAGTTAAGGACTCACTCGCGGTCAATTTTGGTATCGGAAGTCCAAGGGAACGCGTGCCACGTCAAGTCAAAGAAGTCAAAGAGGCACAGTTAATGTCGACGTGTCACCATTTTAACGCGATTAGTGGCATTTCGCTGGCTTACTTTTGTTTGAGTTGACACGTCAACAAAGTCCACAAGACCAACCCCTCTCCTCACGTCACGTGTACATCACATGCTTCCCCTTCCGTCAAGCCCACTACACTACTCTCCCAGTGCCAAGCACCCTTGCCAGCGCGTAACTACAAATCGAATGCCTGTTAAAATACGTTTAAATTAAATCAATGTTATAAGTATTAATTTTAATTTTATATACTTTATTTTGGATAATACAAAATTAAAACTAGAATTATCATATTGAGAGGAAGACAGACAATTCCATAATCAAAATTATCAAAAGTTGACTTCCAAGCAGTTTAACGTGACGTAATAGTCAAATCTTTCCAATCGCTTCTCACAAACAATGTTGGATTCAAGTACTCATATTCATATATAGTGGACAATTATTTTCTAACCCATCTATATATAAGTAAATTACTTGTAAGTCCTTCCAATGAGAGGATAATTTTTTTATTTAGTGTGAATCTCCTTCCTTACTATTAGGGAGTAGAGTCAAATAAAGTATTTAAGTTTCGAATCATATTTTAAAATCTAAAAGTTTCAGTAATTATAATGTGTACTGATGATATGAAAAAAAAAATTATCAAAAGTTGGCGCTTTCCATCTAAAATATGAAAAAGGGGAAAGTCCGTAGATAATAGCACTATAACTTCTACTTGAAGACGATCCACATTGTCAACTGCAATGACCTATGTACAAAATCTAGTCAAATTTTTGAATGATTTGATATTAAAGAGGTTCAAGTTTTCAACAAATTTATTAAGAATTGTTGTTTTTAACGTGGATGCCAAAAGTCTTAAAGTTAAGTTGATGTTATTTAATAATGTTGTAAATTTGAAATAAATAAAATATTATATTTAACATACTTGAGTCTTGTTTGAAATTTTGAATATAATTCAAAAGTTACTCAAAATTCAAAATCTTTATATATCACTCAAATTTGAGAATTAAAAATGTGTATGATACTTTTTTATTAATTAATAATATTTTACACATTTATTTGTATTGTTTCAAAAAATAGCACTTGGACCGTAAGATCACTAATGGCCAACAGACTAGCAAGCTCGGGAAATCAAAAGTAAGAATGTGGCAATATGAAGCGCATTACTCAAGGACACATTAACAAATGCCATGTCAGCAAGGACGTGTAACAGATTAAATAATGTTAACACATTAGGACAATCTAAGTCAGCTTGTATGACAAACAATTAAAGGTCGCGGTGATACATCGGCTTGCAATACATAATCAACTCATGATTTTCTTTAACAACAATGAGTTTCAAATACATGAAAGCTGTTATTTCATGTGGAAAATCACCCCAACACAAGAAACTATCAGAATTGCATTCGGATATTAATATGGACGTAATAATTATAGTTTGATTCAAATATAAAATACTAAATGTAGTATCATGTAAATTAGGAAGGATGATCTTAGCATTTCATATATTCTAACAATTTTATTATATGTAAACAAAAAACTTTAGTATTATGGAAAGGGTCTTTCATATGTACAAATAAGAGATAGGAAGATCTGGACATAGGAGCCTATAAACAGTTGGTAGTAGTAGAAACTCTACAAAGTGTAGCCTTCCTCTCCAACAATAATACAATTGTGGACGTAAACATTGTTTTTAAGGTCGAATCATGTTAAAAACTATCTTGTCTCCTTGGTTATTTTTCTATTACATTACTATTGCTTATTCATTCTCTCCATCACTACGTTCGTATCAATTTCATTCAACCTCTAGCAATTGACTTCATTAACCATATTAGCATTAATTCGAGGTATAGATCGCTTTTTGATGACAACAATTTATAGTTTTAATAGGTATATATATTTTCTATATTTCAAATAAAACACTCATGATATGTTTACTAGTGGATTAGAAAATGAGAATGAAAAATGTATATGATTGTATGTATTTACTTATTTTAAATTAATCTACAATGAAAATGAAAATTGTAAGTTCCACACAAAATTAGTGTATGGAATGAGCTTGTCAATCCCCCCATTCCTTATAGGATTTTTCATTCCCATTCCCTTTTAAGTATTCAAAAGTATTTTTACATATATATATATATATATTTTAAAAAAGACAATTGAAAATAAAAAATGTGAGAAAAACCTATTTTATAATTATCAATGATGTAGTAGATAATATTAAATTATTATTTTTAAAAAATAGTTTAATAAGCATAATATTATTATAATAAAAATACATATTTCTTGATGACAAAAATGCATAATTTTCTTTAAAAATGTTAAAGGAATATATATTTTTAGTCAAAAGTATTTTTGTAACTTATAAACAATCAATTTTAATTCCAAGTTAAAATAAACATTTAAAAAAAAATATATTGTTGATTTCAATTATAATTTTTGTAATTAAAATAAGTAATTTATTTCAATACATCAATTCGATCAAAATCATTATAGTTTTAAACCATTCTAATTACGTGTAAGTTAATACACCATAAAAAAATAAATTCTTTAAACTATTTCGGTATTAATAAGGTTCTGTATACTAGTAGAACCTCCCACGATGTTATAAGACTAAATTTTTAGGGAGGATAAAAATTATTGTGATTGTTAAGGAAATTGCAAACAATAATAATAATGTTTTGAGAATAAATTAATGGTGCATTTACTTCACTTGGAGGAATCGGAATAGGAATCAGAATGATCTGGAATCGGAATGATTTGGAATCGGAATGAAGTATCGGAATCAGAATAAGTTGTTTACTTTAACTGTAACAATCGGAATCAGAATCAGTAGTATTCCCATTAAGCTGTTTACTTTACTTTGGAATCGGAATGGATTAATTATAAGTTACAAAATGCCCTTAATTAAAATTATGGGTTAATTAGAATGTATAAAATTTTGTTTAAAATGTTAGTGTTATCTTTTTATCTTGTAATTCGTTATAAGCTAAAAAAAAAAAAAAAAAAAAAAAATTCTTAACAATTTGATAATATCATTGTAAGCATTTTGTGTATTTATTATTTTATTTTTAGAAGAAGATATTATGTATTTATATAGTATATCAAATCATTTTTTAAAATTATATATAAAATATTACCTAAACTTTCTTAACTGTATTATTGTAATATTCTTCAATTAAACTCAAAATTTTAGTGTTAACTGTAAATTATTTCTTATAAAATATAACATTTTGCACTAACACGTTTTTTTATGAAAACTTATAACATATATAAATATTTATATTTATAAATATAAAACAACCAACTACAAGTTCATAAAACAAAATAGCAACCAACCATGAATATAAATATAAAATCCCAATATTGTATCTATAGTAAGTTCATAAGCACCTTATATATAAATATTTATATTATAAATATAAAACAACAAATTATAAGTTCATAAAAAAACATAGCAACCAACCATGAATATAAATATAAAATCCTAAATGTGTCAAAATAGGGTTTGTTTGTTTGTTTGTTTTTTTTTTTTAAAAAAAAAATGATATAAGGGACATTTTAGTTTGACAAAGGGAATGTGAATGAGATTCCCAAGTGGGTTGGGGGGAATGAAATTCTCATTTCTCAATCCCAAATTGATGTGAGGCCCATACAATCATTCATATTACAGAATGAATTTTAAGCAAGTAAACACTATCAATCAATCTCATTCCTGATTTTCATTCTCTAATCCATGAAGTAAACACACTCTAAAGGTTTAAGTCTGGAAGCAACTCCTGATAAAATCCAAGAGCATTAACTTTTCTAATGGTGGGGTCTCACAATTGTTTCAAAACAATCGAAAAAAAAAATCTTTATTTTCAAAACCAGAGAACATTTTACCAAAAAAATAAAGACCCAAAAAAAAAAAAGAACACTTCTGCTGGCCTATACGTGAAACGACATCCAACGGGCGCGTGAGAACCAAACACAAAGACCAAAAACCAAAAAAAAAGGGCGAAACAACGAAGAATGTTCTACGCAGTAGTCGACCAAGTCCCATGTGGTCGGCGTGGACTTTCGCCATAACGCCGTTACTCGTCTCCGTCAAGTCCGCAGTACATTTAAGACCATCTTTTTTGCCGTTAACTTCCGTTATCTCCCACTCTAGTCTCTTCTATAAATACCTCTCCCTCCACCGCTGCTTTTTCGATTCCTCAGCTCTTCAAATTCAATACAAACTCACTTTTCTTCCTCACCAAGCTCCACAGGTAACTTTTATCTAGCAAAGCAAAATTACCCATTATCAATATTTGTCTCATATCTTGTGTTTTGTATAGGTATACTGGTCATTTTTGTTGTTCTTGGATGTGAAAGATGTGTTTTTTATATTGTAGGATGTTGTAAAATTGGTTGTTCTGGTAGAAAATGGAAAGAAAGAAGCTATTTTTATGGTGGGGAAATGAATATGTTATCAAATTTTCTTTTTATTTGTATAGTTTAATATGTAGCTGTGGATTGTCTATCAAGAATTTGATTAGTTTAAAGTTCTGGGTTTGTTTTCTTTATGTAATTGATGTTGGTTTGGGTTATAATAATGTGTATTGTTGAAAAAGTTATTTTTTTATTATTCTTTTTATGTGTTAATGGTCTCAGGAATTGTTTTTACGTTGGAATTTTTATCTATGTTGTTGTATACTTGTAGCTGTGTAGATTCGTGTAGGGAGTTTGAATGTTGCTTCGGTTGCTGTTGCAGGTTGATTTGAAGGTAGAAAGGTTTGGTTTTTATACTTTTTTGGTGGGGATTGTGGAAGCTGCTTGTGGTTGTAGACAAAAAGAGGTGGTGTTGATTTATTTGTCAAGCATTGATAAGAAGTTTTGTATTTTTTGTTGTGGAGAAGTATGCTAAGATCATAGCATGGATTCGCGCCAGCTTTTTGGATGCGGTGTTACTGGTGCGGGCTTTACCTACTCATCTTATTCATCCGTCCCTTCGAACCTAACAGGTTGCTTGGATCACTAAAATTTGATATAGGAAACTCACCCAACTCGCCCTTTCTGACTCCAAGTGATTGTGATACTGTTACAACATTGAGTGACAGCCAGGAGCAGCATAGCTCAACTGAGAATATTTCTGGTCTCAGCCCTTCTTGTAATTCTTCGCTGGAATCCAACACTTATTTTCATCAGTTTAGTCCTCCCGCAGATAGTCTAGTTCTGTGTTCTGGTGGGAATACGTATCCACAGAATGCAAATTGTAGCCCAATTGTGAAACACGTTTTGCAGGAATTGGAGACTGTGCTTATGGAGCCTGATGAAGATGAAGATAAAACTGCCCTGATTAGTTCTTCAGCACATACTAGGGTGCAGGCATCGGGCCAGAGATCTAGAGCATGGGGCCAGGAATGCCAGGGTGCAAGTGTGATTCAACCGAGTCCTTCCTCTAGTTCTAGGTACAGGCAGTCAGGTGAAGGTGCTCAAATTGAGAACCGTCAGAGGTCAATGGAGGAACTATCTCTGCAGGGTTCTCCTTCAGGCAATTTGAAGCAGTTATTGATTGCATGTGCTAAAGCTTTGTCCGAAAACAACCATAGTGATTTTGATAATCTGATTGAAAAAGCTAGAGGTGCTGTGTCTATTGCTGGAGAACCCATCCAGCGTCTTGGTGCTTACTTGGTAGAAGGTTTAGTTGCCAGGAAGGAGAAATCGGGCTCCAATATATACCGTGCCCTTCGCTGCAGGGAGCCTGAAGGGAAGGACTTACTGTCTTACATGCACATCTTGTATGAAATCTGCCCCTACTTGAAGTTTGGTTACATGGCAGCCAACGGGGCCATTGCTGAAGCATGCAGAAATGAGGATCGCATCCATATTGTCGATTTCCAAATAGCTCAGGGCGCACAGTGGATGACTCTCTTACAGGCTCTTGCAGCTAAACCATCTGGGGCACCGCATGTGCGAATCACAGGAATTGATGATCCCGTCAGTAAATATGCCCGTGGTGATGGATTGGATGCGGTTGGGAGACGTTTGGCGGATATCTCTGAGAAATTCAATATCCCTCTTGAGTTTCATCCTGTGCCAGTTTTTGCTCCAGATGTGACGCTGGAAATGCTTGATGTCAGGCCAGGGGAGGCTCTTGCAGTCAACTTCCCTCTGCAACTCCACCACACCCCTGATGAAAGTGTTGATGTTAACAATCCAAGAGATGGGCTCTTGAGGATGATAAAGTCACTAAATCCTAAGGTGGTCACTTTGGTGGAGCAAGAATCGAACACAAACACTGCTGCGTTTCTCCGGAGGTTCACTGAAACTCTGAACTACTACTTAGCAATGTTCGAGTCAATTGATGTGACCATGCCAAGAGACCATAAGGAACGAATTAACGTGGAACAGCATTGCTTGGCACGAGACATTGTGAATGTTGTTGCTTGTGAGGGGAAGGAAAGGGTGGAGCGACATGAGCTCTTTAGCAAGTGGAAGTCTAGGTTCATGATGGCAGGCTTCCGCCAGTGCTCGTTAAGTAATTACGTCAACTCTGTCATTAAGAGCTTGCTGAAGTGTTACTCAGAATTTTATACGCTGGTGGAGAAGGATGGAGCTATGTTGTTGGGCTGGAAAGATAGAGACCTTGTATCTGCTTCTGCATGGCACTGAGGGTAGGGATAGATACTGTACTAAGAGTAGGGATGCAAAGATAGTTATAGAAATAAAGTCTGTAGTTTTTCCATAGATTTGATATGATGAACTAGCCTTGTGGTCCTGGTCTTGGTCTTAGCGTCGCAACAGCAGCCGCAGCAATTGGACGTGTTTGAACAATGTCGTGGAACATTGTACTGTGATTCAATGTACCAGTGGCTGCAGATTGTGATGTATCAATTCCTGTACCATTAGGGCTGTCATTGTTGCTCTTTTATACTAAATTTGTTGCTAGTTCTCTTTGTAAATGACTTGGTGATATGTAGTGATTCTTTCTGTGTTCATTTTGTGATTGAAATCAAACTAACCAGTGACTAGTAAGTAGTCACACGTTGCATTTTTCACCTTTCATGACCTGATAAAAGGCATTTTCTTGATAGTACCACGGAAGTGGTTCAGAAAAAACATTTCTTTGATTGACATGCACATTCTTGACTTCTGTGGTCAGAGAATTTACTTGGTATACATATATAAATACATTTATCTGACCGGTTTCATCAGGCTGCTGGTGCAATTTATTGAAGAAACTTTTGACTCTAAGCCTGACAAGGCCATTGGTTGGGTGGAGTTTACTTGGAAATGAAGTATGAACTCGATTACTAATTGGGGGCTAAAAGCAGAAAACATGAGTATGTTGAATGTCTATATCTCTCTCTCATATATATATATTGTTATCTATTTGGTTTAGAAATGTGTATGACATTGAAGAAAAACAGCCTTGTCGAAGATGGAAAGCTCATACTTCTGGCAGTGGTTTTGGGAGGGTTCGGCTTATACTTTAGGTCCTGTTTATTACGTGAGATTGAATAAAAATGAATGAGATATGAGTAGATATGATTGGATTAGATTAAATTAGTACTATAACATGTTTAATATAATGGGGATTAGATTGGATTCTATTAAATTAATTTAATATTACAGTAGATTGATTTTTAAATAATATGTAATAAATTAATTTTTTTAAACAAGTAATGATTTAATTTATAAATGCATTCAATATAAGTGATAAATAAAAATAAAACAATTAACAAAATAGTGATTCATCAAAAAAGGAAAAACGAATTAAACTTTTAAATTTGAAAAAGCAATGTAGTATATTATTATTATTATTTTTTTAATATTTAAGATTAGGGCATGGACTCTACGTGGACCCCATGTGGGTCCACAATTAAAGAATGCTTTGGGAATACCGGTATTGCTAGAAACTTGATGGGCAAGAAATTAGCGAATAAGGAATAATAACTAGGTATGGTATTCCTAAGAACCTGATAGGCAAGAAAATAGTAAATGAAGAATATGCGTCCAAATAGGTTTAGTAGAAAAGGAAGGCTTGTGGATGACTCCAGTCGGATGGTACGAGGAGTGCTGCCATATGACACAATATGGTGCGCCTTGCCACAATAGGATAGGTGCCATGTTTGTGCAATTCCATTGGTTGGATAATATGTGTATAGTTAGGAGTAGCAAAAATTTCCCACTCACCCTACACCCCGTGGGGTGCCACTAAGATTGGGGCGGATTTGAACAATTAAAATAAGGTATTGAGTCTTGTTTGGATAAAAGATTTTAACATTATTTGTAACCGCATTGGGTTAGAGTAACCACTTTTGTTAAATGACGTAAGTGAAACGTTATTCGTATAAAATGTTATGAAAAATATAAAATGGTTAAAAAAGAATAAATTTTCGTTTAGGATTAAATACAAATAAAATTTTTTTTACCAAAAACTATTTTTTTCTTCATATTGCCAAAAATAAATTGCCCCACTGTTTATTGAATAATAAAGATTTACATCTAGCAGTGCCAACTTAGCTTTTAAAACTGGTTTTTTTTGTTTTTTTTTTTTTTAAACTACTACTACTACCCTGAAATGTAGACTAATGACAACCTGCCTGAGTTTGACAAAACTACAATTATGAATTATGGTGAATAAAGTGGAGTTTTCTATTGGATGAAAATATACTTCTAAACCTAGAATGGAGAAAAGGAGAATTGCATCACCACCTCCAACATGACACTTGGAGACAATCCGCATTAAAAAGAAAAAAAAAAGATCTTAATAATCTGACTCCATGAAAAATTTATTAATAATTTTGGACGTACTTATAAACCATTTAATACTCTTAAAAACTTTATTTGAGAATAATATGGATTTTCAAAAAATTTATTAATTTAGAGTGCATATAGAGATATTTTTGGGTGTACAAACCGACACTCTTTATTTACAAAAGTTTGGGCAGCTTATGTCTTTTAAAATTTTGTGTAAGTGTACTCTATTAATTATTATTTTAAAAAATTATAATAAATACTTATAACTCATTTAATATGAAAATTGTTGTTTATTAATTTTATTGTATATATATTTGTAAATAAACTATTTTTTTAAATAAATTAATTTTTTAAAAAGATATTTTAATGTCCGTACTTGCTGAAGATGCGCACATATGGTTTTAGAGGACGCGAATATCGCCACTCATTCGGTCCATAGATTTATCCAGCCCACACACTTTAGTATTTCGCTTTCAGGAGTGGGCCTAGGTCGTATCAGTTGCATCTATCTATATGAGTTTGGCATTGGGCCTGCTGGTAGGCTAAGACACAACCGAAGAGGGACCTTCTTCTTCTTTTCAATTTTTTTTTTCTTATCAATTTAGTCAAAGATAGCATGTATTAGTGAGGCGTAAAAAAGGACAATTCAATATATAACAAATTAATACAATTAAAAAAATTGATTTACATGTATTCTTTTTCAATTTGAATTTTATATGATACGAAAATTGAGGAAATTAAAAGAATAATATTTCAAAATAAAATAAAATAAGTATTGCAAAGAATTCAAATCTCTCTATCAATGTGTAAAGACAAAATTTACCCAAGCTAATATTTTAGAAAAAATAAAATTTTTAAATTTGTTAAGGCTGCAAGACATATGTGTGCTTTGTTTGGGTTAGGTTCTACTTTTGACTTTTATCAGTAAAAGAAGAGAAATAAAAGCCAAACTTTTTGTTTTTGTTTGATTAATGTATTTTAAAAGAACTTTTGTTTATAGAAGATCTTTTAATACTATTTAGTCGAAATATTCTTGAAATTTCTTTCTAATTGAGACATTACTCTTATTCTTTCAGAAAAGTTTTGCTGAGTATTATTCTTCACACACACTCACACACACACACAAATATATATATATATATATATATGTATTCATATTTTATAGTACATTTAGATATCGATACATTTGATAACTATAAACAAGTGATTACATTCTAAAATTATCAATTTTATTTTATTATATCTGATTATGTATTTATTATATATAATTACAATTAACTGAGTCAGATCACATTTACAACAATCGACTATAATTAGTTATAATCAAATATATTTAGATGTAATCATATATAATAAAATACAATAAATACTTTTAGAATGTAATCAATTCAAATATATGTATATATATGTATGTATATGACATAAAAGGAAGAGTTAAACCTAAAAGATCTAATAATCAAATCCAACTCCCTCGAGCCTTTTCCTTAAACCCATTATTTTAATTAGGGGTGAGCATCTTTAATCCAACCTAATAGACCCCACTTGACCTGATCATTTTTTTTTTTTTTTTATTAGGTTGGGTTGAGTTAACTATTAAAAAAAGGTGGGATGGGTTGAGTTAAAACATTTTCAACCCAACTCAGTAAATGCCCATTTCTAATTCTAAATCCAAGATTTTCTCATCCCTCTAGAAGAACATATATATATTTTTCATTATGGCTCATGGATTGACCTTCTATTTATAATATTTAATGAGTTAAACTTTTATTTTTTTTTTTATTGATGTTATTTATTTGTATTCATTTTATAAATTAAATTTTTATTTGTCATCGTTATTTATAATGTTTGAATTTATATGTGATAATGCAATATTAAGAATGATATTTGTAATTATTAGGAACTTTCCAATATTTCAACTAATGTTCGATCGGATCAACCCAATCCAACCCAAACCAAGGTTTGGTTGAAAAATTATATTAATTTGGGTTGGGTTAAATTTTTTTAACTCGATTCATATTGGGTTGGAAAATTTTCAACCAAACAAACGCCCACTCTTAATTTATTCTTTTCCTTCTCTTTCCTTTCGATCTTCATTCTAATACCTAACTTCTTCACACACCGCCCCGCCAACCCCCCCCTATACTCTTTCTAAGATCTAAGTAAATCCATCCCTCTAAACCTCTTTGAGATCCAAACAAACCTTGTCCAAGTTTTTCTCCACTACTATTTCAATCTTTTGTTTGATTATTTGCATTTAGTTAACTTTGATTGATCATTCTCTTTTATTTTTTGCTTATCTTATCCTGATTTGGGTTGAGATGTGGCTGGAATTGGATGTGAAGGAGGAGAATGAAAGAAATTTGGTTTGGCAGAGAAAGGGGGAAAAAAAAGGGATATGAGTGATATTTTGATTTTGTTGTTGATTGAGAAAATAATAAAATTGTCAATATGAGAAGTTTATTAATTGGGGAAAATGACTTTCCGTGCTTTTAGCAAGCTCTTCTTGGAAAAATTAGTGAAATTTTCTCAAAACATAAATAAATACTCTTCTTCTTTTCTTAAAATATTCTGGATAAATTTTATAAGTAACTTAAATTTGAAATCTAGAAATATGCTTGGAATTAATTAATTAATTATATGTATTTTCTCAATGTTCTAAAAGTCGGCATAAATGCTAGTGTTATGTAGTGTTTATATTTATTTCCACGAACACTTGATGATTCAAATCCATAGTTTTATCATAAGTTTTAAGAGTTCAAAAGCACCATACTACCATATAATAGATTTAACTAATCTAAAGTTACTATTCAAACAAACAAGACTAGCATTTTCTTAAGCTTACTCATTTGAGAATCCTAAAGAATAAAAAATCAAATTTTTAATTACATACCCAAATCAAAAGGAAAAATAAAAACATATATACCAACAAAAAGAAATTGAGTAAACAAAGTAAAAATAATTAAAAGAAACAAAGTAAAAACAACTGATCATAAATTAATTTGTGTAACAAAGTAAAAATAACCAAAAAGGCAAAAACAAATAAAGGAATACCTTGACAAGAAGTAAAATTGAAGGAATGGGTTCAAAAGGCATTCGAATGGACGTTTCATTGAAATACAAAAGTAAGTTCATATGAATCATATACATGTATATAAAAACCCAAGATAAATTACACAAAGTGAAAATCATATAAAAAAAGAAATCTTACAAATAATTTGACGCTGACTGCTAGCTTGTATAGCTTGGTTACTACACTTGAACAAATTAAACCGTGACAAATTGTTCCGAGTCAAATTTTTCCCTATCTTGAATGAACAAACCTGAGGAAAATAAGACGTCTTAGATTGTCCCTAGTCATATTTCTATGTTCTCTTGAATCAACCTCATATTATTTATATACAAATTTTATATCTCACTTTTTTAAAAGAAATTTATATATGCAACAAGAATAAATTAAATACAAGATTATAAACTACATGTATATAATTGATATTCATGTTTTACACTATGAAGTGAAGAAAAATGTTTGATAGAGGTAGCTGTTTGCTAGAAAAGTGAAAACCTCAAGCTTCCACTCGTCAGATCCTGAGTAATCCTGTCCAGAACCACAAAAACATGCTGTCTTTTCACGGAGTAAATACAAATTTACAAACAACAACGTCTATTATTTTTATTTTTTAAGAAATTACAATTACAGGTACAATTATTAGGGTCCACTGATATATTGCTCTATGGTAAAGTTCGGATCTCTACTTTCCATGGATGAGAGAGGTCTACCCATATAAAAGTGAAAATTAGAATTACCCATACATTTATGATACTTATGAATCGAATCCACTGCTTGAAAGAGTGTGGTGGGTGGAGATGACATACTATTGGGCCAACTAACTTTCCTTAAAAAAAGAAAAAAACGTGAGATTTTCACAACCGTCCACCGAAAACAAAAGCAAGAGATTTTCACTCGCCCCATAAACACATACATCTCTGCCGCAAGAAAATGAAATGGTGTTTATGAAAAGTTGTAGCTAAAAATGTAAAGTCATGCACGATCAAAACATTACAAATATTATGGGGTTAGAAAAGAAGGTACAATATCAATTTGATTAAGAATTGGTGTGTTAAATGTGGAGAAAATCTTCCATATAATGCTTAATTAGTTGGCGTTTCAATTCAGTAACAACGTGACATATGTCATTTCTTTTTTATAAAAAATTAATATTGATATAACCTTTTAATAATAACATAATAAGTGACGTAACTTTTTAAATGAAAATTTTCTCAAATAAAGAGAGACACCAATATTAATTTGTTATGAAAAAGAAATGTCGCATATCATGTTATTATCGGAAAGAAACATCAATGTGAGCATGACACACTAAGTAAGCATCACATAAAAAATTTTCTCGTTAAATGTGCGATCAGACAATTTCATAATGTGATCATTTTTTTTTTAGTAATGTGATCAGAATTGTAGGTACTACTAATAATGGAATTAGCAATTGCTAATTAGGTCCCACGACTGAGAGTTTAAGGTCCCAATCCAAGTGGACCCAAGAGATTAATTAAAATATAGTTTTTTGTTATTAATTTGACCCTATCTAAATTTTAGAAATAAAAGGATATATGGACAAATATCTTTTTGGTGGATATTTTTAAAAGAAATTAAGAAAGTTGGATATAAAAGGAAAAATACCATAGCAATTTTTGAGGTGCAAAATGAAAATTTATAAGATAAATGTTGTGATAAATATGATGGTCGACAGAAAAAAATAATGTCAAATGGTAGGTGGGTTGGATTATTAAAAAATAAAAAAAATTAAAAATTAGTGGGATGGTAAGTGGGTTGGATTATAAAAAAAAAAATTTTTAAATTGAGAATTAGTGGGGTGTTTAGTATTTTAAATATATATATATATATATAAGCTTTCATAGAACCAAACACATAGAAAATGAGTTCGGCAATAAGAAAAGAAATAAAATGGCGAGAAGAAAAGAAGGAAAAAGAAAATAGAAGAAAAATATGAGAAAATTCTATGTGGATAATGGGCGTCTGATTTATCTAGATTAGTGATTTTTATTTCAATAAGATTTGGAATCTAAAAAATTAGTTAACTTTCATAAGCTCTAAATTGAGTTTATGTGATTTTAGGGTGGATCTATAATTATGAGAAATCAGATGAAAAATGTTTTAAATCCAAATTTGAACAAAAGAATTATGTGAGTGGATAGTTTGATTTTTAATTAAATTGATTGAATTATGTTTATTTATATTTCAATTTTAATATTTATTTGAATTGAACGATTTGTTTAATTAATTGATTTTATAGATTTTGAATTATGATTTATGATTGAATTATCAATCATGTTTTATGAGGAAATGAAAATTTATTACGAATTCATATATACGTATATTTGTCAAAAATTCTAATAACAATTTTATGTTTTTAACTTGAGTTATTATTAGAAAAATTTTAGAATGTTCCAAATAATATGATTATATGTTGTACGAAATAATATTGATTTTTGTTTGAGAAAAGTAGTTATCCAGAATTATATGTATATTCACAAAAAATTTGAGAAAGGAAAATAAATTTTTTTTTAGAACACTAAGGTTGTATTCTCTCTTCTAACAGTCAAGCAGGCTTCATGTGTGTAAGTCTGAGAGAGTCGCTTAACATATATATGACAGATGTTTGGGGAGTTATAGAGTTGCCCAACATGTGTATGATATATGTTATCCCTCACTTTACGTATATGCTGAATATCTTCATCACGTATGATAGATTTTTCTAAGTATTAGTTGGTATAGATTTTTAGATTACAAAAGTTATATATTGAATTTGATCAGTACAAATAGACATTTACTGAAAATCAGATTATATAAAGAGGTTCCATAAAAGTTTTACATATTATGTTATTAAAGTTATAGAAATAATTTATTTAGAAGTTTATAGTTTTATTATGATATGATAATTATTTATTATTACCAATAATATATTTAGTTTAAATAGAAATACTTTAGAAAAGTTATATCCACTTATTGCACATTAACGCTCACTCTTTTATAAAATCTATTTTTTTTAGGTATCTATTGCAGGTTCGTATAGATTGTTACAGATTATGAGAAGGGCCACATGATGATAGATATCTTGCATTAGTGTATATTATTTTTATCTAGCTAGATTTTTTAAATGTATTTTCAAAATACTTTTATAAGTGAAATATCTTTTCTTTATATTTTATGAACATTTTATATATTCAGTTTAAGGTTCCAACACAAGAAATATAAAGATTTTTAATTTGTTCAATTTATATTTATAAAGTGATTATGACATTTAAGATGATCTTTTTTAAAGGAATTTCGAAGAATCCAGATTTTAAATAGAAAGACTCCAATTTTCATAAAATTTTCTTAGACTTGAGATAGGAGTCGGGACATATTCTATCAGAGAGTTTATCATGTTATGTCCTATTCAATAGGATGTGGCCAATAATGCAAGAAGGTAAAGTGAGAAGAGTTGGGGATGTAAACATGACATCAACATGAGCATGATATGTCAAGTAAGCGTCGCATAACAGATTTTCTCATTAAATATGCGGTCTGTCAATTTCACAATATGATCAATTTTTTTTTTTTTTTGTGTTCTTTAAGGAATGTGATTCGAATTGTATGATAGATACTATTAATAATGGAATTAATAATTACTAACTAGGTCCCACGACGGATATTTTATCATGTTATGTCGTACTCAATAGTGTGTGGCCAATAATGCAAGAAGGTAAAGTGAGTAAAGTTGGGGACGTTTGATATCATTTTCAAAAATTATAAATTGTAGAAAAGTTATAATTAGGTGAGAATTCTTTATTTTTAATATGTGTGAAATACTTTAATAATTAAAAAAAACATATTTTGTTTGTAACTTTTAATTAATATAATTTGAAAATTATTATATGTTATTAATTTTCATGGCCTTGGTTATTTGGTAGTCTAATTAAGTAAAAATTTAATTATAAACTTTTAATTTTGATAATGTGTTATATTTAAATCAATAATAAATTTGTAATATATGAAATCATTAAAAAGAATTGAAAGGTTAAGAAAATTAAAAATTACGAAACCTTTTATTGTCATCTAAAAAAGTACTCCCTATACTTATTTTTTAAACAAAGTTTTTAATCACAAAAAGAATTGAAAGTTAATTATTTCTATTGATACATAGAATTGAGAAAATTGCTATAATTTCGAAAACAAATTAAGTTACTATAAATAATTGGAAAAATTTAAATTTTAAAAGAAAACATATATTTTAAAAAAATGTTGAATAATGAACTGAAGTAAAAAAGTTCCAATTAACTATTGAGATAGTTTAGAAGAGAAACAAATTTCATTTTATTTTTTAGGAATTTCAATTTTAAGTGTGAAGGTTTGACAGTGAATAAGGAATAAAAAGCTAAAAAAAAAAAGTGAATGAATATATGGAAACTCAAACAACACGAAGGAAAAAAATATTTTCTCATTTTAGGATCGTATGAACAAATGTGCAACTCAATCTATTATATATGTATACAACCTCTAAGTCAAGTATACTAGATTTTTGGTTATTTGAAAAATATTGAGTTTTAAATTTTAAATAAAAATAAAATTTAATATGAGTACCTCAACAAACTGGGGAAGAGAGAATTTTCTTTTAATTTGAACCACAACTTTAAGAATTAGTGAAAATTCATTTGATTCTAAATTTTTTTAACTTAAGGTGTTAGGGAATAGACCTCCCCAAAACACCAAATTAATAAAGCGATAAAAATAATGCGGAAATAAAAAAAATAAATTAGACGAAAACAACACAAGATTTACGTGGTTCACCCAAATATGGCTACGTCCACGGAGCTGCTGCAGATCTTCACTATAGGGAGAAAAATTACAACAAGTGTTTACAAACACTCAAACACTCAAATCCTCACACCCTAGATCCCGAATACACCCAAGAGAATAATAATTCTCCAACACTCAAGAATAATCTCACCAAGAGCTACACCACTCTTTTTTCTCTCAATTCTCGGATTCTACAAAACAATGAGAGGGGAGGCTTTTATATAGGCACCTCTAGGCACCCCCTCATTAATTAGCATTAATTGATTTCCTAATGTATCTCCTCAAATCTTTCAACTGCCTAAATGAACAAAGATTGAGTTTCCAGATTCTTCTTTTGCCATAAGAAAGAAATAATCAATTTCCTAATTTCTCAATTGCCAAAATAGAGAAATATTGACTTTCCTTATTTGTGGGATCCATATCTTGGTGTATTTAATTCCTAGATTTTAGGAATTATTCTCTCAATGCATTAAATTCCACGATTTAGGAAAATCCCAAATGCATATTTGATTCTAAATTTTTTTAACTTAAGGTAAATACGATAAGCTTAGAGTTGTAACTGCTTCAACATTTATCCACACGGTTTTTGGGTGGTTACAAAATAAAGGGGGCACGGAGTGCCAAAAAAAAAAATAAAAATAAAAACAAAAATAAAAACAAAAAAACAAAAACAAAAATTGGTTAGTTGAGAATTCATCATTGCATTGGACACAAAAATGTGCGGCAGAGATTGTCTTTACGCAATAAGATAAATGTTGTACCTCAAGAACATAAGTAGATGTCTCATTCATTATGATGATATCCTTGTTTTTATAATTTTTTTTTCATGACTTTTTACTTTATATAAATTAATTATGAAACCACTTGAGGAGATTAATTTAATTTATAAACAATTTCTTAGCTATTATCAGTCATAAACCTTGCATTAACATTATAACTTTCAATGTGTATTGAGGAGAAAACTTTCTTATCTCAGTCTCTTCTTTTATTAAATATATTAATTTTGGTGCATTCTAGAAAGCAAACTCTATTTATTATATATAAACACCATATCATCTAACGAATAAGAAAGTGGTACAATCACTTTTAGTAGAATAATTAAGTATTTTTTTTTCTTTATATCTATGGTAAAAATTCAAATCTTATATTTGCCAATAACATCACAAAGTATGGGGATACCTTTCTTATAGTTCAGGGTCATGTTGCAAATTATGTTTAGTGAGAATAAAGTAATTCTCACAAAATATGAGAATAAAGTGTGAAAGGAAAGAAAAACTAAAACATAATATAAAACTAAGATGTATAATTACTAAATTCAATAAAAAAAGCTCAATTGTTGATGGAGATCCATAACAGTGGTGATCCACCAATTTTTTCTATTTATTTTTTTCAAAATTAATTTTTATTAATTTAATAATTATATATTTTAGTTTTATATTATATTTTAAAGTTGCACCAATTAAAAATGTAATTCAAAGAAACCACCTTAGGGACATTTTAGTCCAATTATATTATAATATGATTGTTTCATTAGGGATAATATCGACGTTGAAATCCAGTCGACGAGAACTCAAATCCCAATACCTGCAATCAATGTGAGAAAACATAAAAATCGAAAGAAACACAACAAAGAACCAAGAACAACACAAGAAGAATAAGAGATTTTTAACGTGGTTCAGCGAGTGCGCCTACGTCCACGACTGTCTCTCTAAAATTTTACAGAGCGACAGTATGTTATTACTTATCTCTCGTTTACAATGATTTCAACCTCTATTTATAGAGGAAAAGTTGTTACAGATTAAGAAGTATTAAAATAGGTAAAGAATTCCACAATAAATACACTTCCTAATCAGTTGGAGCAGAATTAGGAAATTGCTCCGAGAATCTCGAGATCACGTTGACTGAGTTCAAATTTGAATTAACTTCCAATTCTGGTGAGAGAATCATGATCAAATAGAATAACTACCATATCTAGAAGATTTGGTATTAATTGTCCACTGGGCGAACTGTTTACTATCTGTAGCTACCTCGAGCTGGACTTCACCGAGTAGCGAACTACGAATAGAGCGAGTTGCATAATGTTAGCAATCTGTGATCTGGCTATGAAACGAGCTTACTGTTGTGAGCTGAATAGGTCGCTTGGGCGAGCTGTAGAACTCATTGGGCTTGGAGATGATAACTGTGCCTTGTCCGTTGGGCCTTTGCATTGAGTCGACTTAATGGGCTTTTATCGGGCTTTTACCAGCCCATTTGATGAGCCAGAAAATGCATATAACATCCACCCCCCAACTCTCAGTTCGTTTTGCGAATTGGGAGCTCGAGCTCGCTGGTAAAAGTTAACTTCTTTGGTAAGCCAGCTTGAAAAACTGTTGTCGCGCCCTTTCAACTTCTATCACATCGGGTTGACATGTGACGGTCATTCGAACGGTAATTGAATCGATACTAGCACGTCTCGTGCATGCGCATTTAATGCGCATGTCTTTCAACTGATGGCTGCATGATTAGAAAGCTGTACCTCGTGTTGCATCGTTAGATCGATGGCGGTTACACAACACGCAGATCTGATGACTGAGGCTCGAGCTCGTCCACTTATAAAACCTGGTGGAGCCTTTTCATTCTCTTTTTCATCTGTCATTTTCTCTCAAAGCCACCAAGTTTTCTCAGCATACTCACTGGTTCTTCACGAAATCTACACTTCCAGTTGTCGTTCTTCACACTTTTATCAAAGATTCACGGTAAGTTCTTTCTTTTGACTTCGAGCCTTCAGTTTTTTGGTTCATATTTGTTGAGTTTACATTATATTTTGCTTGCGTTTCGCCATTGCTGTGTCTGAACGGTTTGAATACATCATGTTTTTTGGTGTTGAGCTTTTGCTTTCTGGGTTTCTTGTTGAACACACCTTTTCAACTTTTGTTGATTTGATCCTGAAGCATGTTTGTTTGAGACCTGATTACTATTTGTGGCATGTTATACATGCTAACTGTTGGATTAGATACCTGTAGACTGCTAGCTTGTAGGTCGTTTCTTCATAGGTTGAGCCCCCCACTGTATAAGCGATCTGCGAAATAGGAAACTTAGAAAATTTTTAGCATTTCAATAATTTACTTGCTGCGACCTGACCATATCCCCTTTTGTATATATGTCTTTAAGTGGAGCTCGCAGTGTTAGTAAAACAACTCAAGGTGAAGAGCTGAAGAGGAAAGAGATGCTCGCAAAATGTTCGCTTATTATCCCTTCAGTAGACCTTTGGGAGTAGCTGAGACTCACTCTTCTATTTCATATCCCAAGGGGTTGTCGTGCAATGACACCTGTTCGAAAAAGCCATACAGCCTATCCTCATTGGGGTTACATTGCTGTCAGTACTCAGCATCTGGAACACGGGTTAAGGTTCCTAATCCCTCCTTACCTGATTAAGTTCCTAAACACGGTCAAGCTCGCGCCTTTCCAGTTGACACCGAACTCTTACTCGCAGCTAACCTCGTTAACTTTGGCCTTCCTCTCCCTATTCCAAAGATCATACAACACTTTTATAGCAGCAAGACCGGAAATACTTCAAAGCATGGAAAGCAAGATGACATTCATTATCTCGCAGCTCGTCCATCTGAGTACAAGAGCCTCTTGCCCCAAGGAGGTGCTAAAGGCAAATCCAACATAGGGGCACACAAGACGAAGTGGTTTTTTGTCTCATGCCCTTCTCTCACTGATCTTAAAAATTTTAGCTTCGTTTTGAAGCCAGGTATGTAGGAAGGGATACTTAGCGAGCTACAATATATATATATATTTTTTTTAACATTTTGCTTCGCAGAATTGAAAATGGACAAGTCTCATCTTAGTAGTGATGAGAAAAGGGCTCTCGAGGTGTTTGAGAACTCGGGTGAAGCGAGTGTCAGTAGCAAATTTGATACTGCTTTTCTACAGGCTCATGGCCTCGCTCCCCACGAAGATTCTCCATTGATTGATAGTAAAATGATATATCGAGCATGGAAGAGCTCGAGCTTCCTTCTGTTCTTGAAATTCCTGTCGAGGAAGAGGATACATCTGATTCCTAATCTGCTCTAGCTCTCATCCCTTCCTCGCGAGCAGAAACAGCACCAGCTCCTGCTCCTACCTCGCAGGTAGAAACTACTCCAGCTCGGGCAGCTCCAATTGTACAAATAGATTCAACTCCTTCTCCTATTCGAACAATTACTCCAAGTTTTCCATCTCCACCTTCCCAAGCAAATCCAGTCCCCAGTTCAACAGCTCCAACACTTGTTGAAGAGGCACCGGTTCCAGCTCGTACCTCACCAGTAGGTGCATCTCGAACAGTCATTCCTCAAGCTCCCGCTTCCTCTTCAGGGCGAGCTCCAGCTAAGAGGAAAAAACTTACTCTTCTGGAATTCTCTCCTGAGCGACCTGCCAAAGCTTCAGCCTCTTCAGCTACTCCATCAAAACGGCCTGCTGACACTTCAGCCTCTTTAGCTGCTTCTTCGAAGCGTCCTAAGCGACTTGCTAACATGAAGACTTCCTCGGTTACTACTCCCAGCGAGGTACCATCTTCAGAAACAGCAACAGATTTTCCCTAGGTTCCAGCTCTTAGCTCGCAGCCTGGAACAGAGGATGCTCCATCTGAGGTTCCTCCCCAAGTGACTCAAGCTGGTACTAGCGGGAGAAAAAAGAAGAATTGGTGTAGGCGTGCCTTTTTCACGTGACATCATGTTTACTGGAGTGAAGAGTCTGAGGTCGCAGAGGCTGTGGGGACTCCCTCGCCAACAATGCTAGATGTCGAAGTTGGACTTGGGGGGAGATATTTAACTTCATTCCTCGATAACTGGCCAACAATTATGTTGACTCACGTGAGGGTCTTAGAGAATAGGTCCCTCACGGGTACGGTCTTAAACGAATACGCAGCTCGACATGCCATGTTGGTAAGTCATTTTTCCTTTCATCTCTTGGTTTCTTTATTTTATCAAATATTGACTTGTAGAATTTTCAGGCCGCTCTTGCATCAATAAAGCAGAGGAGGGAGACTAGATTCGCTGAAGATCAAGTAACGAGGTTGGAGAGCGAGCTGGAGAAAGCAAAGGGAGAGATGAACTCTTTGGCTGAGAGAGCTTGAGATGGGAGAAAATATGTGGAGGGCCACGAGGCAAAGATAGCTGCGATGACCATTGCTAGACAGACAGTCGAAGAAGCTCTGCTGAAAATGAAAAATGATTATGAAGCTACTAGGTCGCACCTCACCACCTTACTTCAAAATTGTAGAGATGAACTGGGTAAAGAAAAGGATGAACTGAACAAGATGAGGGACGAGCTGTGGCAGTATGAGCAGCGGGCTAAACTGGCTGTAAAACAGGTTGAGCGAGCACAGGCTACAGCATAGCGAACTGAGGAAGCCGAGCAATGAGTTGAAATTACAGAGAAACAAGTCGAGGTGCTCGGACAAAAGGTTGAGGCTGCAGTACAACTAGCTGAGACTGCTGAGCAACGGGCTGAAAAAACTGAACATCGAGCTGAGGTGCTTAGGCAGCAAGTGGGGAATGCAGTGCAGCGGGCTGAGGCTATAGAGCAAAAAATGGAGAATGTGCTACAACGAGCTGAGACTGCCGATAAGCTAGCTGAGGCAGCCGAGCAACTAACAGAGACCATGAATTGAGAAGCTGAGGTTGCTAATCGCCAGATAAATGACACATTCGAAGAGTTGATGGCTTTTAGAGAGTGATCTATTCAAGAAATGGAGGTGCAGGTTGCTGAAGCCAAAGATGAGGCTGAGGAAAGAACAAGCCTTAACTTCCTTTACACGCTATGGATGTCCCATCCTGAATTAGATTTTTCCATCTTTGGTGATGAGGGACTCCAAGCTGTGGAGAAGTTCAAAGCAAAGACTGCCTCATCTTCAGGTGTAGCTGATGTAGCCCCTTTAGCAATTGAGACTCCTGGCACGACTTTTCAAGCTAAACCCGCTGGCGACCTTGAACTTTCTAGCTCGTCCTCTTCTAGCGAAGACTCTCTATTAGGCCCAGATTCTTCAGCTCGAAATTAGTAGCTTATCTCTTGCACTTGTATTCTTTTCGGTCTCCAATTTGTAAAAGATTTTTGAATTTAATAAAATTTCTTTTTCCATATCTTCTCTATTGCATGAGCTTGAGTTATTGTTTTTGTTGCAACACATTTTATAGCCTTCAATTGTGAAGGTTCATGCAAACTAATTATCATAATATAAACTTGCTCAAAATCAGGCATAATAACTCAAGTAATTACTTAATTCACCAGATAATAAAATCTTTTGATAGAACAACAGGTTGAAACCTTTGTCTGCCATATTGCATTGCGGACGAGCTATGCAGGTATATTTAACCACGTCTGCTTTTTACGTTTTTTTTTTTTTTTTTTTTCATTTTAGCGAGCTATGCAGGGATACGTAACCTCGCCCGTTTTTTAGGTTTTTTTTTTCATTTTAGTGAGCTATGCAGGGGTACGGAATCTCGCCTGCTTCTTAGGCTCTTTTTCATTTTTAGCGAGCTATGTAGGGGTACGTAACATCGCCTATTTTTTAGGCTATTTTCCATTTTTAGCGAGCTATGCAAGGGTACTTAACCTCGCCTGCTTTTTAGGCTATTTTCCATTTTTAGCGAGCTATGCAGGGGTACGTAACCTCGCCTACTTTTTAGGCTATTTTCCATTTTTAGCGAGCTATGTAGGGGAACGTAACCTCGCTTGTTTTTTAGGCTCTTTTCCATTTTTAGCGAGCTATGCAGGAATACTTAACCTCGCCTGTTTTTTAGGCTATTTTTTATCTTTTAGCGAGCTAATCAGCATGGAGCCCGTTAGTTTTGTATCTTAGTAAAGTTTGAATTTTCAAATTATCGAATAATCAGTATCGCGTTATGAGGGAATTGAAGCTTTCATTACTAAGACTGAATTTGTATGTAACAAATAAAGTTACTGATTATATGGTCGAAGATGCTCGGTGTTCCAAGCTCGAGGAACTTCAACTCCATTCATGTTGGTCAAATGATATGCTTCATTCCCTAAGTTTGCTTTGATGATATAGGGTCCTTCCCAATTTGGGCCTAAGGACCCGTCATTGGGTTTGCAGGCTCCAGGCAGAATGAGACGTAGTACCAAATCTCCCACGTTAAAGTTGTAAATTCGAGCATTCTTGTTATAGTACCTTATGATTCTTTGTTGATAGGCAGCTACTTTCAACCTGGTGTCTCCCTGACTTCTTCTAGCAGGTTTAAGTTTGTAGCAAGTAGCTGGTCATTGTCATTTGGATTGAAGGTCGCTCTTCGCTGCGAGGTGACTTCTAACTCTGCTGGGATCATGGCCTCAGATCCATATACCATCGAGAAGGGTGTCTCGCCTATAGTGTTGCGAGCTGTGGTTCTGTAAACCCATAATACCTTCTGAAACTCATCTACCCACGCTCATTTATTTGCTTCCAGTTTCATCTTCAGGGTTTGCTTTATAATTTTGTTCACAGCTTCAACTTGGTCATTGGCTTGTGGATGGTCTACTGTTGAGAAGCTCTTTACGATCTTCAGGTCGTTGCAGAACCTAAGAAACTGGTCGCTGCTGAACTGGGTCCCATTATCCGTCACGATCTGCTGTGGTACTTTGAATATGCAAATTATATTATTCCACACAAATTTTTCAATTTTTGTAGTGAAAATTTCAGCTAGCTCCTTTGCTTCTGCCTACTTAGTGAAGTAATCAACTGCGACCACGACATGCTTGCATCTTCCACAAGCTGTTGGCAGAGGCCCAATCAAATCTATCCCCCAAATTGAAAAGGGTCACGGGCTCACCATTTGTTGGAGATAAGCTGGTGGAGCTCGCGGGACTTGGGCGAACCTCTGACACTTGTCACATTTCTTGACCAGGTCGATGACATCTTACTTCATCGTAGGCCAGTAGAAACCCTGTCGCAGTGCTTTTTGAGCCAAAGAAAGCCCCCCAGCATGGTTTCCACAGTGGCCTTCATGTATTTGCCTCATTACCGCCTCACAATCTTGGCCATCTATGCATCTCAAAAGTGGGGTTGAAAACCCCTTCTTATATAGCACATCATCGTAGATGCAATATTTAGCTGCTCTAGCTTGCAAGCGCTATGCCTCTAGCTTATCACTTGACAGTTTCCCATTCTGCCGATAATTTAAAATTGGACCTATCCAAAAATTGGGCTGCACAGTTATAGCCATCATCGAATTCTTCTCTTCCGTACTTAGAGCTGGTAGAAACTCTACTGGGATTGCCTCTAAGAAGTCTGCATCTCGTGTGGTCATAAGGCGAGCTAATGTATCTGTATGCGAGTTATGAGCTCGTGGAATTTGCTTGACCTCGTACTTCTGAAAAACACCGAACATTTCATGAACTTTCTGGAGGTACGTGGCCATTTTCAATCCTTTGGCCTGATACTCCCCCAGTATGTGGAAACCACAAGCTGTGAGTGGCTGAAGACCCTCAATCGCTCAGCTCGCATCTCCTTAGCCAAGCGCAAACCTGCGAGCAGTGCTTCATATTCAGCTTCATTATTGGTTGTCTGGAAACCAAACCTCAAAGCACAAAGGATTTTATGGCCTTCAGGACTAATCAATAGAATTCCAGCTCCAGCTTTTTGCTTGCTAGATAATCCATCAACATAAAGCTCCCAGGTTGGTCCTACAGAAGATTCAGCTTCATCATCCCCAGGCCCTGTAAATTCTGCAATAAAGTCTACCAGAGCTTGGGCCTTGATAGTTGTTCTTGGCTTGAACTGAATATCGAACTGTGCGAGCTCCACTGCCCACTTTAATAAGTGACCTGAGTGTCCGTTTTCTGTAGAACTTGTTTCTGCGGATACTGGGTGATGATTTCAATTGTATGAGCTTGAAAGTAAGGTCGTAGCTTCCTTGATGCGACTACCAGGTAGTAAGAGAGCTTATCCATCTGCGAATATTTGGTTTCAGCATCCTGCAATCTTTTACTCATATAGTACACTGGAAGCTGCGTTTTCTCCTATTTTCTCACCAAAGCAACACTTAAAGCCTGCTGCGACACTCCCAAGTACAAAATGAGCTTTTCCCATTCTCTGGGCTTGGAGAGGAGTGGAGCTCGCCCCATATATTCCTTGAGCTGTTGGAAAGCTAACTCGCATTGTTCGGTCCACTTGAAGCTTTTTGCCTTCTTCAAAATATCAAAGAATGGGATACATTTATCTGTAGCCTTCGAGATGAACCTATTTAGTGCTGTGACCTGGCCATTAAGGCTCTGCACATCCTTTACCCTGATTGGCGACCTCATGTCGATCAGTGCTTTGATCTTTCATTCTTCAATTCCTCTACTGTTCACCATGAAGCTTAGAAACTTCCCAAAGCTACCCCGAACGCGCACTTATGTGGATTCAGCTTTATTTGGTAGCTCCTCAGAATCTGAAACATCTCCCCCAGGTCGTGCACATGATCACCCACATGCTTGGATTTTACTAACATGTCATGCACGTAGAGGTCCATGGTCTTCCCAATCTGCTCTTCAAACGTCATGTTTACCAAGCATTGGTAGGTTGCTCCTGCGTTTTTCAACCCGAATGACATTACCTTGTAGCAGTATAATCTGCGATCTGTCACAAACGAGATGTGCTCTTCACCATCGGGATTCATTGAGATCTGATTATAACCCGAGTATGCATCCATAAAACTCAGGAGCTCGTGTCCAACTGTAGCATCCACGAGCTGGTCGATTCTTTGTAAGGAAAAACTATCTTTCGGGCACGTCTTATTCAAATCAGTGAAGTCAATACAAGTTCTCCACTTCCCGTTCTTTTTCTTCACCAACAAAGGATTGGTGACCCAGGTCGGGTAGTAAGCTTCTCGGATAAACTTATTGGCCAACAGCTTATCTACTTATTCTTTCAGTGCTAAGTAGTGCTCCCCTATCATTGCCCTTCTCTTCTAACGAACTGGCTTTTGATGAGGATCAATATTTAATCTGTGTGACATTACCTTTGGATTTATCTCTACCATGTTTTCGTGATTCCATGCAAACACATCCAAGTTCACCCTCAGGAAGTTAGCAAGTTGGGATCTTAGTTCCGGAGCTAAACTTCTTCCCAGCTTCAAGCACCTCTCTGGATTTGCCTCACTAACTTGAGCATCTTCCAACTCTTCGACTGGCCCAGTAGCTCGGTCTGCATCTACCTTGCGGGAGTCCAAGTCATAACTGACCCCTTTCTTGGTCATAGCTCGTGGTTCACCCTCTGAGACCACGTTCATTTTCTTTCCTCTTACGCCCATCTTGACAGCATCTTCATAGCAGCGCTTGGCCAAGTGCTGCTCTCCCCTAACACACCCCACCGTTAAGAGTTGGAAACTTGATTGTAAGGGTCCCAGTAGAAGTAACTGCATCCAGATCGTTCAACGAAGGTCTTCCCAGGATCACATTGTATGCTGATGGACAGTCAATAATCAAGAAATCTGCCAACACAATTACTTGGCGACCTGTCTCCCCGAGCGTAAGTGGCAACTTGATCTGACCCACTGGTACAACAACATTTCTAGTGAAACCATAAAGAGGCTCTGGAGACGGTCTCAGTTGCTCTGCTTCTAGCCCCATTTGATCATAACAGTTTCTGTACATCACATTCACCGAGCTTCCAGTATTAATCATGATGCGTTGTACTTCCATGTTACTGATTTTAACTCGTATAACCAGCGCATCATTATGTGGCTAGATCACACCTCTAGCATCCTCTTGAGTGAAAATAATTTCATCCGAGGTCGTCTTGACTTTTTTGGCAGGTCCTTCCGACCCACTGACTTGAAAGGTATGATTTGCTTCTCTGACATACCTTTCGTGCGACCTGTTTGAAGCACCTGCGATATAGGGGCCACCGTGAATTGTAAAAATAGTTCTTACCGCAGACTCATGTTCCTGCTCTAAAGCTGTGTTGGCTGCTGTTGCTGAGGTTGTTGTTGTGGAGGTCGCGAGTCTGCAGGTCTCGCCACATAATCTCTTAAGCGACTTCTCCTGATAAACTTTTCAATGACGCCCTTCAACGCCCAACAATCTGAAGTGTTGTGCCCGACCTCATTATGATAGGCACAAAACTTACTCCTATCTCTGTGCTGAATAGGGGCTCTTAAAGGGTAGGGTTTTCCAAAGTCTTCCCTATTCCTCTCTGCTGCAAAGATCCTGTATTGCGAGTCTGACAGGATGCTGTAAGTTTCATAGCGACTTTGACCTCTGAGGTCGCTCATTCCTTAGCTCTCTCCTTACATTTTTAGCAATCTGATTGTTTGAGCTACTGTTCCTACCTTATTCGTTCTTGCTATTATTCCTCTTTTTCGTTTGGCTGGAACTGCTCGCTTCATTCTTCTGATTGGACTTCTTTGGGTCGAAGGTTTCTCCCACCTGATCTCTTTTGCAGCTCGTTCATAGAACTCACACAGATCCTTCATTGGGGACTTATAAATGATTTCGTAGAGTTTCCCATCCTTACGCAACCCAGTTGAGATCGTTGTCAATATGCTCTCATTTGATGGATTCTCAACATTCGCGATCTCGTGTCTAAACCTGATGATATATTCTTTCAACGACTCACCCTGACACTGAAAAATAGTAGCCAGGTGGCAAGATGGTGCGAGCTGCCTTCTCAGTGCCCTGTACTGGCCAATAAACTTTTGCTGACACTCCTCTCAACTTCTTATGCTGCGAGCTGGGAGATTCTTGAACCATATCCTTGGAATGTCCTCCAAAGTGACCGGGAATACACGACACTTCACCATAGGGTTATCTATCTGAGAGTCCATCTGAACATTAAACGCATTGAGGTGATCATAAGGGTCAGTATCTCCATTGTACTGTTGGATGCTAGGAACTTTAAATCTCGGGGGAAGAGGCCGCGTCTCAATTTCCCTTATGAATGAGGTCCTTTCCCCGTAGTACCCGCGCTGTTCTGAAGCCCCAGGTCGCGCTTCTAACTGCTGGACCCTCTAGAGGAGCTCCTTTACTTGTGGATCTCAGGGCTCATATCTCCTTCTGTGGTCGTAACCTGAGGAAGGGTGCTCTATGTCATATCTTTCATCCCCTTGAACGAGCCTCCAGGCTGATGGGATCTCGCATGTCACTCATTCACTTCATCCACATACCGAGCTACAGCTCAGACTCTATCGTGCCTAACTTCTGCCCGTCGGCTTCCATTCTGGCTCAACCTTACTATCAGGCTAGCTAGGCGCGCGACTTCCCTTTCTTCGAGGATAAGGTGACCTCCAGCTCTAGAGCGCGCATTAGATGAACGAGCTGAGCCGGTAGGTCGTGGCATTTCCCTTGTTAGCCTTTGAGGTATATGCATTGTTTCATGCTGCTGAGACACGTGCCTTGGAACCTCGACCTCAACCCTAGGTGCGTTCTGCATCTGAGCCTGCACTAACATATTGACAGCCTCTGTAAGCTGTCTAACTGTGTTCTCCAACGCTTCTTGCCTTTGATGCTACACATGCTGCCCTTCAGCTATTGGGGCAATTGGAACCGGCTGGCAAGGAGGCAGAGAGGGAATGCCTGCTGCAGCATTGATTGCCTGGCCATGGGACGTACCTGCTGCATGCATGAGTGCGTCCTCCACAGGCTATATGTTCTGTTGAGGTTGGTTCATATGGCTCTCCGCCTGGTCATCATCTCCAAAATACCTGTTTGTTCTAGTTCTTCCCATGTTGTCAGAAATCGATGAATTGAGATGAAAAAGATTACAGTTTTGCCCTTTCCTCTAGCGCCAAAATGTTGACGTTGAAATCCAATCGACGAGAACTCAAATCCCAATACCTGCAATCAATGTGAAAAAACACAAAAATTGAGAGAAACACAACAAAGAACCAAGAACAACACAAGAAGAATAAGAGATTTTTAACGTGGTTCAGCAAGTGCGCCTACGTCCACGGCTGTCTCTCCAAAATTCTGTGAAGTGACGGTATGTTATTACTTGTCTCTCGTTTACAATGATTTCAGCCTCTATTTATAGAGGAAGAGTTGTTACAGATTAGGAAGCATTAAAATAAGTAAAGAATTCCATAATAAATACACTTCCTAATCAGTTGGAGCAGAATCAGAAAATTGCCCCGAGAATCTCGAGATCATGTTGACTGAGTTCAAATTTGAATTAACTTCCAATTTTGGTGAGAGAATCATGATCAAATTGGGTAACTGCCATATCTGGAAGATTTGGTATTAAATGTCCACTGAACGAACTGTTTACTGTCTGTAGCGACCTCGAGTTGGACGTTACCGAGTAGCGAACTACGAATAGAGCGAGCTGCATAATGTTAGCAATATGTAATCTGACTGTGAAACGAGTTTACTATTACGAGCTGAATAGGTCGCTGGGGCGAGCTGTAGAATTCATTGGGCTTGGAGATGATAACTGGGTCTTGTCCGCTGAGCCTTTGCATTGGGTCAGCTTAATGAGCTTTTATTGAGCTTTTATCAGCCCATTTGGTGAGTCCAGAAAATGCACATAACAGATAATATGATAATTAAGCATCAATTACTATCATCAAGAGTAAAAAAGTTTTTTAACACATTATGTCTCTAATGATCATCGGTTGATTGACGGTTTGAGCTTTTTTGATAAGTTTTTAAAACATCAAGGATGAAATGAGTTGTTTTTAAAAAGTTTTAAAAAGTTGATAATTTTTTATATCTCAAGGACTAAATAAAGTTTTCTAAAAAAAAAAAAAATTGGTTGGTTGAGACATCCATTCATTAAATAATGTAACACAAAAATGTGTGTGGGACATTGTCTTGTAATAAGGTTAACATCGTACCTCAAGAAGATAGACAAATGTCTCGATCATTCATTACGATGATATCTTTCATTATTTATTATTTTTTTACGACCTTTAGCTTTATTTTATATAAATTATTTATGAAACCAACTTGAGGAGACTAATTTAATTTGTATTCATGTACAAAATGAGGTATCGTGTGTGCTAAAATTATATATATATATATATATATATATAGCACATGTTATAATACACTTAGGGTATTAATATACTTGAAAAAAAAATGAATAATTATATTCTAAAATTATTTATTGTAATTTATTATATCTTTATTATATCTAATTACAACTAAACATATCCTATTACAATTAGTAAATGATACTGTTTATCGATTGTTGTAAATATGATTTAACTCATTAGTATATGTTAACAATCAGTATGTTGAAATCTAAAAAAGTACTCTCTATACTTATTTTTTAAACAAAGTTTTTAATCACAAAAAGAATTGAAAGTTAATTATTTCAATTGATATATAGAATTGAGAAAATTGCTATAATTTCGAAAACAAATTAAGTTACTATAAATAATTGGAACAATTTAAATTTTAAAAGAAAACACATATTTTTAAAAAATTTTGAATAATGAACTGAAGAAAAAAAGTTCCAATTAACTATTGAGATAATTTAGAAGAGAAACAAATTTCATTTTATTTTTTAGGAATTTTCGTTTTAAGTGTGAAGGTTTGACAGTGAATAAGGAATAAAATTCTAAAAAAAAAAAAGTGAATGAATATATGGAAACTCAAACAACACAAAGGAAAAAATATTTCCTCACTTTAGGATCGCATGAACAAATGTGGAACTCAATCTATTATATATGTATACAGCCTCTAAATCAAATATACTACCTTTCTGGTTATTTGAAAAATATTGAGTTTTAAATTTTAAATAAAAATAAAATTTAATACGAGTACTTTAACAAACTAAGGAAGAGAGAATTTTCTTTTAATTTGAACCACAACTTTAAGAATTAGTTAAAATTCATTAGAAGGTTTGTTGAGACATTCATCATTTAATTGGACACAAAAATGTGTGACAGAGATTGTGATAGGACCCTCCCAGATTCTTATTATGAATCCGAGAAGATCCTGTAATAGTAGAAAATTTACGAATTTTAAACTTTTTCAATCAAAAATCATTTAGGAAACTTGATAAGGAATAGGGTGGTTTAACAAAATTTCGGCAGTATAACGACTATTTATTAAACTATTTTACCCTGTAACAAGGAAAATATACTCGAAAAATTTATTTCTCGTACAACATCCACACTAATCATAATCCATCTTTCTCAATTCATGAAACATATATCAAAATACTAAAACATACTTAAAAATCCTGAAATATACCTCAAACTTTTTAGATCATAACAAATATTTAAGTCTCAAAAATTAAGAAAATTTGAAACATAATAAAAATGCTTCCATAAATCAAGTTAGAGGAAAACATCCACTCACTAATTTACTTCCAAACCTTATGGAAGTCCACTTGTGCTTGTCTTCTCCTTGTGCCTTTTTTCATCTAAAATAACACCAAAACTTATTTAAGGTTTATAAAAACTAAACCAAGAAAATTGAATCTAAATTGAAACTAATTTCACACCAAAATTTTTTGCCCAAACTTTCTTGAACTTCTTCTCTTCTTTCTCATTCTTTCTTTCTTCTTCCTTCTTTTGGTTTTTTCTCTTCTTTGGAAAGTGGTGTTTAGCCAAGGGTGTAAATGGTGGAAGAATGACTTTTTAATTCACACATAATCACACACACACACACACACACACACACACACACACATATATATATATATAAATATATATATACTTATCCACATATGGCCAAATACTAATACACTTAGCCACCTTCTCCACTACTCATTTCATAAAAATCTAACCAAATACTCATTTGCATTTTCAATCTTATCCTTTCCATAATATTTCATTTTCATTCTTATTTTTTCTAGAGATTTCTTCTTTTTCCATCAATTACCCTTTAAAAATCCTATAATCCCCCCTCTTTTGTGATGAACAATTCTACCCTCCTAACCTTCTCTTTTTTCCATGTTTACCTCAGGTGGGTGTATTTAAAAAAACCATTTAGGTGTGTTTAGAAAACTAATTGGGCCTTACTAGTCTAATTTCTAATTGGGCTCTTTAATAAAAGTTTCTAATTAAACCCTTTGAAATTTTTATTTGAACCCCACCTAAACTTCAATAAGGTGTGTATATATATATATATATATATATATATATATATATACATATCCTATTAAACTGGTTCGGATTCGGGGTGTTATATATATATACATATCTTATTAAACCGATTTAGATTCGGGGCATTACAGATTGTCTTTACATAATAAGATTAACATTGTACCTTAGGAACATAAGTAGATGTCTCATTCATTATGATGATGTCCTTGTTTTTATAATTTTTATTTCATGACTTTTTACTTTACTTTATATAAATTAATTATGAAACCACTTGAGGAGATTAATTTAATTTATAAACAATTTCTTAGCTATTATCAGTCATAAACCTTGCATTAACATTATAACTTTCAATGTGTATTGAGGAGAAAACTTTTTATATTAATTTTGGTCTCTTCCTTTATTAAACATATTAATTTTGGTGCATTCTAAAAGAAAACTGTATTTATTATATATGCACACCATATCATCTAACGAATAAAAAAGTGGCGCCATCACTTTTAGTGGAATAATTAAGTAGTTTTTTCTTTATATTTAAGATAGAAATTCAAATCTCATATTTGCCAATAACATCACAAAGTATGGGGAGACCTTTCTCCGGAGTCGTGTTGCAAACTTTGTTTAGTGAGAATAAAGTAATTCTCACAAAGTATGAGAATAAAGTGTGAAAGGAAAGAAAAACCAAGATATATAATAAAATTGAAATATATAATTATTAAATTTAATAAAAAAATCTCAACTGTTGATGGAGATCCATAACAGTGGTGATCCACCAATTTTTTTTATTTATTTTTTTCAACATTTTTTTTATTAATTTAGTAATATATTTTAGTTTTATATCATATTTTTAAAATTGGACAATTAAGAATGTAATTTAAAGAAACCACCTTAGGGACATTTTAGTCCAATTATATTATAATATGATTGTTTCATTAGGGATAATATGGTAATTTAAACATCAATAACTATCATTAAGGGTTAAAAAGTCTTTTAACAATTTTGTTTTCATTGACCTTTGGTTAATTGACGGTTTGAGCTTTTTTTATGAGTTTTCAAAATATTAGGGATGAAATGTACAGTTTTTAAAAGAGTTTTAAAAAGTTGATAATTTTTGATAATCTAAAAACTAAAATAAAGTTTTTCAAAAAAAAAAAAAAAAAAGGTTGGTTGAGACATCCATTCCTTAAATAATGGGACACGAAAATGCGTGAGGGCCATTGTCTTGTAATAAGGTTAACATCGTACCTTAAGAAGATAGACAGATGTCTCATTCATTCATTCATTATGATGATCTCCTTCTTTATTTATTTTCTTTTCACAACCTTTAGCTTTATTTTATATAAATTATTTATAAAGCCAACTTTAGGAGACTAATTTAATTTGTATTCATGTACAAAATCATGTGTGCTAAAATTATATATATATATATATAAATCACATTTTACAATACACTTGGAGTATAATATATTTGATAAAAAAAATATTTTACAATACACTTGGGGTATCGATGCACTTGATAAAAAAAATAAATGATTGCATTCTAAAATTATTGATGGTAATTTATTATATCATTTTTATATCTAATTACAACAAACATATTTCATTATAATTAGTAAATATGATATTGTTTATTAATTATTATAAATATGATTTAACTCATTTAATTGTAATTAGATATAATTACAATTAACAATTTTAGAATACAATCATTTTTTTTTAAAAAAAATTAAGTGTATTGATATTTTATGTGCATGCAAGGAAACCTATATATATATATGTGTGTGTGTGTGTGTACACACACATACACATCATAAAATCAGTTCTTCAAAATATTCAGTGACTCACAAACCTTCCAGTAACATTATTAGTTTCATATTTTTCTCCTTTGTGCTAATTAAAATTATAAACAATTTCTCAACTATTATCAGTTACATTACCTTGACTTAGTCAACATTTATTCCACTTAATTAATGGCTTATAAACTTTGCATTAACATCATAACTTTCAATGTGTATTGAGGAGAAAACTTTATAATCTCGGCCTCTTCTTTTATTAAATATATTAATTTCGGTGCATTCTAAGAAGTAACTCTGTTTATTTTATACACACACACACCACTCATCTAACAAATAAGAAAGTGGCACAACCACTCTATAGAATAGTAAAACATTTTTCCTTAAGCTTTATGATAGAAATTCAAACCTCATATTTGCCAATTAATTCACAAAGTATGGGGAGACCCTTCTTGTAGTCCGGGGTCGCGTGCAGACTATGCTTGCAGTGGTTTATCTCAATAATTCCAAAAAACCTCCTTTAACCCAATTGTTATTAGATCTAAAAAAAAAAAAGAAATGAAAATAGCGTTGAACGTTCTTTGTTTATTCCTCTTATAATTAAGAAAACAATGATTAAACCTTGTTAAGGTACCCAACATATTCTCTCTATCTATAGTACAATTAATACTAGATTGTGTGATAAATTAAATTAAAGAATTTGAGATTTAAAGTCAACATCAAGATATAATGTTGGATCGTGAGACAAATTAAATTTAGCAAATATGGGATTATGCATTTAAAATTGATCAGGTATGTACTATTTCACACATCCGTTTTTAATAAAGTAGTACAGTGCTTTTTCTTCATCTTTGTGATAGGGATGTAGAAACAAATATACACATCTCAAATGAAAGAAAATTTAAGGTAAATTTGTCAATTCCTCTATTGCATGCCCTATGATAAAGGTTTAATTGTCTTCCCTTATACATATATATATATATATAGTTCTATCATAGTCTTGGCATACATTATATAAAGTAATTTCTTAATTTATGTTTTTAAAATGTCCCCCTAATCAATCTCAAATTTCTAGATGTCTTGTGTGGAACTAGGATTAAATTAAGAAAGAAATTGTGTAATGATTTGGACAAAGACAATTTTTTAGAGATTATCTGTAATTAACATGATCTAGTGCATCTAATCTCCGGTCACACTTATTTTTCTTACATCTAAAAAAGACAAAGGGTATGTGTTTTCTATGAGAATAAAGTGTGAAAGGGAAGAAAACCGTGTTATAATTCTCTTCTTCTTAAGTATTACTGCATATGTTTCGTATATTGCTGCCTTGTCAAAGCTACATTACATATTGATGGCTATAAATGCTTGAACAAGAACACACCATGACTCACACAAGCCAAGCAAGCACACTAAGCTATTAATTAAACTACCCTCCAAATAGGAATAGAAAAAACCCAATGTCTCTTCAAGTTTCAGTACTAGATGCTACCTCGGCCCAAGATAACCAGCAGCGTCGCTCGGCAAATTATCATCCTAGCATATGGGGGATTATTTCCTCTCTTATGCTGGTGATGAATCCTTGGTAAAGATGCTTATTTTTTAAGTTATTAGTTTAGTTAGACATAGTCCATTTACATGTTTCTATTGTAGACGCACTTATGATTTCATTATACGGATAAGATTGTATTTTATGTTAAAGAAGTCTTTATAAGACATGCATGTCCATGGCAATATTATAAGCTCTTGCAATTTCTATATGTTGTTGTCAAATCATTACTAATTTGCTCTATTTGTTCAATTTGGCTGTTCAGGAAGCTAATGATGTGAATGTTAACCTTCTGGAATTGAAGGAAGAAATCAGAAAAATGTTAATGGCAGATGTCAAGCCTTCACAGAAATTGGACTTGATTGATGCCATCTATCGCTTAGGCATATCTTATCATTTTGAAACCCAGGTTGATGAAATCTTAGAAAAAATACGCAAAAACCACCATGTCTCTAGTCTCAAAGATGACAATGATGACGACATCCATTCCATTTCTCTTGAATTTCGTTTACTTAGGCAACATGGTCATAAAATGTGCAGTGGTATGCAATCTTTTTTAATCTTAATAATTCTTCCAAGAACTTGGTCAAAAAATTTCAACTACAACTGAGCCTGATCATTTTGGTTATCATGTGTTTCTGTTGAATCGATCAGATGTGTTCAACAAGTTCAAGGACAGCAAAGGAAACTTCAAGGAATCCCTTGTAACAGATGTTAAAGGAATGTTAAGCTTGTATGAAGCTACACATCTCAGGGTGCATGGAGAAGATATACTAGAGGAAGCCCTTGCTTTCACTACCAGACACCTTGAATCATTGACAACCCAATCCAGTTCTCCACTCACAGAGCAAGTTAACCGCGCCTTGAATCGACCAATTCGCAGGGGCTTACAAAGGCTAGATGCAAGACATTACATGTCGGTTTATCAAGAAGATCCTTTGCACAACAAGGCTCTACTGACCTTTTCAAAGCTAGATTTCAACGTACTGCAAAAAATGCACCAGAAGGAACTCGGTTACATAACAAGGTACATATCTATGTGTATATTAAATTTGATATGGTTGCTTGTAAGCATCTCAATTTTTACAGTTAATTGGGTTCTTCTTGAAAATGTAATTTAGGTGGTGGAAAAATTTAGACTTTTCACGTAAGTTGCCTTTCGCAAGGGATAGAGTGGTGGAGTGCTATTTCTGGATATTGGGAGTGTATTTTGAGCCAAAATATGCTTTGGCTAGAAGGATATTAACCAAAGTGATTGCCATGACTTCCATTATTGATGATATCTATGATGTTTATGGTACTATTGAAGAACTTGAGCCTTTTACCTCAGCAATTGAGAGGTAATTTTCATTCGTTTCTCTACTTCAATTTTGTTACAATAATAATCAGATGCTCATGTTTAAGTTTTTTTTTAGGTGGGATATCAGTGCCATAGATCAATTGCCTGAGTATATGAAATTGTGTTATGAGGCTCTTCTAGATGTTTACAAAGAAAATGAAAGGGATTTTGTCTCTAAAGGAAAACTATTCCATCTTGATTACGCGAAAGAAGCAGTGAGTTTCATCATTCAATGGGTTAACTATTAGACATGTTTAATGTATGTAACGAAGTGATTTTGATTATAATTTGGTTTTTGTTCAGATGAAGGAATTAGTTAGAAATTACTTCTTGGAAGCAAAATGGTGTCACCAACAATACGTACCTACAATGGAGGAATATATGTCTGTTGCATTAATTACCTCCGCCTACAAAATGTTGGCAACCACTTCTTTTGTGGGAATGGGAGATTTTGCAACCAAAGAAGCCTTTGAATGGTTGTTTAGCAACCCCAAGATGGTTCAAGCTTCCTCAGTTATTTGTAGACTGATGGATGATATGGTTTCTCACAAGGTGTTACACTAAATTTCATTGTTTGTCAGCACGTAGGAGTTATGTTAACATAAATATCTCCGTTTCTTACAAGTAAGTGACTTTTCAATGGTTAAAAAAAATAAATCAGAATTGATTTGACAAATATGGTGAAGCCAAGATTTTTACATGGGGTCAAGTCAAAAATTAAAATTCAAATTGACAAAAAAAAAAAAAAGAATAAAAAAAAGAATCAGAAAGAGAAATATGTTCAGTCAAATATATATATATATAGTAATAATTAAAAGTAACAGCACAGTAGTTGGGCTGCCTTTTTTTTAAATATATATATATATATATTTAAATGCAAATTGGGCTGTCATGATCAAACGAAAAACTTGGGAGAGTGACCCATAGAATTGATACTACATATTACAATAGAAATGTATGAAAACATATTGTTCATCTTCCATTGATTGGGGGGACCATGGTCCCTGTAGGCCCCACCATATGTCCGCCGCAACACATGTTCAATGACCAACCAATAATCACATGACCTTTTAGTAATTTAATTTTCTTGAATTCTTCTTTTAACTAACATGTAGCTATTATGTACGCAGTTTGAGCAAAAGAGAGGGCATGTGGCTTCAAGTATTGAATGTTACATGACACAATATGGAGCAACAGAAGAGGAAGCCTGCGAGGAATTTCGGAAACAAGTTAGAAATGCTTGGATGGATATAAACGAGGAGTGCCTCCTACCAACTGCCGTACCAATGCCTCTCCTAACACGAATTCTCAATCTTGCTCGTGTTATAGATGTCGTCTATAAGGACGAAGATGGCTACACACATGCTGGAGTCATTCTGAAGGATCATGTCGCTTCTCTTCTTATCAATCCCGTGCCACTATGAGCATGGAATTAATTAGGATCAAATCAAATTTTACAGTTGATACATATCTGTCTACCGTACAAAAGCAAGCATGCATAAGCTTGAATATGCTATAGTCAAGTTTGTACGCTGAAGTTTATAAAATAAAATAAAATAAAAGTGTGTGCTTCTCTCCTATTCATAATACAGACTTTACTTTTTCTATAATTAATTGGAGCATTTTGCATGATCTTTGTGAGTTTGCTCAATTGAAAAATGCAAAGTAAATCTTGAACACCAAAAAGTCTCATTTTGCTAATAGATTACGCCAAAATGATTCAAATTAATTTGTGTAAAATAAAAAATCCAGTTTAGAAATAAAAGATTTATATCATGTAAATCTTTATTTGTTAATTTATTCAGGTCTAATTGCATTGGTGTTCAATGATATGTATGATTTACTTGGATATATTTTGGATAATGATAAATATCTAATACTCTTATTTAGCTTTTTTATCAATTCTTATATGATAGCTGATATATCAAACTATTAGAGTTTTGAGGTTAAAATTATGAATTATAATTTTTTGACGCATCAATTGTCATTATGGTATTAAAAATCAACCTAGGTGGCTGGATTAGTGTAAATAAAATTCGAACTTCTCTTTCTCTCTCAAACCGCCACAACCTAATCTCTCTCTCTCTCTCTCAAACTTTCTCTTAGAGCTTCCTGACGGGCCGCGTCCTTAAAAACTATTTCCGTATACTTGGCAGCCCGTCGGCAATTCTACGGTAGCCCTTTAGTTAATATCTAATCCAACTGAAAGATTCCTGTGAAGCTAACCCATTTTCATTTACTGAAAAATTCTTTATAACTTTTTATAAAAATCTTTTTTCGAATGAAAGTAGGTGGAATTTTTTTTTTTCTTTTTAAGTGTATCTTTCCAAAATAAGTTTTAAAAATTTTGGCAACATAATATCTATCTTTCTAAAGATTCCACCTTGCAAAAATTTATAGGAAACCTGTACATTTCTATAGTAAACAAATTCTCAACTTCCGGGTCTTAGACTTTCTTTTCCTTTTCACAATCAACCACAACATGCTTTCAATTTAAAAAGACAACATGAAAATCATTTATATGTCGTGCATAATTACATTTGCATATTTTCCAAAAACTACATATAATTATATACAAAAGTTATTATACAGGTTTTCAAAAATATTTATAACAAACATGTATAAACATAGCTGCACACGACTAAATCCGTTTACTCTTGAGTCGGAGTCCCTGCTACTAAAGCACCTGTAACCTCACCTACCCTTGAGGAGGTTTCATTTATAAAACATAAAAATAACAGGTGAGTTAAAAGAGTTCAGTGAGTGTCTTACGTTTCTATTCAAATTGTATTTTCGAAATTAAACCTCCCTAAAAGTTTAAAATGTTTCATAAATGCTTTGATGCTGAAAACCACATCTAATTTGACTGCATGAATTAGTATTTATTATAAATATAAATCATGCATTGTGAAATTGAAATATGGTAACGTATCGAAAAACAGTTTTCTGATTTCAAAAAGCTATTTTGAAATGTTTTTCAATTCTAAATTATATAAAATAGCTTTTTACATGATTATATTTTTCTACTGTAAAACATAAACAATAGTGGTAAAACAAGATTTTGGAAAACCTTTGAGTGAAATAGGCCAACCACTAACAATCTATACCATATGGTACTCTAGGTATGAAGCAGAATTTACCATCGCTCAGGCCTTCACAGAATTTACCATTGCTCAAGCCATCTGTTCGATTCTACGTAGCAGAATTTACCATCGCTCACGTAGGAGCTAGTCATTATATACCTAGTTTGTGCATGGACGACGTACTAGACTGGACTAATTGACACAATCCCTTCCGCTGTTAGTGATAAACACCCCTGACACTGTCATGCACAAATTAGGGTACTCTGATCGGTAACATCTATTTGAGATACCTATACGACATATCATAAACGTACAAAAGCATTTCTAAACATAACACTTTTCGTCATATAATTTATATCTCGAATAACTTTCAAAAATTCATACAGGAAATTTTCATGTCAAATTTATTTACTTTAAATAAGTTTTCAACATCTCAAAGCATGAATTTAAACATAACATATAATTTCATTGAATAGAAAAATAATCATATCAAATTCTTTTGAAAGGACACTTACCAATTGTTAACTCACGATAAATATAATTTAGGTTTCCCTCATTTTCACTTTACCTACACATGATCACATTTTACTTTTAAGTGACGTCACAACCGAACTTATTCGTATATGCTCTCTATTGAAAATTCCTAACATTTAAGCATGCAAAACACTTCAAATGATGTCTAACTTCACATCAACGCATTAAATGAATTTTTAAATTCTTCTAACTCATGTTGGCCGAATTTTTCCTAAACTTTTACACCATCCATCTCATTTGATTTTCTCATTATAATCATGCTCAAACACATGCAAAATGATGCCAAATCAAGTTGAATTCTTAAAATTCACACTTAAGCAATATAGCATGATTTGATCGTGAGATGTATCATTTAACATCCAATGGATTTATTTTCACTTTCACGCTAATTTCATCATCAATATAACTCATAAAATCATCCAAAACAACCAAAAACAATTATCCATAACTTAAAGATACCTATGGCCAAATGCATAGCAATATGGTTATACTAATTTTTGCTTCTTATTTCAACATTCTAACATGATATTTCAACACTTTTACATGCATGAAACATACTTAAATAAATTAAACATAATTTAGACCATGAAATCCTTTCTTTGGCCGTGTACTACATCCAACATCATACCAAGATTTTTCAAGTTTTTCACATGAAATTGCATAAAAATCACATCAAATTTCATGGTAAGAAAGCTAGTATTTTTAAATAACATCCACTTGAATTTAAATCAAAAAGTCATCTTCACTAGTAGGCTTACCAACTTCTCTTGGATCACTAGCCTTGCTTTCCCACGAGTTTGAGGTCTCAATCCTCTAAATCCATACATAAAAATCATATTAAAATCACATATAACTCATTAGGAACCATTGATCCAAATATTTACACATACAAATCAAGAAAACTTGAACCTTATCACTTGAAAACAACTTGATCTTGCTAGATATCACTCTTAGACTTGTAGACACCCTTTGTATGGCTTGAGAACCACTTAAAATAATCTCAAAACACTAAGAGCAGCAAGCTGTCCTCTTCTCTGTTTCTACCGAATTGCACCTCTAAACTCTCCAAATTTTTTCTTCATTCTTTCATTCACTTCCACTTTATATTTGTTTGCCTTAATAATTGTCCCCAAACTATGTTTAAATTTATAAGTTTGCCATTAGTTTGGTTTAAAAGCTTTTGATTGGTTAAAATCTAAAAACCATTTCAATTCTAACTAATTCCATTCCATTTCAACCAAATGCTAATTAGTTAGTTATGTTATCTCCAAAATTACCATATGCCATCCTTATTTCTACACTCACATGCCACTCACATGCATTCTCTCATATTTTCAAATTTCTTAAAATGCCCTTATACATGTTTTTTACTAATTTATTTAATCATGCCCTTTTTGGTAATCTCTTTGACATCAATTCATATTAAACCTTAATCAATCACCATACCACTTCTCGTATTCGAATTTATCTTCAATCTATTTAGAAATTCTATTAGAATTCAGTTATATATCTAGGTACTTTAAATTACTTTATTATTCCATAAATAAAGGCATACTTTATACAACACATATACAGTATTAGAATCGGAGAGGTATATTATACTTCGTCATCATCAACAACACACTAAACAGTTATAGCTTCCTCTTTTGTGGTTCCGATTTGAGTCAGAGTCGAGATTGTTTTTGTATTCGTCTTCTTCGAGCGAGATTTAGCAGCACCACTAGTTTCGTTCTTGTTTTCTTGGAGCCTTTGATTTATCGATTTTCTTTAAAGAAGAACCACCAGACCAGTTAGCATATTTGGTTGTTGGACACCACTGCTTTCAAATAAGTGTTTTAGTTTTTTATTATTTTTTTGTTTTTTGTTTGGATGCCAAGAAAATAATAACAAAAACAAGTTTTTCTTGCTTGTTGAGTGTCTCTTTCCCTGTGTTTTGGAATTTTTTTAAAAGGTTTGACTGACAGTCAACTAGATCATTGATTGTCGGTCAAACTGCATAGCGGGGCTTTACCTATGCTACCTAGGCGCTCCCAGGCTACGACCGCTTGACACATAATGCTTTCTTATATATTGGTTGTCATATAAGTTAGATGAAAAAACGACATAAAAATGTTAGATGTTTATCATTATCCATATATTTACCAAGATAATGGTAGATAACTAAGAGCAAGATTATCTACCATCATTTTTTTGTTAAGTTTTTTGAAAATCTAGTAAAATATTAGTATTAAAAAAGGTAGATGACTAAAGTTGTTCTATTTTTTCATCCGTATTAAAAAAGGTGGATGACTAAAGTTGTTCTATTTTTTTTTTTTCATATATAATTCAAACTTAAATTCTTCAAACAAAAAAATTTAGCACAAACAAAAAATTGACAAAGAATCCTTGCTCAATAAGTAGATAGACAATATGCTTGTCCAGTGTTTTTTTTTTTTTTTTTTTTTTTAACTTTATTTGGTAGTCCATATGTTATTAAGTACCTGGGTTTGAAATTGATAAGACATTTGACATGAGAATCATATATAAACTATCACATAAAGACTGGATTAAAATTTGGACATAAGTTTTGGACATCCACCCAATTTTCAACAAAGAACGCTCAATTATGTCTACCATTGTCCTAATTTTCATTTATAATTATTTCAATAAAGACGGGTTCAATTTGGGTCCATGCACGAAGACAAAGCATACATCTCTCTCTCTCTCTCTCTCTCTCTATATATATATATATGTATGAATCAAGACACACACTGATCGCCATATTTTATGGTGGATGATTTTAAAGTTTGATTTGAAAGTTGCATTAATAATTGTGGTACTTGATTGTTCTTGTGATCCTCAAATCTCAAAGGCACGGAAGTGTATCGATATACGTAGGGGTGGGCACGGGTCGGGTCGGGTCGGTTTTCGTCAAAATCGATCCGAAACCGACTTCAATCGGTTTTCAATATTGAAAACCGATCTGGCCCAAATTGATTGCATAAACCGACATAAATTATTTTATATCGGGTCGGTTCAGTTCGGATCGGTTTTATCGGTTTGGGCCTCCAATTAACACTTTCCTTTTCCTCATTTCAGCCTACAAATCATTTTCTCCTCAATACATAATTTTCCCTCTTATTCTCACACAGAAAATCATTCACATCAGTTTCAAAAACCCACAAAAAAATAACCCACAAATCACACTAGAAAAGCCAAATTTAGAAAAAAAAAAATCAGAGTGAATGCAAGGAGAAAAAATTAGTGACTGCAACTTCTACAAGGATGTAATCTCACCATCACCATCTCTATCTCACTATCCCTAACCAACATAATCAGTTAATCACCATGCCCTTCTCAGCATGACCAACACCCGACATAGAACCACCTCTTGGGCCCACTCACTCCTGCCATCCACTGCCACCACTACTAGGTCCACCACTTCCAAATCGAAACTCTCTGCTAGGAAGTCGTAAATGTATACTCTCTCACCAATTTCTTCACCATCGTTCTCTCCCTTTCTCTCTTCTTCTTCCTCTCGATCTGGTGAATGAGACGGTGGGTTTGCGCGACGGAAGAGTTACAGATCTGGTGAGGGTGTAGTGAAGTGGTTAATGGGTGATTTGAAGGTAGATGCTCTCTTCTTCTTCCTCTCGATCTGGTGAGTGAAGTGATCGGTTTGCGTGACGGAGGAGTTACGGATCCGGCGAGGGTGCGGTGAAATGGTTAATGAATGATTTGAAGGTAGATGGGGAGAGACCGAGAGAGAAAGAGAGAGAAAGAGAGTGGGGCGGGAAGGTGAGGCCTGAGCAGTTGAGGATTGAGAAATATGAGATGAAGGAGTAAGGTGTTTAAGGTTTGGCATTTATATAATGTCGATTTTCAGGTCGGGTAGGGTTTTCTGACCCAAAACCGACTTGAAATCGAGATTAATCGATTATTTATTTTTAAGACCGATTTGACCCAAACTATTAATAAAAACCGATAATTTCGGGTCGGTCTTGGTTATTTTGCCCACCCCTAGGTATACGAAATGAAATGATAGTCACTAAAAAAACTTGTACAACTTGAACCAGACAATCTTTACAAGATCGATGAACTTTTCTCCACATTTTAAATGTATAAATTCTTTTAACGATTTATATTGAGGATCACCAAAATAAGCAATTAAATAAATAAATAATCACTATAATTTGTATACAAAAGTGTAGTCTTGTATATGGTATTTCATATGAGATCAAGAAGCATAATTAGGTATCATCCTGTACAATATAATGCCACTTTCTTGCTAGTGAGTATGATTTTGAACTAGTATGTGATGTCGTCACTTGGTGAGTATCATGTCACAATCCGATTGATTTTAATCAGTTTTCAGAATTTATGGTGCGTTTACTTCACTTGGAGGAATCGGAATGGGAATCGGAATGATCTGGAATCGGAATGACTTAGAATCGGAATGAAGTATCAGAATCAGAATAAGTTGTTTACTTCGACTATAACAATCGGAATCAGAATCAGCAGTATTCCCATTAAGCTGTTTACTTTACTTTGGAATCGGAATGGATTGATTATAAATTACAAAAATACCCTTAATTAAAATTATGGATTAATTACAATGTACAAAATTTTGTTTAAAATGTTAATGTTATATTTTTATCTTGTAATTCATCATAATAAGCTAAAAAAAAAAAAAATTCTTAACAATTTGACAATATCATTAAAAGCATTTTGTGTATTTATTATTTTATTTTTTGAAGAAAATATTATATATTTATATGGTATATCAAATCATTTTTTTTTAATTATATATAAAATATTACCTAAACTTTTTTAATTGTATTATTGTAATATTCTTTAATTGAACTCAAAATTTTAGTGCTAATTGTAAATTATTTCTTATAAAATATAACATTTTGCACTAACACATTTTTTTTATGAAAACTTATAGCATATGTAAATATTTATATTTATCAATATAAAACAAAGGGAATAAACTTATAACACATTTTTTAAAAAAGGGTATAAGGGACATTTTAGCTTGACAAAAGGAATGGGAATGGGATTCCCAAGTGGGTTGGGGGGAATGGGATTCCCATTCCTCAACCCCAAATTGACGTGGGGCCCACCATTTCATTTCCATTACGGAATGAATTTTAAGCAAGTAAACACCATCAATCAATCTCATTCCTGATTCCCATTCCCCAATCCATGAAGTAAACACACCCTTAGAATTTTTGTGGTCAACTCCTGTTTTCATAATTCTAAATCGAATGAATGGTACAATACTCTCCTAAGGTTTGTTTAAAAATAAGTGAAAACACATTTGCTGTTTTATTATATCAAACTCTCATTCTATTAGTCAAATTCTGTTAAGGTTAGTCAACTTAAGGTAATTTCGTCTTTTATATATTTTTAAAATTTTTTAATTTAACATTATAAAAATAAATGAAAATTAAAAATAATAAAAAATTAAAAAAGTGATCTCCACCGTCAGACACATTATGGACGGTGGAGGTTATTAAAAATAAAATTTATTATTTATATTTAAAAAAAAAATTAAAGTTAAAAAAAAAAAAAAAAAAAAAAAAAAATCTGGTCCAAGCCAGATTTTCAAAGAAAAATATTTAAAAAAAGTTAAAAAACACACAATCATCCAAGAAATTTGAAAAAAAAACACACACACAGAATCATCCACGACATTTTTATAAAAAAAGAAAAGAGAGATTTAAAAAAAAAAAAAATCAAAGATTTGGGTTAGCCAGACGCTTCAAACATTGAAGATCTGGGAAACCCATATGCTTCAAACGTCGAAGATCTCCCATATCTTCAAATCCAAAACATTTTTGAGGAAAAAAAAAAAGGAAAGATCTGAAACAATAAATTAAAATCATCCAAATCATCAACATCAATTGATAATCAACACCATAAACACTACTGCTTCTTCATCAACTGCAGAACCGTTATGGATCCATTCACAACACACACTCATAGCTATAGATCGTACACAACTAGGTTTCGAAACAGCTCCATATTCATCAAAAGCAGAATCACATCGGACAATTCATCGACGATCATAACGAAGTACTTGCAAACACCCTCCACCATTTTCTCTCTCAAAGTGACCCACCTTGCCCCCTTTCACTAGATTCAAATCTGGGTCAACCTCGTCGGTGCCGTCGATGGTCAAATCAAGAACTGGGTGGGAGTCGAGATCTGACAAGGGGATCCCCAGCGAGAGGGCCTCCTCGTGAGTCATCTTCGATATGGGCACATCGATAATGTTGTTGAGCTTCCCTTGCCGGAGCAACCAGTCGATTTTGTCGACGGTGTGACGGGTGACGGAGCAGGGTCCGAGCCCGAAAACCATCCCAGATTCGATGAACTGGGCAACTTTATACGCAACGATCTTTTTGAGGTCGTCTTGGGTGAGAGTCATGGACGGTGGAGCCTGGTCAGTGTCTCCAGCTGGTGATGGATAGAGACCTAGTGGGTCTGTCTTGTTTCGTCGGTGTGCCGACGATAGGGGGTGTCTCTGTGTGTGTGTGTGTGTTTTTTTTTTTCTTTCTTTTTGGCGCGGATTTTGTGTGTGTTGATGAGAATAAAGAAGAAGATGAAGAATGAAGAAAAAGCTGATTATTTTTGTGATAGATTGTGGTTTTTTTTTGTTGGTTTGTTGATGAGAATGAAAGAGTAGAACAGTGTACTATTCTTCAAATAATTTCTTTTTTTTTTTTTTTTTTAGATCCAATCTAGTTTTCAAATTGGATTCTTGATTTTTTTTTTTTTTTTAAGATCCGGGTTTGATTTAATTATTAATTAATTAATTTTATATTTAATGATTTAATTTATTTTTATTTTATTTACAAGTAAAGTGATCATTTGATTAAAAATCTTGATCAACTGTTAAAGTTGATGAAAATCTACTAATAATATAAGGATTTGTGCAATAAAAAGATAAATATATTTTTATTTATTTTTAGGCAAATCTCAATGGGGGTGTTGTACAATTCATTCTTTTGAATTAGATATATATATATATTTAAAAAATTTCTGAACTAAATATATGGCATTTGTTTGACATGATATCATCATGTCAAATATAAGACATTTTGTTTGACATGATATCATTTGGTGTGTTCCATGTCACAATTTGATTGATTTTGGTAATTTTTCAGAATTTAGAATTTTGGTGGCCAACTTTTATTTTCATAATTTTGATTGATATCAAGAGGCTAAGAATATACCTTTTTTCAACAAAAAAAAAAAAAAAAAAGAAGAAGAAAGCATGTGTCTAATGAAGCCACGCATTATGGATGTTAATGTGTTAACGTATCAATCTCAAGTTTTAAATATTATACTTGTGTCATTTTCTATCGATTTAAATTTTTAGGTTTAATGATAACTAACTTGGTATCAGAGCTTGAAAATTCTTAATTCAAACCCTCTTTCATTCCTTTGTCTAAAATTTATGTTACATATGTTATGTAATAGGAGACCTTTAGCATGTGTTCGATATCTGTCATCTGCCCATGTTATATATGAGGGGACGTGTCAATGTGTCAACCTCAAATCTTAAATATTACACTTAGACATTTTCCTACTAGCTTAAGCAAGCGTGTCAATGTGTCAACCTTAAGTCTTAAATACTATATTTAGATCATTTTCTATCTGTTTAAGTTTTTGGGTTGGATGGTAACTACATATAAAAGTCAAGGTTACTTTTTTGCTTAAGCTAACTAACTATGGAAGTCAAGGTTATATTTCTCCTTAAGCTAGAAAATGAAATTAACTATGAAGATTTGATTGAAATGATTGGTTCCAATGCTTTGTATTTAAATAATTAGAATTTGTTAAGGATGAAGCCATAATTATTAACTATCTTAATTGATAGGTGGCAAATTAATTGGTTTAAGTTAGAGAAAAGTAATTGAGAGAAAAGTAGGTGAGAGGTAAATTAATTCATCACCATATATTGCTTATAAATAAGCCATTGAATTTCGTAATTCATTGTCCCATATCCCATATCCCATCCCAAATCAAAATTGTATATTTGAGAATTCTTTTATCCTTAATTCTATCATAAAATTTTAAAGAGAAATTGCATTGTAGTTGTTGGCTTAAAAAAAATTATTCTAGTCTTGGTCCATGGATGTTTCCCTCATATTGAGAGTTTTATCATGTAAATTTTGTATCAATTATTTTCATTTTATTACTTTTATTTTCTTTCAATATTATTCTCGATTTCAGGTTTATGCTGTAATTAGAATAATATTGGGTTGTCATAATATTGGTATAAGAGTTATAGGTTCTTTACAAAATTTTGAGTATGCTCTATGATTACAACATTGTTTGATCTTCCACATCGGAAAAAAATTGTTCCTGATTACTGGAAATAAGTGTGGTGGTGTGGAAGTGCATACCTAAGAAATGTTATGGCTAAGAAAAGACTTGATATTTAAGTGTATCCTACAAGTTTACCACAATCTCAGTTTTTGGATCATCACATTGCCTTGAAGGATGAGTCTAAACCAGTAAATGTTACTTAGTGTTAGTATGCTCATTTTCAGAAAGACGAGATAGAGAAACAAGTGGAAGAGATGATGAATGATGGGTTGATTATGCGAGCACAAGTCCGTTTTCTTCTCCAATTTTGTTGGTAAGAAAGAAAGATGAGACTTAGAGATTCTGCACAGATTATAGGGCTCTAAATGAAGCTATTTATTGGCTTGTGGATGACTCTAGTTGGATGGTACAAGGAGTGGTGCCATATGACACAATATGGTGCGCCTTGCCATAACAGGATAGGTGCCATGCTTATGCAATTCCACTGGTTGGATAATGTGTACAGTTAGGAGTAGCAAAAATTTCCCACCCACCCTACACCCGTGGGGTGCCACTTTATTTGAGGCGGATTTGAACAATTAAAATCGGGTATTGGGTCTTGTTTGGATAAAAGATTTTAACATTATTTGTAATCGGGTCAGGTTAAAGTAATTACCTATGTGAAATGATGAAGGTGAGTGTCATTTATGTAAAATGTTACGGAAAGTCTAAAATGGTTTAAAAAGAATGAAGTTTCGTTTAGGATTAAATACAAATAACAACTTTTTTAACCAAAACATATATATATATTTTTCATATTGCCAAAAATAAATTGCCCCATTGTTTATTGAATAATAAAGATTTACATATAGCAGTATCAACATAGCTTTTTAAAATGGTTCAAAAAAAAAAAAAAAAAAACTACTAATACTACCCTGAAATGTAAGCTACTAACAACTACTAATACTACCCTGAAATGTAGGCTACTAACAACCTGCCTGAGTTTGACAAAACTACTGTTATGAATTATGGTGGATAAAGTGGAGTTTTCTATTGGATGAAAATATACTTCTAAACCTAGAATGGAGAAAAGGAGAATTGCATCACCACCTCCAACATGACACTTGGAGACCATCCGCATTAAAGAAAAAAAATTATCTTAATAAACTAACTTCATCAAAAATTTATTAATAATTTTGGACGTACTTATAAACTATTTAATACTCTTAAAAACTTTATTTGAGAATAATAATGTATTTTCAAAAAGTATATTAATTTAGATTGTATATAGAGACATTTTTGGATGTAAATACCAACGCTCTTTATTTGTAAAAGTTTGGGCAGGTGATGTCTTTTAAAATTATGTGTAAGTACACTTTATTAATTATTATTTTAAAAAATTATAATAAATACTTATAACTCATTTAATATGAAAATTGTTGTTTATTAATTTTATTGTATTAAATATTTGTAAATAAACTATTTTTTTTTTAAAATAACTTAAGATTATTTTTTTAAAAAGGTGTGTTAAAGTCCGTACTTATTGAAGATGTGCACATATGGTCTTTAGAGGACACGAACATTGCCACTCACTTGGCTCATAGACTTTGTCCAGCTATACCATTTCGCTTTCAGGAGTGGGCCTAGGTCGTGTCAGTTGCATCTGTATGAATTTGGCATTGTGCCTGCTGGTAGCCTAAGAAACAACCGAAGAGGGACCTTCTTCTTCTTTTCAATTTTTTTAATCAATTTAGTCAAAGATAGCATGTATTAATGAGGCGTAATAAAAGACAATTCAATAGATAAAAAATTTATAAATTTAAAAAAAAAATTGATTTACATGTATTCTTTTTCAATTTGAATTTTATATGATAAGAAAATTGAGGAAATTAAAAGAATAATATTTCAAAATAAAATAAAATGAGTATTGCAAAGAATTCAAATCTCTCTATTAACGTGTAATGACAAAATTTACCCAAGCTAATGTTTTAGAAAAAACAAAATTTTTAAATTTGTTAAGGCTACAAGACATATGCGTGTCTTGGTTGGGTTAGATTCCACTTGTGACTTTTGTCAATAAAAAAAGAGAAATAAAAACCAAACTTTTTTGTTTTTATTTGAATAATGTATTTTAAAAGAACTTTTGTTTATAGAAAAACTTTTAATACTATTTAGTCGAAATATTCTTGAAATTTCTTTCTAATTGAGATATGACTCTATTCTTTCAAAAAAGTTTTATTGAGTATTATATTTTACACACACACACACAATATATATATATATATATATTTTATAGTATACTTGGGTATCGAAATATTCTTGAAATTTCTTTCTAATTGAGACATGACCCTATTCTTTCAGAAAAGTTTTGTTGAGTATTATTCTTCACACACACACACACACAGAAGTGTGTATATATATATCAATATTTTATAGTACATTTGAGTATCGATACGTCTAATAACCATAAATGAGTAATTGCATTATAAAATTACTGATTCTATTTTATTATATCTGATTATGTATTTATTATATCTAATTACAACTCTGGAAGATGTATTAAACTTATTTATTATTTGGCCTGTAAAATATATTGTATCTTAGGATTATGTACTGAGTTGTTATAACATTTCACAATGTATGGCGACTTCAAATAATGTACGTTTAATTTTAGATTATGTAATTTAAATGTTGTTTATATATTAAATAATATATATTTTTAACGTTTAACAAAAAACTAAAGTGTGTGTCTAATCAAGCCACGTATTATGAATGTCAATATGTCAACCTCAAATCTTAAATACTATACTTATGTAATTTTCTATCAATTTTAGCTTTTGAGTTTGATGATAACTAATTTGATACTGGAGTTTGGAGGTTCCTGATTCAAACCCTCTATCCTCCTTTTATTTAAAATTTTTGTTACATATGTTATACGGTAGAGGACGTTTAGTATATCCGATATTTGTCATTTGCCTATGTTACACATGAAAGGACGTGTCAGTATGTCAACCTCAAGTCTTAAATACTATATTCGGACATTTTCTTATCAACTTAAGCAGGCGTGTCAATATGTCAACCTTAAGTTTCAAATACTATATTTATATATTTTTCTATCAGCTTAAACTTTTAGATTTGATGATAACTATATATAAAAGTCAAAGTTACTTTTCTGCTTAAGCTAACTAATTATAGAAGTCAAGGTTACTTTTCTTCTTAAGCTAGAAAATGAAATTAACTATGAAGATTTGATTGAAATGATTGGTCCCAATGCTTTGTATTTAAATAATTAGAATTTGTTAAGGATGAAGCCACAATTGTTGACTATCTTGATTGATAGGTGGCAACTTAATTGGTTTAACTTAACGACAAGTGGTTGAGAGATAAATAGGTGAGAAGTAAATTAATTTATCATCACTGTATATTGCCTATAAATAGGCTATAAGAAAGACAGATAGGTAAGTAGTACACAAATAGAGGTTTTGTTAATGATAAGAGAGAGCTCAACGGAACATGGCCTCAGTAGGAGTCTCAATCATGATAGATCAAAATTAAGTAAAAAGAATGTCAAATGCTACAATTGTGGCAAGAAAGGGTACATCAAAAGGGAGTGTTGGCACAATAAAAAGAATAAAGCTCCTGAATAATCAAACTCGCAATGATGTGTAGCAAGTACCTTAGATGATTGTGTCGTTTTATACAGCGAAGCAACCACTATTGCAGAAAGTAGATTATAGTTTGTTGATGTTTGGATTCTAGATTCAATAGCCACTTGACATATAACCTCTCATAGAGAATGGTTCCACACATATGAACCTATCTAAGGAGGATTTGTATTTTTGGGTGATGATTATGCTTTGAAGATCACTGCTATCAACATAATTAAGATAAACATGCATGATGGTATAATTCGCACTATTCAGGAGGTACAACATGTGAAGGGCTTGAAGAAGAATTCAATTATTTTTAGGACAATTGGATGATCTTGGATGTAAGATCCATATAGAAACTAGGGTCTTGAAAATTGTCAGAGGTGCTCTTGTTGTCATGAAAGGAGAAAAGATTACTGCAACTTTATACATGTTTAAAGGAAAAACACTACTAGAAGCTTATTTATGTGTTGCATCAATCAATTATAGGGAAAAGTCAACGATAATGTGGCATCGCAAATTAGGCTACATATCTGAATGAGGTTTGAAGATTTTCTTCAAACATAGATTGCTTCCTGGACTCAAAACTGTAAATCTAGTTTTCTATGAGTATTGTGTCACAAGTAAGCAGTTTAGACTGAGGTTTAGCAATTCTACTGCTAGGAGCAAATATATTCTATACTTGATTTATTTTGATGTTTGAGAATTACTGAATATTTCCCTAGGAGAAGCAAAATGTTTTGTATTGTTCATTGATGATTACTCCAAAAGAATTTGGGTGTACCCTATTAAGAGGAAGTCAAATGTGTTTTTAATGTTTAAAGTATTCAAAGTATGGGTAGAACTTGAATTTGAGAAAATGATCAAGTGCTTGAGGACAGATAATATAAGAGAATATATAGAAGGGGAGTTTCTTGCTTTTTGCAGGCAAGAAAGAATTCAAAGAACATACACGACTCAATAAAATGGGGTGGTAGAGCAAATGAATAAAACTCTTATAGAAAGAATAAGAGCTATGTTGAAGATTGTAGGTTTATCCAAGTCATATTAGGCAAAAGCAGCAAAGAACGCCTGTTATATAATAAATCGATGTTTCTTCACATCACTTGAGTTGAAAACACCAATGGAGATATGGACTGGTAAACCCACTGATTATTCTATTTTACATTTGTTTGGATGTTCTGTGTATGTGATGTATAATGCCCAAAAAAACATAAAGTTTGATCCAAAATCAAGAAAATGTATATTGCTAGGGTATGTTGATGGCGTGAAGAGGTATCATTTATGGGACTATTGACCACAAAGTTATTAGCAATAGAGATGTTACCTTTGTAAAAGATTAACTTCAAAGAAATGAAGATAATAACATTTCAAAAGAAAAATTAGAGACTACAATTGTACATGAAAAATAATTCAAAACATAAAAATTTAGGTTCTTCTAAAGTAGAATTAGAGCACAAAGTACAAGAACAAGTAGAGACCAAGGCTCTAGAAATTTGATTGTCAACTTAAAAGAGGATACCACCAATATGATAGTTGGAGTATGTTATAGAGAGCAATGTTATATACTATTTTCTAACAAAGGATGAAGAGCCTTTAACTTTCCATGATGCTATAAGCAGCCCAGATGCACCTCTATAAATGACAGTAATGCAAGAGAAAATTGAAGATTTACACAAAAATAAGACATGAGAACTTGTACCTCTACCACAAGGTCGGAAAGCCATTAAAAATAGGTGGATCTTTAAGATCAAATGGGATGCAATAACTAAGTAGAGTGGTATCGTGCAAGATTGGTGGTGAAAGGATATTCTTAGAAAGAAGGTATTGATTTCAACAAGATATTTTTCTTGGTCGTTTGACTTGCAACAATAATGATAGTCTTGACAATGTGTGTTACATTTAATATACACTTAGAGCAGTTAGATGTGAAAACCGCATTTCTTCATGGAGTACTTGAAAAAGAAATTTATATGCTTTAACCAGAGCGTTTTGCTGAAGAAGGTAAGGAGAACTTAGTTTGTAGGTTAAAGAAATCTTTGTATAGATTAAAATAGGTGTCCAGGTGTTGGTATAAGAGATTTGATTAGTTTATTATAAGCCTTGGATATAATAGACTTAGTTCAAACCATTGTACATACTACAAGAGATTTAGATATAGTGATGATTTTATTATCTTGCTATTGTATGTGGATAACATATTGGTAGCTAGGCTCAACAAAGATTGAGTCCAAGAATTAAATACACAGTTGGCCAAGGAGTTTGATATGAAGGATCAGGGACTAGTAAACATGATTTTAGGAATACAATCACCGAGCCAGGAAAGACATGAAGATTTAGCTCTCTTAGAAAAATTATGTAAGAAAAATCTTGTGCTATTTCAACATGTAAGATTGTGAACCAAGTTTTACCACTCTTCCTGTGAATTACAAATTATTTTTAGGTATATGCCTTTGCAATGAAGCGGAAAGAATATAAATGTCTCGAGTGCTATATGCATAAACAATGGAAAGTTTAATGCTCGCCATAATACATACAAGAGCAGACATTTGCTTGGAGTGGTTAGTCGATATATGGTGAATCTTGATAAAGAATATTGGAATATTATAAAGAGGATTCTAAGATATATCAGAAGATCTTTAAATATTGCATTATGTTATAGAGGATCAGAGTTTATTGTTAGAGGCTATATGGATTTAAATTTTACAGGGGATCTTGACAAAAGAAAATTCATTACAAATTATGTGTTTACAATTACAGGAGAAGCTATCAACTGGGTATCCAAGTCACAAATGGTTTATGGCTTTATCTACAACAGAAGCAGAATACATGGCAGCTACACAAGCTTGTAAGGAAGCAGTTTGGATTAAAAGATTATTGGAGGAGCTTGAGCATAAACAACAGAAAATCTCTTTGTTTTGCAATAGTCAAAACGTTTTGTATATTGCAAGGAATCCAACCTTTCATTCCCGAACAAAGCATATAGGAGTTCAATATCATTTTATTTGTGAAGTAGTGGAAGATGGTGGTGTGGATATGTAAAAGACACACACCAAGGAGAACCTAAAAGATGCAATGACCAAGCCTATTAGTATTGATAAATTCATTTGGTGTGGATCTTCATATGTTCTTACGAAAACATAAGCAAAAATGGTTTGATCAAAGATTAGAAGGATAAACTAGATCATCAAAATGGCTTTAAGTGGGAGAATGTTAAGAATAAAGCCATAATTGTTGACTATGTTAATTGATAGGTGGCAAATTAATTGGTTTAGATTAGAGACAAGTAGTTGAGAAATAAGTAGGTCAGGGGTAAATTAATTCTTCACCATCATATATTGCCTATAAATAGGCCATTGAACTTTGTAATTCATTTGTTTTATATCCCATATCTTATCCCAAGTCTTAATTATATATTTGAGAGTTCTTTTATTTCTAGTTCTCTTCTAAAATTTTAAAGAGAGATTGTATTGTAGTTGTTGATTTAATAAAATTCTTCTAGTTTTAATCCATGAATGTTTCCCTCACATTGAGGGTTTTATCACATAAATCTCATGTTCACTAATTTTATTTGATTATTTTCATTTTCTTTCAATATTATTTTCAATTTTAGGTTTATGCTATGATTAGAATAGTATCGAGTCATTATAACAAAATTACACTTAAAGAATATTCTTGTCCAAATCCCATTTTAAGTGCTAATAAAGCTTAAATCATTGATGATTTGATGTGGTGCTAAAGACACCATACAAAATTGTATAGGGGCTATATATCAAACAACTTCGAAAATTTCAATACATAGAACGGTCCAGTATTCTATTCGGACATGTCTTCCAGTGAAACGCATACTCACCTTGGTTGATATCCACATCAGTATTAAATCAAACAGACACACTGATAGAATGAGAGACGACATACTAACCAGCATCCACTTGTGGTCAATAATTTCATTGATGATTTGATGTGGTGCTAAAGACAACATACAGAATTGTATAGGTGCTATCTATCAAACAACTTTGAAAATTTCAATTCATAGGATGGTCCAATACTCTATTCGGACATGTCTTCCAGTGAAACGCATACTCACGTTCGTCGATATGCACATCAGTATTAAATCAAGCAGACACACTGATAGAATGAGTGACGACGTACTAACCAGCACCCACTCATGGTCAATAATTGCTTTATACAATGACAACTTTGTACCAACTAATGGTGTTTGTCTTTATTTTCTCAATTGTCAATACTATGGCCACTAAAAACTCTATTCGGACATGTCTTCCAGTGAAACGCATACTCACGTTCGTCGATATGCACATCAGTATTAAATCAAGCAGACACACTGATAGAATGAGTGACGACGTACTAACCAGCACCCACTCATGGTCAATAATTTCTTTATACAATGACAACTTTGTACCAACTAATGGTGTTTGTCTTTATTTCTCAATCGTCAATACTATGGCCACTAAAAAATGCTGCAAGCTTGCAATATATAAAACCAGAAATCTTCATATGAAACACACGCTACTCAAATACAAGGTTCTAAATATAGGTGTTGTAACATGTTAATTCTAATGCAAAAAGTCTCAACTTTTATTTTTTGAAAGTGACACCAAATGAGGGAAAGTTGTACTAAAAATTTTTAAAATTATCATTAAAGACTATTAAAATTTGATGATAATCAATCACTATTTGTGCATTCTGAACATTTACTCCTATAATCAAGAGATAAATGCTCCCATAATGAAGGGAATTGAAGCTATTTACACAAAACCTATAAAGGTTTGATGAATTTAAACCCCACCACTACAGTAAATTAGGATTGCAGTATGCTAAGAGTTCGGTTTCTTCTAATTTAATATATATATATATATATATATGTGTGTGTGTGTGTGTATGGGCGGAGCCACGGGGAGCTCACAAGGCCATGGCCCCCCAATTAAAGTTGTACATGTGTCAGGAAATTTTTTTTTGAGGCTTTGGTTAGCAGTGGCTACTCAATGTTAGCAATCACATATTCTTTTGTGGGTATGGGAGATAGTGCAACCGAAGAAGCCTTTGAATGGGTACTCAAAAACCCTAAAATCGTTAATGCTTCCTCAATAATTTGCAGACTCATGGATGACATAGCTTCCCACCAAATTCTGCTCTAAATTAGTAATTTGATATCCTTGATTGGCAAAGATTTTTTTTTTTTCTTTTCTTGTTTGAAAAACTGAAACACATTTTTGTGTTTGAGCAAAAGAGGGACATGTTGCCTCAGCTGTTGAATGTTTTGTTACATGAAGCAGTTTGAAATGTCTGAAAAAGAGGTAGTTGAAATGTTCCACAAAGGAATTTCGAATGCTTGGAAAAATATGAACGAGGAATTCCTATAAATGAATTCTGTTCTAGTGTCTCTGCTTGAGCAGATTCTTGATTTTGCACGGATTATGGATCTTTTATACAAGGATAGTGATTCCTGTACGAATCCCTGTTTGATGAAAGAGAATGTTGTCTCATTGCTAATGTCCTCAATGGACTAACCTAGTTATCTAGATGTATCACAGTAGGTGCATAAAATTGGATTAAATTATTTTCCTAGTGTTAAAAACAATGTTACTGTTTTGTGTTTGATACAATATTGGATTAGAACTTTCTTGTATTTGATGTAGTATGAGATTGTATAAATATAAAAGTGTGTTATATTTATACTATAACATAAAAATATGATAAATTTATTATAGAAAGGAAATTAGTTTAAATATTTTAAATTAAATTAAATATGATTAAAAATATATAATTTATTTTTATAACAAAAATTTAAAAAAAAATAAGAGGATTTTGTATACTTTATGAATATATTATAAATTTATAATATATAAACATATTTTTGGGGTACAATTTTCTAGTATATATAGTGTGAAAAATGTCTTGATCAGTAATTCGTCAAATTATACTGTCTGAAGTTTCTCTCAATAATGAAATTTAATAGTTATTAACTATACACGTGAGATTTGGCTCAAAAATCAAAACATCAGTAAGAAACATTGTCGATAATCCAAGGCCAAGGCCCTACCACAAATCGATAGCCTCATATATTTACCTTGTAAACAAGGTTGTATATATCTCGTACGTTAGGTCCACTTTAAAGTCCGTAGCCACAAATTCTCAGGATGTGATTCACATGTGGCTATGGACTTCGTTTAACATGGGCCTAAAATACAAGATAATATACAGCCTTGTTTACAGGGTGAACATATTGTGGCTATAGACTTTTATATAACATGAGCCTGAAATACAAGATATGCACAACCTTGTTTAGCTAACTGATCAATCACATAACTCTTACACAAGCTGATCAATCACATAACTCTTACAGGTCTTATCAGGAATACAAGCTTAATTGATAGGTACTATAGAGTTGTCCCATATTTTGCAAATTTCCATTATGGTACATATCTCTCAACCTTTTCTGTCATTATGAGGACAGGGGATTTGTGGTTTGGATCTGGGGGAGGTGTGTTAACAACAAAAGAATCTGGGACCAAAATATATGTGTCATGGCTTTTGTTAGTATGTATATCAGAGAATATGAAAACTATATATATATATATATATATATGTACACACACACGCGCGCGTATATGACTTGTGCTGTATAATTACTGAACCACTGCAAAAGTAGCTACCAAAAAATGTGAAAAAAACGTAATGGCCCTTCAACTTGTAGCAGCTACTACTTCAACCCACAATTCCGGGCAAGAACCTAACCATCCCTTGGCAAATTTTCCTTCTAATATTTGAGGGGATCAGTTCCTCTCATGTCCTAGCAATTCCCTGGTAATTATTTCATAGAATGATATATTAATTATCGTCCCTTAAGTGTTTTTGTATATAAGGTCTGTCCATTGGTTTATTAGCTTTAGTGTGATGGTTGATTCATGCCAAAAGATCCAACGTGTAGTTTTTCACGCCTATTTTTTTCAACACATTAAGAAATGTATTCATTCATTCATTTACCAATAGTTACGTACCTTTCTATTTGCAATATAATTTCCCTGCTTAATTACGTAGAACATTGATGATGGGATAAAGCATGAAGATCTGAAGAAGGAAATTAAAAGAATGCTAATGGATGATGTCAATAGAACTACAAAGAAACTGATGGACTTGATTGATACAATACAACGCCTAGGAGTATCCCACCATTTTGAAAGTGAGATTAAAGAAATCTTAGAAAACATACACAAGTCCTATCATGACCACAATTTTGAAGATGAAAAGGATGACCTATAAATATACCATATCTCTTCGATTTCGATTACTTCGACAACATGGTTGCAATATTTCCCCTGGTATGTTTGTTGTTTTTTTTTTCCCCTCAGAAGTATACACTCATGTTGCTAACCTCTTTCAGATAATATTAAAATATAGTGTCCTGGGTGGTGAAGCACATGTCTTCAACAAGTTCAAGGACAGCAATGGCGATTTCAAAGGTTCCCCTGTAAGTGACATCAAGGGAACGTTAAGCTTCTATCAAGCTGCACATCTCAGGGTTCATGGAGAAGATATACTTGATGAAGCACTTGATTTCACTAACAGTCACCTTGAATCAATGGCAACCCAGTTCAGCTCTCCACTTTCCAAGCAAGTTAGTCGAGCCTTAAAGTGACCACTTCGCAAGAGCCTAACAAGGATAGAGGCAAGCTCATACATGTGTATCTATCAAGAAGACCCTTTGCACAATGAATTGCTATTGTCATTTGCAAAGTTAAACTTTAACAAGTTAAAACAGCTGCACCGGAAGGAACTCTGTGATATTACAAAGCATGCTCTAATGACCTTTTCTGGGCTATTAATGTCATGAAGTATATTGTATATATTTCTACTAAACAATTGAAATTAAATTAATGTTGTGTAATTAGGTGGTGGAAAAGTGTAGATGTTATGCATAAGCTATTTTTTGTAAGAGACAGAATTGTGGAGTGCTACTTTTGGGCACTAGGAGTTTATTTTGAGCCTGAATATTTCTTGGCTAGAAAGATACTTACCAAAATAATTGCCATGGCTTCCATTATTGATGATATCTACGACGCATATGGTACAATTGAAGAACTTGAGCTTTTTATTGCAGCAATTGAGAGGTTGGTTCCTGCATATTATTTACCTTTCTACCATCTCATATCCATAATTTATTATTGGTATTAAAATTGATTACCTTACCGGTTGGATAGGATTACCCATCAATGTCAACCTTTAAATTGGTTATAAAAATAGTTATTAAAAAATATCTAAATATTATTATTGATGAGTAACCTTATCAAATTAGTAAGATAGTCACGCTCTTATTATAAGGATCTTTTTATTCTCACAAGTGCTCAATTGATTTATTTCTTTTGTATTAGGTGGGATATTAGTGCTTTAGATCAATTACCTGACTACATAAAAGTGTGCTCTGGGGCTCTCCTTGATGTTTACATCGAAATTGAGAAATATATGGTCCATGAAGAAAATCATACTGCCTTGACTATGTAAAAGAACAGGTGAGCTTCATTTTCGTCATTGAATTGCTGTGACTGAAATTTCAATTAGAGACTAGCAATCTTCCATGATCCTGTTATTCAAAAAATTTAACTTATAATTATAATTCTATTAAAATTGTTAGTAAAAATTAAAGGATTTAATATATCTTTTAGTACGTTCTTAGGTGAAGAGTTTGGTTAGATCTTACATCTTGGAAGCTAAATGGCGTGAAAAAAAAAACATGTACCCACAATGGAGGAATACATGGTTGTTGCTTTGCCTAGCAATGGCTTCTCAGTGTTAGCAACCATATCTTTCGTGGGTATGGGAGATATTGCAACCCAAGAAGCCTTTGAATGGATACTTAAAAGGCCTAAAATTGTCAAGGCCTCCTCAATAATTTTCAGACTCCCGGATTGACATAGTTACCCACCAGGTACTGCATGCTCTCAATTAATTAATAGATATCCTTCATTGATAAAGATTATTTTTTGCTGATAAACGTGTTTTTGTGTATCAAGTTTGAGCAAAAGAGAGGACATGTTGCCTCAGCTATCAAATGTTACATGAAGCAGTTTGAAATTTCCAAAGAAGAGGTAGTTAAAGTGTTCCACAAAGAAATTTCGAATGCTTGGAATGATGTGAACGAGGAATTCCTAGAAATGAATACGGTTCCAATGCCTCTGCTTGAGCGGATTATTAATCTTGCAAGGATGGTGATTCCTACATGAATCCTTGTTTGATGAAAGAGCATGTTGTCTCATTGCTAATGTGATCCCCAATGGATTAACCCGGTTGCCTACTAGATCTATTAGAATATGTTTGATGGGTTGGATTGGATTTGAATATTTTTATGGTATGGGATTGAATTGCATAGTATTGGATAAGTACTCTAATGTGTTTGATGGAATGTGTATTGGACTAAAAATTTCTTAATTATTTTGTAAAAAATAAATATTTAATTGTGTTAAAAATGTAATCATTTGAAATTATTTGTTAGAAAATAATATCAATTTAATAGCTAATATTATAAATTATTACTTTTTGATTATTATATTGAAATACGTTGAAATTATTTTTAAATAATATTTGATACGTTCTATAAATAATTAGAAAACATTTATTAGGAAAAAAAAAAAAACTAAGAGAAAAATAAAATGGTGGGACAAATTTGTCACCTACAAATTAGTGCCACTAATTTGGGATTAAAGTGATTGATCATGCCACTAATAAACATAGGATTGGATTGGAATTCATCCATCCCAATCCAATTTCATGTAATAAACTTGGCTTTACGATAACAACAACTAATTCAAGACTTTAATATGAAATTTAATTCAATTTATAGTCACATGGATTAACCATGTATATATATATATATATATATATATATATTGGACAAACCATGTATGTTAAAAATGCATCAAGCAAGAAAAAAAAAAAAAATTGAAAGGACCTTGTATCGGTTTATGAATATATTATTTTATTTAAACAAATATATATTTTTGAATTAAAATTTTCTAGTACATATGTCATGAAAACTGTTGAGTATAATTCATTAATTGCATTGTTTCAAAGGTTGAGTACCTCTTTAGATTAAAGCGTTTAAATCCCACCTTTATTTTTTAAAATATAAAGTATGAGTTTAAATCTCTTTTGGTAAAAGTTGGCATCTCTCAATTGTGAGAGTAGTTATTTGAGCTGTTCTCTCGGTGATCCATCTCTCCTGACAATTTCTTGTTGAAAGTTTTCAGCTCTTCAATTGTAGGAGTAGTCATCTGAGCCACATTATAAGTGATCCATCTCTTACAATCTTCTGATTGTGAGAGTAATCATTTGAGACAGTACTATCAGTGATGTATTTTAGCAAATTTAGACAGTAATCTAATTCGTAAGGTGTCAATGTTAAAAAAAAAAAAGTTTCTTTCAATTATAAAATTTAACAGTTACCAACTATGCACATGAGCTTTCGCTAAAAATATAAATCATCATTAATAATCCAAGGTCGTTACCACAAATCCATAGGCACATATATTTACCATGTAAATAAGGTTGTATATATCTTGCATTTTCGGTCCATCTTAAATAATGATCCATAGCCACAAATTCTCAATATGTGAACAATGCCCTTTTTATTTTATTTTTTGAAAAGTTAAGTGAACAATGTTTATATATATATATATATATATGGGCGTTGGCGGGTGACATGCGGGTTACCTGAACCTATAAGTCTTGCACCCGAGTGTGAACCCGCAAAATTTCGCGAGCACATGTGTAGAAAAAATTTACATGCGGGTTTTACCAAACCCATCCGACTCAGCCTATCAATGTAACTCAGATGAAGAAAAGACAAACCCGGGACAATTTTGAAAACACCTGCAAAAGAGTAGCGTTACTTGCTGCAATATAACAGGGAAGAATGTCCGTGGTATTCTCAAAATTAAACTTGTTTCTAGCCAGTAGAAAATAATGCTACAAAAGAGAACAAGAGATTTGAGGAAGACAAAATAATAACTTCCATATTATTCTCTAGTGATAACAGAGTTTAAATAGCCATAGTACAACTTGATGCTAAAGTTTAGGAAATAGAGTAACTAATCTAGGAAAGAAAATAATTAGTAATTACAATGGTCAACTAATTACTAGAATCATGGTACAAAAGTCAACTAATTACAAGAAAGACTTGATTTTAGGACAATATTCTCGCAACACTCCCCCTCAAGTTGGGGCATAGATGTCACTCATGCCCAACTTATCGAGACACCTATTAAATATTTGGCTTGATACTGCCTTGGTGAGCGCATCCACAAGTTGATCTTCAGATCGAACATGAGGCATCTCAATGAGTTTTGCTTCCGGTTTCTCTTTGCTAAATGTCTATCAATTTCAACATGTTTAGTTCCATCATGTTGAACTGGATTACGGGCAATATCACACGTTGCTTTATTATCACAATATAACTTCATAGGATTGACTTGCTGAATATGTAAATCTTGTATTAAAGTTCTAATCCACAGTTATTCACATACTCCTTTAGCCATTCCCTTATATTCGGCCTCAGCACTGGATCTAGCTACAGCCTCTTGTTTCTTACGTTGCCAAGTAACTAGATTCCCTCCCATGAATGTGAAATAACCAAATGTAGACCGTCTATCATCAATTGACTAGCCCAATCAGCATTAGTATAACTTTTAATATCTAGGTTATCTCCTTTTGTAAACAAAGTACCCTTTCCTGGGGATGACTTCAAGTATCACAAAATGTGAGTTATAGCATTCGTATGTTCTTCTTTTGGGGAATGCATGAATTGACTAACAACACTTAACGCATAAGCTAAATTAGGGTGAGTATGTGCAAGATACATTAATCTCCCCACTAGTCTCTGATAGCGTTCCTTGTTAGCAAGGACTTGATTCGGATCCATATTTAGTTTCAAATTTTCTTCCATAGGAGTGCTAACTGGACTGCAAGCTAACATACCAGTTTCATTAACAAGTCTAAGGTATATTTTTGTCGTGACAAGAAAATACCTTTTTTTTATCTTGACGTTTCAATTCTTAAGAAGAACTTCAACGGAGCAAGGACCTTCATTTCAAACTCTTGGGCAAGATGATTCTGTAATGCATTCTTCTCTTCTGGATCATTTCTTGTTATTATCACATAATCAACATACATAATAAGGGCATTGATCCTTTCTTTATTATATTTTGGAAAAAGAGTATGATTTGAGTTACTTTGTTGGTATTCAAACTTCTTCATAAAGGTCATAAACCTCCCAAACCAAGCTCCAGGGGATTGTTTAAACCATACAAAGACTTTCTTAATTTGCAAACTTGCTTGCTTCCTTTAGTTTGCATATTACATCTAGGAGGCAATTCCATAGATACTTCTTCTTGGAGATCTCCATGTAAAAATGCATTCTTTACATCAAATTGGTGCAACGACCAGTCAAGATTCACAACTAGAGATAATAAAATACGAACAATATTAATTTTGGCAATTGGTGTGAATGTTTCCATATAATCAACTCTGTAAGTTTGAGTATACCATTTGGCAACAAGTCTAGCTTTGAATCTTTTGATAGTTCCATCAGCTTTATATATACTAAAGACCCATCTGTATCCTACGAGTTTCTTTCCTTCAAGTAAGTCCATAACTTCCCATGTTGAATTCTTTTGGAAGGATTTCATTTCTTCATTCATTGCTTCTTTTCACCTGGGATCTTTCAAGGCCTCCTGCACACTATTAGGAATAGATACAATATATAATTGATTTACAAATGATTCACATTCCTTTGACAATTTATGGTAAGACACAAAGTTGCTCATGGGATATTTGGGTTTGAAGCTAAGAGTAGGTTCATAATTCAATCTAGGTATTCCTCTTGTGACTCGATTGGGTAACATTTTTACATGAGGTTCAGAAATTACCTTAGCTTCAGAGTTGGACTCAGCTTGAGAGGGTAATTGGTTAAGAGGTGCGGATTGAAGAGAATGGGCTATCACTTGTGGTGATGGAAACACTAGTGGTACTATTTCCCCTTGATCCCAACTATTCTCATCCTTTAATATGTTCTCATCCTCCAATATATGCTCAACTGCCTTATCTGGACATTCCCAGTTGCCACCACTTACAAAATCCAAGGAGTCCAAAGTTTGCAATTCATTTCTACTCTCTCTCTGAAATGGAGACTCATGGATAGAATAATACATTTCATCCTTATGAAAGGTAACATCAATGGGGGTATACATCTTGCGAGAAGGAGGATGATAACATCGATAGCCTTTCTGATGCGAAGCGTAGCCAACCAATACACATCGGAGAGCTTAATGTTCCAATTTATTTCTCAAGGATTTGTGAAGATGTTCGAAAGCTACACACCAAAATACTCTAGGTGGCAAATTTGGCATAGTAGGAGCATCTATAACCTCATGAAGAACGTGAAAAGAAGTTTGAAATTGTAATGAACCACAAGGTACATGATTGATAAGGTAGGCTGCCATGGTGACAATTTTACCCCAATAATTGGCAGGCATATGAGCCCCAAATAAGGAAGCATATACAACTTTAAGGAGATGATGATTCTTTCATTCTAGAACCCCATTTTGTTGAGGGGAGTATGGGCAAGTTGTCTAATGAGCAATGCCATGTAAATTCAAATATTGTTTCAAGTCTTGATTAACAAATTTCCACCATTATCCATGTGGAGAACCTGTGTATAAGATTGATACTGGGTCGCTATCATGAAATTTCTGAAATAGAGAACTAATTTTATTTTTTGATTTCATTAAACAAACCAAAGTCATATGTATGTGATCATCAATAAATGAAACAAATCAACATGCACCATTTAAAGAAGAGGTCTTTGTAGGACCCCATACATTAGAGTGAACTACCGTAAAAGGTACTGGACTTTTATTCATACTTATTGGAAATGGAACACAATGACTTTTAGCCAATTCACAAATATCACACTTAAAATTGGAATCGGTCACCTGAGAGAACAATCTTGAAAATAGTTTTTTTTTTTTTTTAAATATCCAAATGAAGCATGGCCTAACCGCCTATGTTGATAGGCCCCATCCTTATACTACTATTTTCATATACTCGGTAGCCCATCGGCAATCCCATGGTGGCCCTCCAGTCATTATCTGATCCGATTGAAAGGTTCCCGTGAAGCTAAACCATTTTACTTTTACTAAAAATCTTTTGACTTTCTATAAATCTCTTTCCTAAACGAAAATAGGCGAAAGCTTTTTCTTTTTGAAGTACATTTGCAAAACAAATTTAGCAAAAATTTTGGCAGCATAACGGCTAGTTTCCATCTTACAAAATTTTTAGAAAAACCTATACACTTCTATAACAAACAAATTCTCAACTTTTGGGTCTCAGACCCTCTTTTTCTTTTTCACAATCAGTCACAAACATACTTTCAAATTGAAATACAATTTAACATTTTAAATTTAGCAACCCGTTAGTATGAAAATAACAGAAATGCAATATGTCATTCCAAAACATTTCTATGTCATGCACCAATATAATTATACATTTACAAAAATATATATATTCATTTACAAATAAAAGCTATTATATAAAATTTCAAACAATACTTATGACAAATACACAAAATCCTAGATGCACACGAGTAATTCCATCTACTTTTGGGTCAAAGTCTTTGCTACTAACGTCCTTGCATTTGTACCTATTCTTAGGGAGGTTTTATTTATAAACATAAAACTAAAGTGAGTTAAATGAGCTCAGTGAGTGTCATGTTTTTCTATTCAACTATCATTTTTTGAAAATGAGACTCCTTAAATTTTTTTTTTTTTTTGAAAATGAGACTCCTTAAAATTTTAAAATCATTTTGTGTCTGATTCTATAAAACTAGAATAAATTTTATGAAACTCTTATCTAAAATAAATGCATGAATAGGCATTTAATATAAACATGAATCATGCATTTTGAAATTAAAGCATAGAAACCTTTTGAAAAGCAAATTTCTGATTTCAGAAAACTATTTTGAAATGCTTTTCAAATTTGAAAACATAGCAGTTATATCATTTCATCTTTGTTGTAAATCATAAAAGGTGGTGACAATGCATATTTTCTAAAAAATCTATCTGTGAAATGAGCCAACCATTGGTGCCTGAATAACACATGGTACCCTAGGTATGGAGCGGAATTTACCATTGCTTAGGCCTTTACGGAATTCACCTTCACTCAAGCCATTTGTCCGATTTTATGTAGTGGAATTTACCTTTGCTACGGAGTGGTATTTACCTTTGCTTAGGTGGAAGCTAGCTAATAATATACCTTGTACATGCATGAGTGACAAACTAGAATAAACTGACTCACATTGCCCTTATGTTGTTAGTGACAAACATTTTTAACACTGCCAATGCACGCTTAGGGTACTTAACCTCAACCGAAATTGTCTGAGATACCTGTTCTGGGCAGGATGAACCACCATCCCCAGTGTATAACAATTGGTACTATAAGTTTATAAAACATTTCCATACATATTATTTTTTATCATGAAATCCATATTTCACATAAGCTTTCTAAAATTCATGCACGAGGTTTTCATGTTGAATTTATTTATTGTGAAAAATAAATTCCAACCATTTAAAGCATGAATTTAACTTCAACACATAAAAATCATGATGAACAGGAATATAATCATTTCAAAACATTTTGATAAAACAATCACCTATTATTACTTCACGATAAGACATGATTTAGGGTTCCTTCATTTCCACTTTACCTATACCAGATCATATTCTACATTAAGGTGACGTCACAATTGAACTCTCTCATATAGGCTTCCTATTCAAAATTCCTTATATCTAAGTACGTAAAACCCTTCAAACGACATTTAAATTCACTTTAATGTATTAAACGAATTATGAACTATTCTAACTCATGTTGATCGAATCTTTCCTAACTTTTGCACCATCTATTTTATCAAATTTTCTCACCATATTTACACTCAAACACATGCAAGTTGATGGCAAATCAAGTCAAATATTATAAAACTCACAATCTAACAACATAGTATGGTTTGGTCATGAAATACATCACTTAGCATTCAATGGATTCCTTTTAAAATTTTATGTTATTTTCATCATCAACACAACCCATGTAACCATTCAAAACAACCAAAAGCAATTATTTACCACTTGAAAACACCTATAGTCGAATGCATAGCAATATGGATATACCAACATTTGCTTCCCATTTTAACATCCTAACTTGATATTTTAACACTTTTTCATGCATAAAACATACTAAGATGAATTAAATACAATTTGGATCATAAAACCCTAGCTTTGGCCGAATACTATCCTCAACATAACACCAAGATTTCTTCAAGTTTTCCATGTGAAATCACACTAAAATCACACCAATTCTCATGACAAGAAAGCTGACATCCTAAACCACATCAACTTGAATTTAAATCAACAAACCATCCACACCGGCAACTAACTTCTCTTAAATCCCTAGCTTTGTTTTTCCACCAATTTGAAGCAAATCCTCTAAATTCATGTATAAAAATCTCATTAGAATCACATACAACTTATTTGGAACTTTGATCAAACAATTCACACACAATTCACACATAAAAGTCAATGGGACTTGAATCTTATCACTTGAAAACCACTTGATCTTGCTAGCTAGATGTCCTTCTTAGGCTTATGTACAACCTATAGATGGCTTGAAAACCACTTAAAAATGGTCGAAGAAGCACAAAGTATAGCTATTGTCCCTACTCTGTTCCTCCAGCCGAATCATCCCCCCTCCTCCTAAAGGTTTTTAATTCCTTCTTTGTTTTTCTAATTTGACTTCAACTTTATATAGTTTTTAGTCAAGCTAACAAATGCCTTCAACTATCCTTAAATTTACAAGTTTACCTTAATAATTTGCCCCCAAACTAACTTGAGATTTGCGAAATTGCCATTGGTTAGCTTTGAGAACTTTTGATTGGTTGAATTCTAAAGACCAATTCAATTTCAACTAAATCCATTGCAATGTAACTAAATGCTAACTAGCTAGTTCAATTGTCTTCAAAATCACCATTTTGCCATCCTTATCTCTACACTATCTCATATTTTTAGATTTTCCAAAATGCCCTTAGATATGTATTTTAATAATTTATTCAACCATGTCCTTTTTTGGTAATTTATTTGACACAAACTTTAAGTTAAATTCTAATCAATCATCATACCACTTTTCAAATTTGAATTTATCTTTGATCTATTTGAAAGTTCTACTAGAATTTAGTTACACATCAGGGTACTTCAAATTACTTTATTATTCTATATTGAGGGCAACTTTATGTAGTATATATACAGTACTAGAATTGGAAGAGTATATTTGTAACACATTGAATCTGAATGATCTAATAAACAATATACATATAGATATAAATATAGCTTTTAAGGAAGCTTAGATGGGGTTTAAAAATAAATCAAAAGGGGGTGCAATTAGAAACTTAAATAAAAAGGGCCAAAGAAAATAAATTCAAGTAAGCCTAATTTAAAATTAGTATGACCCAATTTCTTTTTAAGCACACCTTACTTGCTTTCTAAATGCACCCACTTAAGGTTAAAAAATATAAAAAGAGAATGGAAGCTCAGGAAGGTCATAAATGGAGTTATAAAAATTGTTGGAGGTCAATTGGTGGAAAAAGGAGAAATAACTCTAGAAAGGACATGGATGGAATTATGGAAATTTCGAGGGGCAATTAGTGGAAAAAAAATAATTCTTTGGAAAGGGCAAGATTGTAAATAAAGTGTTATGGCAAGGGCAAAATTGGAAATGCAAAGAATAGAAATTTTCTAAAAAGTATAAATATGGAAATAAAATGTTATGAAAATGGTAAGATAGGAATTTCAAAAGGGTATTTGGTTAGATTTTTATGTCAACATATGTGGAGAATAAGGGGGCTAAGTGGATTGATTTTGGGCCATGTATAAATATATATATATATATATATATATAGGTGAGTGTTATGTGAAATAAAAAGCCATCCACTTACCATTTATTCTACTAGCTGAACAAGAACAACCCTTTTCGCTTTCTATTGTGGTTGAACCTACTCCAAAGAAAGAAGAAAAATCAAGGCAAGGAGAAGAGAAAGAAGGAAGGAGAAACTAGAAGAGGAGAAGAACTTCAAGGAGGTTTAGGGATTGAATTTTTAGTGAGAATTTAGTTCAAAGTTAGAATTGATTTTCCTAAGTTAGTTTTGTAGATCCTAAATAAGTTTTGATGATGTTTTAGGTGAAAATGGTCCTAAGGAGAAGACAAGACAAGAGGAGTTCCATAGGCTTGAAAACAACCAACCTAATGAGTGGACATTTTCTTTCCAACTTGATTTATGAAAATGTTTTTGTTATGTTTCCACTTTGTTAGTTTTGATGAACTAATTACGATGAATTTTGATGGATGATTTTAAGGTTTTGAAGTATATTTTATGATTTTGAAGTATGTTTTATCATTAGAGATAAATTATGTTTAGTATATATATTTCATGAGATATGAAAATTAGAACGTATTTTGAGATTAGAATCCATGAAACCTAGAAGATGTTTTGAGATTTTAAAGTATACTTAATGTTTTTGTCAACTTGAGATTTTGTTTGTATAAGCTCTAGATTGTATCTTCTTATATATATAGACCCTAGATTCTTAGTTCATAAAATTTATGGTATGATTTATGAATTAAAAATTTAGTTTTGAAATCTTAAGGCATAATTAGAATCTATGAATCTTAGAATATGTTTTTATAAACTTTGGACTCAATTCTAAGATGAGAATTTTGATTTATTCAACATGGGTTTTGTTTTTGGAATCTTAAGGTATACTTTGAAATTCATGAGATTTAGATTTGGTTTTATGATGTTAAAGTATATCTTGTGAATTAAGAATTAGAAGCCATGGTTTTTGGTGATTTTAAAATATGTTTGATGATTGGTACCTTTTATGATTTGTAGAGAATTTTAAAGAAGTATTTTACAAACTAACAAAGTAAGTTTTGTTTTATGGTCTTTGAATTAAGGTAATTGAAATCTTGAAGTATACTTTGGGAACCATAAATTCAAAGTTTTGCCTTGTGATTTTAAGCATGTCTATGGTTTATAAGAATTAGGAAATATGCACTTTAGTAATTTCAAAATATGTTTGAAGAGTTGGGAACCTTATATTTTATATTGAAGTTTTCAAAGTTAATTTTATGATTTACCCAAGTGAATTATGTTTTATGATTCACAAACTAACCCATTTAATTTTAAAACCTTAAATTATATTTTGTAAATTATGAGTTGAGAATGTATTTTGTAAACTTACATTTTATAAGATTAGAAATTATGGTTTTGGTATTTCTAAAGTGAGTTTATGATTAGTGAATCTTGAAATTTGTATATAAGTTTCAAAATGTGTTTTATAACTAAGAAAGCAAATTATAGTTTATGGGTTTTGAAAGAAAGTATGTGATTTTGAACTTTATGATTTGTGAAAAATTTTTAGAGGCCATTCCTTTGGGATTTTAAAGAAATTTTGACTGCCTCGTAAACCTTATAAGTTGTGTTGAGTTTTAAAGTAAGTTTTAGGATGTAATTAAAGTAGATTTATGCTCTAATTTCCCATGTATATTTTATACTTCAACCAAGTAGGTTTTAATGTTATGATTTCCAAAAATATATATTATAATTTATCAAAGTAAGCTTTGGAGTATATGATTTTCAAGGTGTGTTTTACAATTTAATAAAGTAAGCCTTAGGATTAAAGAAAATTATGTTTTGATATCCCAATTTTATTTTATAATCTAACGAAGTGAGCTTTGATCATACAAGTCCCAAAGAATGTTTTATTAATTAACAATGTAAGTTTTGAACTTATGCTTCCCAAAGATAGCTTCATGATTTAACAAAGAAAATTTTGTTTTAAGATATACTTGATTTTGAAGTCTTAAAGTATATTTCGTAATTTATGAGTTTGAGATTGTCTTCTGTAAACTTAGAAGCTATATTTTTGGTGTTCTCAAGTATATTTTACAGTTTGTGAACCTTGTAATTTGTATTAAATTTTCAAAAGTATGTTTTACAAACTAACAAGATAAACTTTGTTTCATGATTGAGGAATAAATTAAATGATTTATAGAAATCTAAAGTATGTTTTACAAGTGCATGAAAAGCTATGGTTTTGATAAAGATTTTGTTAGAAACTAAATTTTTAGTATGGAAAAATATTATGAAGATTGTGTTTGGAAAGGTTTTTCCTTATAAAAGTGCTTTTAGAAAAGATATGGGAAAGAAAGAGAAATAAAAATGTAATTAGAAAGGTTTTGAGAAAAGAAAGAGAAATAACAATGTTTCTAGAAGAGAGTTAGAAAAGAAAACAAATAAAAAGAAAAATGTTTTTAGAACACCAAGGCGTACCCTACTTTCTAACGGTCATAGGGCATTACGTGAGTAAGACTCGGAGGTCGCCACTACATGCTAGTATAGAGGTCAGAGAGGTGAGTCATTGGGGATTGAGAGAGAGAGAGAGAGAGAGAGAGAGAGTTATTGAGCCGCTTAGCATATGGATGTGTAGAGATCCCCTGCTCTCTATTTGTGTGTTGGGTATCTCCTTACGTATGACAAAGTTTCCTCTCCTCAGAGATTATCCATCATCCTCTACATATATGATGAGAAAATTTCACCACGTATGGCAAAGTATCCCTTACCCTTTGCATGGACATCGAGTATCTCCACACATATGACAGAGTTTCCCGAGTACTAATTAGTGTAGAGAATAAATTAAAAATCATTGTAAAAGAAAAGATTTTATAAATTGTGGTTTCCTATATTTTACATAGAAAGAAAGAGAATTTACAAAATATCCGATTTACTAAAAGAAATTTTAAGAAAATTTTACAGAAAGGGTTTTATAGAGGAGTTTTATATAGAAATTGCGAATTTATAATGATATGATATTTATTTCAGAAATAATTATTTATGAACCTATAAGATTGTTTATTTTTATGATTGATAAATTTTGAGTATTATTTAGAAATAATTTTAGAAAGTTCGCAGTTTTACTTTAAAATTTTGTTTCAGATTTAGTTTCATTATAATTAGAAGAAAAATTTTATGATTTATTGGAAAACAGTTTTCATTGTCATAAACATGTTTTGTTTTATTTAGAAATGTCTTTGAAAAACTTATATCCACTCACTGAACATCAAGTTCACGCTTTTTCTTTAAAATCTTTTCCCCTAGATATCTGCTACAGGTTTGTGCAAATGTCTGTATACCGCAAGAAAGGCCACATAATGAAAATTAGTTGGAATTATGGTTGTTAATTTCATGGTTACAAACTTTTGTAAGTGTATTTTCAAAATAGTTCTACAAATTTATAATCATTTTATAGACATTTGAAAATATTTTATATGTTCAGTTTACGAGTTCAGCACAAGAAAATTTTAAAGACTTTTGATTTGTTTGAATTTAGTTTCGATAGGAGCAATTTTCAGAATTTTGAAAACTTATTTCAAAAGATTTTTAGTAAATTCAGATTTTAGTCTAGAAAACCTCAGTTTTCAGAGGATCCTCCCGAACTCAAAGTAGGGGTTGGGTCGGGTCGCGTCGAGTCGGGTCCTGTCAATATTACATATGCCACAACCAAATTTCTAAATTCTGAATATTTCTAGAGCTTTCAATCGAGAACGCTTGAGCCAATTGATTTGAACTTGTTGAAGTCAAGTCTAGACAATAGAGCTTCCCCTTTATAGTACCATAACCAATTGTCCTTCGAGTTTGGATGTCCTTAAAAACACAAAGGTTTAGCCAAAAATCACTACACAATACAAAGCACATGTTATTTGAGCAACAGACAACAGGTTATAGTTAAGGGAAGGAACAACCAAAACTGAATCCAAATTTATATATATTTTTTGTAACAGTAATTGAACCTTCTCCAATAACATGAGAAGGAGTACCATTGGCTGTGGATACTATAGGTTGCTTGGATGATTTCAAAGACTGAATGTGATTTGTCTCAAAGGTCATGTGATATGTAGGACCAGAATCAATTATCCATGCATTATTACTATTAAGTGTAAAGGTATTAAAAGCCTTACCAATATTACCTGATTTAGCAATTAATGATGAGACTTCCTTAGGATTGTTGGAAGATTCAGCTATAGCAGTAGAAGCATGAAGTTTTGGTTTTAAATTGCGTTTATTAAATGCTTTGGTAGGATCACACCATTCTAGATATCCAATCAATTCATAACACCTCAACTTAGTATGTCCAATTCCACCACAATGAGTACACAAACTGATGGGCCTTTCTTCCTTATACTACTAGGCAGCCCGTTTGATAACCCTACAATGGTCTTGCAGTTGGGATCTGCATTGACTGAAAGATTTCCGTAAAGCTAAGTCTCTTACTTTAGCTGAAAACCTTACAAAATTCTTTACAAATGGAAATGGGTGGAAACTTTTTGATTTCTAAGCATATATTTGTGAAATGGTGTTTACAAAATTCCGGCAGCACGACAATTGCTTTTTTGAAAATTTCACCCTATAAAAATGAGACATAAGACCTATGTACTTCTAAAATCATTCAAATCTTAACTTTCGAGCCTCAGACCCTCTTTCAATTTCACAACCAATCACAAATATGATTTCAAATCAAAAGAAAATTTGAAACTCATTGAACTTGAATAAAATATATTGCACATATGGTTTCAAAATACAATGCAATAGCATAAAATTTGTATCCCCTGAATAATATTACAAAACATGCAGTGAATCTTAATTAGTTATGCATCATGTCTCAATATAATATCTCTTTCCAGATTTGGTATTATAAATGAGATGTATAAGTATTGTAAATATATTATACTAGAATGCCCTTATTAATGGAATAATAAAATCTTTAAATTTTTTAGATATATAATCGAATCTTAGTAGAATTTCCAAATGGATCAAAAATAAATTCGAATTTGAAAAATGATATGATGATTATTTAAAGTATATGATGAAATTAGTAATGAAAGAATTTCCAAGAAAGGGGCACATTAAAATTGAAAAAAGTGGAATGTATAAAATGTAGAGAAATTGAGGGCAAAATTGTGATTAAAAGTTGATGGCATGACCTGTAATTTTGTGACAAACTTTAGGGGTAATTTTTAAGGAGTTATAAAAGCTATATAAGTTGAAGAAGGAACTAAAAAGCGGCAGACGATAGAAGAAAGAAACAAGAGTAGAAGAGACCAAATTGCAGGGGTATTTAGTAGAACAGAGCAGACCTGGAGCAGCAGCTATTCTTCACAGTTTCAAGCCAAATATTAAGGGGTTTTTAAGCCAATAAAAGGTGGAGAACAAGTCTAGGAACAATATCCATCAAAGGTGTGAATTTCAAGTGAAAAAAGAGTGAGTTTCCATGATGTTTTGATGTAAAAAATCTGATACAAAGCTGTCCATTTGTTGTATGCACTTCTAATGAAATTTTTATGTATGAATTTAATGTTTTGAATCTTCAATCTTGAAGGGAAGTAAAGCAAGTGATCAAAGCAGCTTGGTAAACTTACTAACTAAGTTGATTTTGTGATTTAAAGTGTGATTGATGTGGTTTAAGTTGATGAATTGTTGTCATGACTGTTAGTGTGAATTTGACTAGATTTCCAAGTGAAAAACTTGAATTAAGCTTGGTGTATGTGTGGTATGTTGCATGGCCAAAGTAGGAAATGCATGGTTCAAGTTGTGTTGATGTGTTTGAATGAAAATTTATGCATGAATTGAACTAGAATATCAAGTGGAAAAGTTGAAATGAAAATAAAAAACTTTGTGGATAAACTTGCAGCTATTCGGCCTTAAGAAGACTTAATGTGATGGATATACATTTTAATTGTTTTGGCATGATTTGTGGGCTGGTTTATGGATTGTTATGATGTTGATTATTGCATGAAATTGAAAAGAAATGACTTGGATAAGCAAGGGTAAAGTTCACGACCAAAGCTAGCATTGTTGTTCAAGTGTATTGTTTTGCTGAATTTAGCTTGAATTTGCATTATAATATATGTATATGAATATGATTATGGCGAGAAAAATTGAGTTAGATTAATAGTAAGGAAGTTGGAATGAATTTGACCAAAAAGAGTGGAAAATGGCTCCAAGCATTAGTTTAATGCATAGATAAGAAAATTGAGTTCAATGGTAATGTTTGTATGTGTTAAAGTGTTGAAATTTGATATTGGAATGAGAAGTAAAAATAAGGGGTGCAAGCTACCATAATTGTTTAGGAGTATATTAAAGTGTTACTAAATTGTTTTTAAATGATTTGAATGATTTTATGAGTTATATGAATGATAGAAAAATCTTAAAATTTAAAGGAAAGTTATTAGAATGCTAAATGGTCATATTGCGGCCAAATTTTCAATAATTACAAAAGTTTGATGTTTTATGGAAATGTTGTGAATGAATGAATTTAATTGTGAAGTTGCCTAAATATAGAATGCGAAAATATGTAAGTGACGGGAAATGAAAAAAATTCTGAATTATGCATTATAGTGAGACGAGTTAAAGAAATAGGTGAGTGTCCCTTTGAAAATATTATAAAGTGATTTTATTTCTATCCATGTGATTTCATATTCTATGCTTAAAGATTTTGTATAGAAGTGTTTGAAATTGATTTTAAAGTAAATTGAAATGTTTAGAAATGATTTAAAGAAAATAAAGTAATCAAAACCTCCTGAAAATATATTAAAGTTTTGAGAAATGTGATATAAAGAAAAGTAATTGATATAGAAATGTTTTATAAACCTATGGTACGCCTGATATGTATTCTAGAGATGATAAAATTAAAGATAGATCAGGGGCAATACCTACTACCTGAATTCTTGAGGGTCGAGGACCAAGAAAAGCCCAAGAGAGGGGGTAGCTAAGGCGATTGCATCCGAATCCATGAGGGTTCAGGTTGGGGCCCAAGAGTGGAGATGGACCAACCCCTTCTATAAAAAGGTTGTCCCGCCCATAGATTTATAAAGTTTTCCGGTTAGAGTATCTGAATTCGTGCATGACAATGTCAGGTAGTGTTTGTCACTAACAACAGGAAGGAATGAGTTAGTTAGTCTGATAGTGTGTTGTTCATGCACGAATTAGAGTATATTATAGCTAGCACTTTACCAAACAGGAGACCAAAGTGAGGAAAACTTCTATGGAGGCCTGAGTGATGGTACAATTTGTTCGTGCCTAGGGTACCATGTGGTATGAACACAATGACTGATTATTTTTATATAAAGATTTTTAAAAACTTATATTGTCGCCCCTGTTTATATTTTATAGCAAAGCATAGAAAAGTAGTTTCAAGTGATTTTTGAAATGAATTTTATAAAGTATGAATTACGGTTTTAAAGAAAAGTTTATAAATACGTTATAAAGAATTTTAGAGAGGTTTAATTTTATAAAGCAAAAGAAGATAGAGTTTTATGAAACTCACTGAGCTCATTTAGCTCACTCATATTTTATGTTTTTATAAATAAAACCTTCCAAGAGATAGGTACAGGTATTGATGCATCTGTAATAGGAACTCCGAGCCAAGAGTAGAGGGACTAAGTCTTGGTGCTACTGTGTTTATGTAAATCGATTATAAATGCTTTTGGAAATTTGATTGTTTTGTAAATTATATATAAGTAATTGTATTCATTTGGAAAATGTATAAATATTTGTATATGTCTATATATATGAATGACATGGAATTGGTTATTAAATTGTTCTTGACATTGAAATGCATGTTTGTGGTTGCTTGTGGTTTTGAAATGAGAAGGGTCTGAGATCTAGAAATTGAGAAAATGTTGGATTAAGAAGTGTATAAGTCCTTTTATAAATTTTTGAAGGGTGACATTTTTAGAAAAATAACTGTTATGTTGCCCAAATTTTTATTAAATATATTTTACAAATGTATGAGAAAAAAAAAATTTCCCACTCATTTTTGTTTTCAAAAGAGAATTCGTAAAGATTTACAGTAAAGTAAAAAGACTTAGCTTCATGGAAACCTTTTAGTTAGATCAAATATCCTCTGGAAGGCTACCGTGGGATTACTGGCGATGTAAACCCCTAGTCTGGATTTTTAACATCCTAGTGCTAGAAGTTAGAGTATGAAGTTAAAATAATAAACCTATTCAACAATAATCTAACCAAAGACATTAAAGAATTAACGATCGTATAGGATTATACGATAATCGTATTAATAAGAAAAAGTTAAGGAAGGGTAAAGTAGTCCTTCCACAAATGAGAGATAAGTTATAAGTGGTAATGTGTATAAATTCAAAAAAATAAAAACTAGAGGAATTATTATTTAGAGTTAGTAGTTTATTACTAGTGTAATTAAAATAAAAGGTTGGTTATAGTCAAATAGTCAAATAGGAAAACTTGGCATTTTATAAGTTTTTAATGAGATGAATAAACAACAAATAGAAGTAAAATTGGAGAAAAAAAAGAAGATGAAGCAAGCTGCCGTGAGATGTAAAGAAAGAGAGAAAGACATGGAAGGCATTTATTGAAATGTTAAGTATATATATACAACACTTAGAAGATTTTTGAGACAAAAAGAAGCAAACTTGCGTGAGAAAGGAAGCAAAACAGAAGCTGTCTGGCATGAGAAACAGAACAGCAACGTGAAGAGCAGAAAGGGACGACAAGAAAGAGAAAGGGTAAAGAAGATGTCATCCAATCCATGCTTCCAAACCTCAAACCACTTCTCTAGGGTCTCTTCCAAGTTAATCTCACCCTTCTAAACAAGAAACAAAGTGAGATATCTCATCTTCTCTTCCTCTTGGTTATTAGTTAGTGTTGTATAGGTTGGATGAAGGTTATGTGGATTTAAGTTGATATTTAAGTTAGTTTTGGTGAAGTTTTTGTTTGGTTTTTATGTTGATTTGTTGGATGATTGAAAGCCAACAAAATATGATAGAAATATGAAGTTAGGGTTGTAAAAAGGGGCTGCCATAAACTTGATAAAAGTGGAAACAAAATTGATTTTCATGCACTCTAAGTATTTGACAAAAGTTGTGAGTGTTAAAATGAAAAAGTAGTGTTTGTGGGTGTGTTATGGACATGAAGAACAGGAGATAACCTCTGAGTTTAGATGCTTTAGAACTCAAATTAAAACATGAATAAGGTTAGAAAAGTATCTAGAAAGGATAGAGTTGTTAAAGAGGTAGTTTTGGGTAATTTGGGAATCCCGAACTCAAACCATGGGATAGAGACAACCTGTGCAAGTTTGACATATATGAGGTTATTCTAGACCTCAAATCATGCCTAGGAGTCATAGAAAACCATAGGTTTTGAAACGGATCGATTCCGATAAAAATTGCACAAGTTATGCCCAAAATAGTACCGTTAGAGAGTCGATAAGTGAAATAACTATATAAATGCAATTTTTATTGCATGGAATATATTTAGTTGATCATAATTAGATAAAAGAAGCTTAGATATGAAAGAAAAACCATCGTCACTCGTCCGATACGAAAAAGTGCATCGAAAAGTACCTAAAACAGGGCGTTTTCTTAGATTTGACATAGCAAACGATAGAATTTTTCAACGAAATTTGACGTGCGACTAGAATGTGAGATAAAAGGACCGTAGGAAAAAGAATGAAAGAAAACGGAGCCCCGAGCAGGTTGCTGCATTGCATTCTGTTTTGGGGTGTCGAAAGAAGCTTAAATTTATGATTTTTCGTTTCTGACCCTTAAAAATTATATGGACTGCGTGAGGGTGTCCCTAGGGGTCCAAAACTGAAACTTTTACAAAGAAATCGAAATTAGAGAGTCTCGATTGAGTTATAAACAAGTTGGGAAGTTATAGTGTAAAATAATCGTTATTAGAGAATGTTAATTTAAAGTTGAGTTATGAGATTGTCACAAGTGATAATAAGAAGTTGTGTCGTGTAGATGACGAGCGAGCGCGTGAGATTCGAGAGACTCGTTGAGATGTTTGACATGGATTTGCGCGGCTTTGAGGTAAGTATACTATCACTTATATTTAATTCCATTTCTTTGTGTTAAACTTTGTATATAATTGTTGTTAAGTGAGAACAAAAATGATTTTTCCATATCAAAGCTCAAGTTTTGAGTATATGGGTTCTTATGGAATCCATAAAGTGATTAAATTAATATTAAGTTGTTCTAAAAAGAGTTGAATCAAGAGAGTTTTCATAAGTTCCAAAAATAGTTAGTTTTGTGCTTTTGCACTTAATGAATTTAGTTTTAAAAACCCATGCATATACCTTAAGATTATATGAGATTTAGCGCTATGTGATGATGCAGAAAATTCCGTCCGTAGTCGCTCAGATTATAGAGAAGTTAGCGCTACACAACGACGTCAAAAATTTCGTCCGTAGTTGCTCAGTTTTCCTAGAAAGTATAGCGCTACGTTGCGATGCAGACAATTCTGCTCATAGTCGCCTAGAGTTTTAGCACTACAATTGTGATGCAGAAAATTTCGTATTGTAGTTGCTCAGTTATGAGAGTTATCACCCTACGTGCGATGCAGTAAATTCCGTATCGTAGTGGTTGAGATACTTCAGTAGCTTCACATTGGCGTTAGTTATAATAGCTCGTGATGGTTAGAGAGTTTTAAAGATATACATGGGGATTTTGAAAGAAGATATTGAGATTTTGAAAGTTTTGAAAATGAATAAGATTTTAGTTTATTATATTGTTGCTTGTTATACAATATGATCTTGTTGCACTAACTAGTTTATCGGCTGTGTAGCTTATTTATATCTTTGGGTGCGACCGTAGTTTGGTGGAGCGACGACATTCTCATTTCACATATTCTTAGGTGGGCGAGTTATGAATAGACGTGTATAAAATATGTATATGGACTGACTATGACATTTCACATTTTGGGATTGTATAAATGTAAATATGTTTGTAAATTTTCATGAGTTTTCATGCATGATGTATATATTCACTTTCTAGTATGAGTTCATGCATAATGTTGTGGAAATTGTGATGAAAAATACATGTTTGTGGATAACGGAAGTTGGGAGGAAATGAATATATAGTCGAAGTGTGTTTTTTTGCAGGTAAACATTTTGGATTTGTCAAAAATGCAGCCGTCATGATGCCAAAATTTTTCTAAAATTGTTTTAAATGAAATTACAAAAAATTTTATCACTCCCAACTATTTTAAAGAAAAACCAAATTCTTAAGCTCAAATGAGTAAATCGGCTTAGAAAGTATAGGGGTTCACTTCTCGGGTTTCTTCAATCCGACGAGTCGGGTTCAAGAAGTCCATTGAAGTGCCCGGCAGAACCCTCCAGACAAGAGCCTAGATAAGGTCTGGTTCAGATCTTATCAGACGGGCTGCTGATAGTACAGAAATATAGGTGTTTGAATGGGGCTCGACACTTAAAGTCATGTAAGTATATGATATTTCAAAAGTAAACAAACTAGTGTAGTAGCATTATGTCCTTGACCCTCATGCACGCCCAACAGAGCCTCTTCTAATCTCTGGCTCGCACCTGCACCTTGGGAGGGTTTTTATAAAACACCAAAAGAGTAGTGAGTATTAACTTAGTGAGTAGATAACTTTTAGACTTTGAAATTCGCTTTCAAAATACATATACATCCTCCCAAAATAATCTGGAAAACTAATAATTTATTCCAAAATGATAAAATATAAATGGAGCATATAATATAAAAGTATTTTTGCTTGAAATTGATAATAATTTTCATAAATTATAAAGCTTTTTTTTTTTTTTTTTTTTTTTTTTTTTTTTTCTGGATCTCACATCTAATGTCGTGCTTCTCTTTCTAAAACTTGCCTTATAAGATAACCTAGAGAAGCTCGTTCTCACGCGACTATACGTCTACAAATCACAAAGCTAGGGCTAAGGAATGCTACCTATGTAGTCACACGAATGCGGGAACTTTGGGGTTGTGATTCCCTCCTAACATCGAGCGAATCTACACTACCGTATGATTGCAGAGGGTGACACACTGACTTAAATACCCCCTCAAATTAGTGACTTTCCTAACTAATCTACTATACACGCACATGGTACTATAGTTGGGTATAACTAAGGATTAGGGTAAACCTAAGACATCTGAAACTCTTCAATATGCTTAAAACTTCTTGCTTTTCTCTTTAATTTAGCTTGAAAGTGTATTAATCTTGCTTGGAAATATTATTTTCTTTAGTATACGGTTTAAGTGAAATACTTCTTTCTAAGGCAAAATCCTAAAGCTTTACTAAGACAAAAAGCCTAAATTTCCTTTCTAAGGCAAAAACCTAAACTTTCGAAATTCCTTGGCATGTCTTTTTCTATGCATGGATTTTTTTCAAACTTTCTACTTTGTTTTGCTTCTAAAATAAATATATTATAATCACAAATTCAAGAAACTATTTATGCATTAAAAATAAAAACGATGACATGCTAAAAACTTGCTCGATAAAAACATATTAACTTGAATACAAAACATGGTATTGCAATTGTAAATAAACAATTAATATGATTCATAAAAGCTTTGTAAAAATTCACACTTACAACTTGCTTCCCTATTCAAACCACTCTTTTACGCCCTCTGCTAGCTTGCTGCTTCACATATACTTAAATACAAACGTGATTTCCGAGTCATAACGATTCTCATTATACGTACATGCATTCCATTCGAAATTTTCAACATTCAAGCATACAAAACATCTCAATTCAAACCTAAATTTCATTCTAATGCATTAGATGTCATTTTGCATCACCTTGTTCCCCATTTGCGAGCTGCTGCTCTAGCTAGATCTACCCAAACTGCAGCCATTATCCAGCTTGCCCCTTGTGAGCTGTTGCCTTAATTCAGCTTGTTGCAAACTGCGGGCATTGTCCAGCTCGCTCTTTGCGAGTTACTGCCTTAGCCAAGCTCGGATAGGCACTATAACAGACTATGAGCATTGCCTAACTCACCTTTTGTGAGCTGTTGCCCCTAGCCCAGCTCGAATAGGCACTGTCACAGACTGTGGGCATTGCCCAACTCACCCTTTACGAGCTGCTACCCCTTGCCTAGCTCGGACATATGCATACATAATTCTAATATTTCTTTTCAAAGTTTTATACTTGAAAACACATATAAATAGCATAATTTCTCATGTCAAAACCAATAAACAAAATTTGAATTACACCAATCAACCTTGGCCGAATCAAATACAATCATGTTCCAACATTTTTTTTCAAGTTTAATAATTATCATTCTCATCAAAATCACTTTAAAAATTATGGCAAACCATTAAGTATCCAAACCAACACCAACTCATCTCAAATCACATTATATAATATCGTAACACAACCAAAATAAATTTGAACATTAAAAACTCATCATGACTAAGAGTTACATGCATTCCAACATCCATATTTCTTTCAAATCTTACACTAATCATCACATGCAACCTCATATTTACATTTTGAGACCTTAAATCCATCAAACTCTTAACACAAAATCACAACCTAAACATGCATATCACACTAGTCCATTTAATAAACATAAATCCAACATTTCCACACAAGAAAAGTCATGAAATCTCACACTTACCTCTTTAAATCAACTCCAAATTGGTGAATGTTCCTCCTAAGTTTGCATGGGACCTTAAATGGCTTGAAAATCACTCAAAAATACTCTCAAAACCAAGAAAACTATCTGTTATCCTTGTTCCCTTTTTCCATGGCCATGACACACCCTTAACAAAACACCAAGATTTGATTAAATCTTTCACATGTAGCATAACAACTATCGTTTTAAGGTCATAAACCCTTAATTTCTAACATAACATTACAACCAATTCCATCAAACTCCAAACACAACATCATAATAGCCCATCAACAAAATAATTCATCCTTTTCACACAAAAAAGCCATGGAAGCTTGAACATACCTCTTCAAATGGACATGCAAAGGGTGTCTCTTGGTCCTAAGCTTGCATGTAACTCATTCTTGGCTTGAAATACCCTAAAAAACACTTCAAAACCATCAAAACGAGCTGATACTCGTCCAGGTTTCTTTTTCTCGACAAAACACCCCTTTGTGGCCAAATTGTTTCTCTCTTTCTTTTCTTTGTGTGTTTGACCGAATTACTTTTCATTTCACTTATATATCATGTAAACCCCTATGTTCGATTTTACGTTCTATAGTCTTAGAAGGTAAGTAAGCGAATGAAAAGGGTAAAGTAGTCAACACTACCCTTCAAATAATGTTAAAATACGAATAGATACTTTAAAAGTAGGAAAAGTTGAAAAAGGGTGAAATGGTCATTTCATGAATAAGAGATAGGACTAGATGGCAAAATTATAAAACTTTGATTAAGTGAATTTAATAATTAAGTTATATGAAAATTTGACTAATTACTTAAAAACCAATTGACTTTCATTAGTAAATTAGATGACTAAGGGTAAAATGGTAATTAATGCCATTAAAAGCCTATATAAATAGAAGGGTGGTGGTGATAGTCACCAACACTTGGGCTTCGTTTGATACAGCTTCTCTAAATAGATCTACTAGAAATAGATATTTTAGAAATAGATCTTTTAGAAAAAAGTTATTGGTTGTTTGGTTGTCAATTAAAAAAGCTCTTTTAAATTGTAGAGTGTTTGGTTAAATTATTTTTAAAGCACTTTTAGATTATTAATTTACCAAAAAGGGTATAAGAGAGATGAATAATATATTCATTCTTGAAATGTAATTGTTTCAACCTTAACCATAAAAAATTAATTAATCAAATAACTAATAATTATTTGATGTAAATTTATTTTCAAAACATAGATTTTCAATAAATAAATGTAAAATTATTTTGTTTCACTATTTTTTATTTTCAAAAGAGAAGTGTTTATTTAGATTTGTGAAGTTTTACATCTTCAATTTTATTTGATCTAATTAAATTTTCATTAATATTTCATCAATGAAATATCATGTGACTTTTCAAATCATTCTCTTTAAAACAACTCCATAAAAAAATAATACCATCTTTAAAATTATATATAAAAAACTCAAAATCTAATAACAGTAACAGAAAATCAATACTGCAACTGCAGTATATATATAAACTGTAGTATATATATACTGCAACTACAGTAAATATATACTGCACTGCAATTGCAGTATATTGTAGTATATATATATACTGCAATTTTGAGTATATAATATATATATACTACAATTTTGAGTATATAATTACAGTATATGTATACTCTGTAATTGCAGTATGTATACTTCAATTGTAGTGAACATTGCAATATATATATTGCAGTGTATATATATACACACTGCAACAGCAGTGTGTCAATTACAGTATATATACATACCAATTATAGTATATATATATGAACAATAATAATAAAACCAATTAAAATCAATTGTAGTATATATATATCAATGAACCACGATCACAAAACTAATTACAAATTACAGTGTATATATATATGTATCTCAATAAACCAATAACAAAACTAATTGCAATATATATATATATATATATATATTACAAATATGACATATAATATTTATGACAATAAGATAAAAAAATTGTAATATCAACTAAAACCAATTGAAAAAAAAAAACACAAAATATAGAAAACTTATAGGTTAAAGAAGAGTTCTCAGAAATTTTGATGAAATAAAAAGTGAATGAATGTGGAGGTTATATGTTTATATTTATAATGAAAGTGTAATAGGGTTATAAGAGTTTAAAGAAATTAATAAAATAAAATAGGGATATATTAGACATTTCAATATTTAAAAAAAGCTCAAAAAGGTCTACTTGGAGAAGCTTAAAATTTGAGCTTCTCCAAGTAGACATTTTTCAGCTTTTTTAATTCCCTAAAAGCTCTACTAGGATGTCAACCAAACGATATAAAAAAAATCAAGTAGACCTTTTGGCATTAAAAAAGTACTTTTGGCCAGTAGATAAGCTGTACCAAATGTACACTTAGACAAAAATCAAAACAAAACCTAGAGAGAGTTGAGAGAGAGGGATGGCAATATTGGGGGGAGAAGAAGGAGAAGAAGCAAACCATTTTCACCTCATTTCAAGCTTCAAATCCATTTTCTTCTTGATCCAAGCTAGAGTATCATACCCTAAGTGAAAGCTAGGTAAGATTCCATCACTTTCTTCAAGTTTTATGTGAGTTAAAATTATATGAGAATAGTTGGGTTATGTGATAAGATGATGAAATTGATTATTTTTCTAGTATGTTATTGATGAGATTTAGATCTAAATCAAGATTTTATACAAGTGTAACTAGGAAGAGAAGTTATTTGAGATGAAACCATACATGAATTAGAAGTTAGGGTTTACGGATAGGAAACCCTAAGTATATGTAAAAACATATTTGAGCAATTATAGTAGTAGTTAAAGTGTTTGATTAAATGTCTAGGAGAATTACCAAATCTAAAATCATGAAAGTTAAAAGAAACAACATGTTAAGGGTGCATGAGGAGGCTTGGTTATAAGGTGGATGAGATGTATTCATTGGGTTTTGATGCCCATCAACTTGAACAATATGCATAATTACTACTAGAAAAACATATAGGAGAGTTGAAATTGAAAAAGGAAACTAGATGGGATTGTTGTGCATTTCGACTTGATGAAGGGCAGTAGCTTATGTATGTGTTTTGTTGGTGTTTATGATGTATTTAGGGTCCTAAAAGCATGCATGAGTGAGTAGGAATTAAGGTTATTACAATGGATATATATGGGTGCATGAATAGCATACAAACTAATAAAGGATAAAGTGATAGTAGAGTGAAAGAATAGGCATTTGAAGGGGTTATAGAGACCTGCATGAAATGGGTTTAATTGGGGTTTATTTAGACCTCAAAATATACTTTAATGTCATAGCAAACCATAGAAATTTGAAGGGAAATGTTTGGATAAAAATTGAGGAAGTTATAATTTAAATAGTGCACTTGTGTAGTCGTAAAGTGAGTTGAGAATGTAAATGCATTCTTTGATGCATGAAATAAATGTATTCAATCATAATTGAGTAAAAGAACCTTAGATACGAAAGAAATGACATCATTGCATGTGTGATGCAAAAATATGCATAAAAAAATGTCGAAAAATAGGTGTTTTTCATAAGTTTCACCCCTCGATACTTAGAATTTTTCGAAACCGTTTTACGGAGGACCTAAGTGAGAGATAAAAAGATTATCCAAGTAAAAATGGAAGTAAAACAACCTATAGAATGGGCTGTGAACAATATTTTGTTTTAGGGGGTTCAAAAATTTTGATTTTTCGTTCCGGGCTTCTGAAAATTATACGGATTGTATGGAGATGTCCTTAGGGGTATAAAAGTTAAACTTTTACGAAGAAATCGTAATTAGAAAGCCTCGGTTGAGTTAGAACTTAGAAAAGAAAAGTATAGTAAAAAAAGGTATTGTAAGGGGCTTGTAACGTTAAAAGCAATGTGTGTAATTTTATGTAGCACATTGTGACCTATTTTAAGTAAGAATATGTAATGCAAGAGACGAGCAGGCCAATGGAGCACGAGAGGCTCAGTGATGAGTATAGCTCACTTGGTGAGGTAAATGTTCTATCACTTGCATTATTTTAGTTCTTCATTTAAATATATATATACTATTGTAGCTAAATGACTTCAAAAATGATTTTCAAAACTACAAATTAAAGTGTTGAAAAATAATTTCTATTCGGGATCTAGAAAAGAGAATTTGAAAGTAAAATGTTTATGAAAAGAAATAAGTAAAGAGATTTGTAAACCATGTATATACCTCTAGTTTATATGAAGATTTAGCACTACGTGAGAATGCAAAAAATTTCGTCCGTAATTACTCAGTTTTCAGAATATCTAGCGCTACATGTACGATGTAAAAAATTCCATACTTAGACACTAAGATATAGAGAGATTCTAATGCTGTGTTTGTGGTGTAAAAAATTCCATATGTAGTCGTTTAGATCTACAGTTTGGCACTACGTTGCGAAGTAGTTAAATACCGCTCGTAGTGGCTTAGAGTTATAGCACTATAATTGAGATACGAAAAATTCCGTATTGTAGATACTCATATATGAGATCATTTTATACTATGGTTGCGATGCAGTAAATTTCGTATCGTAGTGGTCGAAATATCTCAGTAGCTTCACGTTGGTATCAGTCGAAAACCGCCACGTGATGGTTTGAGTATACTAGGGGTATACATAGAGTTTTTAGAAAGAAATATTTTCTAAACTAAATATTTGGTATTTAATTAAATTTATGATTCACTATGTAATTGTACCTTATATTTCCTTATTTAATGAACTAACGTTTTTGCTTTTGTGTAGCGTGTATATTCTACTAGGTGACTTAGTAGGTTGTTTTTGCTTTGAGAGAATTGCCATCGAACACTTTAGGTGGAAAATTCGACGATTACATCAACTGAAACAAATATATTTTGTGATTGTAAATAATATAATTAAGTAATTGTATGGTTAGAATGTAGATATTCGAATAATTGTGAACCAATGATATGGTATGCATATACATATATTTTTGATGCTTGCATATGATTCATATCCATCATTAAATATTTGATAATCTAGATTGCATTATGAAAATAATAAAAATGTTGATTTGCGAAATGAATCAAGTACATGCATGAATGTTGTGAAAAAGTATGAAGAAAATGCATGTTTGTGGTCAAAAGAAGTTGGGTGGTGATTTGAAATAGTATGAAGTGTGTTTCTTTTGCAGGAAAAATTTTGAGATTGTTAAAAATACAGCCGTCATGCTGTTGAATTTTCTTAAAATTTATTTTAATTTTGAAATAAAAAAATTTACACCAACCTAACTATTTTCAATGAAAGTGAGTTTTTCCATTTAAGTAAAGAAAGTAAACAGGCAAGATTAAGGGATTAGCTCTGTGGATCTCTTCAATTCGACAAGTCGGGTTAAGAGAAGTTCGTTGGAGTGCCCGACGGGACCCTCCAGATAAGAGATTAGAGAGAGTTTGGTTTGGGTCCTATCATATCATGTGACTCACACCTCTATATGACACACATTCAATGCTTCATTTCATGCATGTGTTACACATGTCAAGCTTTCTTACTTTCTTGTCTTGCATGGATCCCACATATCTTACTTTATACATGACACACTTTCCACATGTCAAGCATACGTGTTCTCTTGTCCATTTGTCTTTCATGCATTCTTCTTCTCTCCCATTTGCACGCCACACGTCCTCCATGCATTCTCATTCACGTCAACTCAACATTCAACTCATACTTTTTGTTTCTCAATATGCCCTCACATTTATCTTTTACAATTCCATACAACTATGTCCTTTTTGGTAATTTTTTTGGTACTAAATTTTATTATAATCCTTAATTAATCTCTATGCCAATTCCAAATTTGAAATTAATTTTTGGTTTGTTCGAAAATTTTATTATAATTAAATCAATGCATTCGAAAATTCTATAGAAATTCGATTACATATCCGAATTCGATCACTTCTCATTATTTTATTTTCGCGGGTTTCAAAATTACTTTCAGTCTATCCGTAGATCATACTAGAATTTGATTAACACTTTCGGACACTTTAAATTCACTTCATTACTTCATAATTAATCATAAAGGCGTTTTCATCTGTAAATTTTCGGATCACTTATAACCTATTCTAATGGACTTATTTTTGATCCGTTTCAATTTTCCTCAACTCTAGTATTAATTTTGAAACTTTTGATTTATGAGGTTCGTTTTTTAAAAACTACTATTTATGCAAACAATTTTCGTCCAAAAATACTATTCACCTGAAAATCGAAAACCCTACTCTAGAAATTTCGATTTCGGGGTCCATTTTTGAAAAATCACAATTCACATAGAAGTGTTATTCATATGAAGACACTATTCATAAAAAAATACTATTCATTGGAGAAAAAGTAAATTACTTTTCATAAGTAAAGTTTCGGGTTTTACTCAAATGTTCTAACTTTGAAGCTCCTATTTCATAGCTATGATTCTATGATCCAAATGGCTAATTTTGGTCAACAACCTATTTTGATGGGCCATAATGTTGTTCTAGATATAGATTGGAATGCCCTTGCTGAGATTTATGCTTATGAGTTACCATGGCAGATGGCTTAGGATGATCAAGTTATTCATTTAGTGTCATTCTTCGAACAACATTACAATGTACATACACATACTTTTCCTTAAAATCTAGTGTTGGATCTTTTTTGAGAATCTCACCTCTGAGTTGTTCAAATTTTGTATCAAGTTTATTCAAGAAGATATGCACTCTCAAATGTTCAACAAATTTTTTATATGCAATAACATTATCATGATCTTTCATTACAACTTTATCACGATAGTCTAGCTCTTGAAAAATTTATATAAGATCACCATAATAGGTTGATAGAGGGCGACCAACCTGTTTAGTAGAGAAAGCTAGCTGATTTAGTGCAAAGATTTGTTATTCATCTGACCTATCATAAAAAGCTTTGGCAAAAGCATTTCAGATTTCATGTGCAGTGCGTAATCGAAGTTAACGCTTCATAATTTCTGGTGACATTGATGTTAGCAACCATCCCTTGACCTTCTGACTTTCTGCACACCATTTTGCATAAGAAGCATCAGTATCCTTTGGTTGGGGTGTATTGCCAATAATATAATCAAGTTTTTCACGTCTTGCAATATACATCTCTATGATTTGGGACCATACATCATAGTTAGTTTCGGTACGGATGATGCCGACTTTGAAGCTAGAGTTTTCGGATTGAACATAGATAACTTGTGTAAATGATTCGAGACTGTTGTTAGCTATAATGCAATGAGTAGATGAGGATTCAAGTTGTAGTGATATGGTATGAGTAATACGAGTCTTTCTATGATACCAAGTGGAAAATAATGGTACAAAAGAGAACAAGAGATTTGAGGAAGACAAAATAATAACTTCAATATTATTCTCTAGTGATCATAGAGTTTAAATAGCCACAGTACAACTCAATGCTAAAGTTTAGGAAATAGAATAACTAATCTAGGGAAGAAAATAATTAGTAATTACAATGGTCAACTAATTACTAGAATCATGGTACAAGAGTCAACTAATTACAAGAGAGACTTGATTTGAGGAACTTGATTTTGGGACAATATGTAAAGCCCAAAATCTCTTTGTTTTATGAGAAATAAAATTTTTTTATGAATAGTATTTTTGTATGAATAATATTTTTGAGTGAATTGTGATTTTTAGAAAGCGGACGCTAAAAATCGTAAATTTCTAGAATAAGTTTTTGTGTGAATAGTATTTTCGTGTAAATAGTATTTTTGAGTGAATAGTAATTTTTGAAAAACGGACCTCGAAAATCGTAAATTTCTAATAATAGATATTAGAGACTAAAGAAACCGAAACGGATAAAAAATGAGTCCATTCAAATAGATTGTAAGTAATATGAAGTTTATTAGATCAAAATACTCATTCCAATTTTATTGTCATATATATTCCCTTATTTATGAATAAATAAAATGATTTAAAGTGCCCTGGTGTGTAATAGAATTCTAATATAGTTTCTTGATGAACTAGAGATGATTTCAAATACGAAAATTGGTATGGAGATTTATTAAGGTTTAAAATACAATTAGTGCCAAAGAAATTACCAAAAAGAGCATGATTAGATTGAATGGTAAAAGACATATACAGGGGCATTTTAGAAAATTGAAAAGTATGGAGGAATGCATGATAGTTGGCATAACAAATGGCAAGAATACATGAAAGTGTGTCATGCATGGATGACAAGTGTTAGTATGAGAGATAAGTTTGATCACAAGTGGCAAAAAGAAAGCTTACATGTGTGACATGTGTATGGCAAAGGTTGACAAGTGGAAGTGAAATGCTAAGGACTAAATAAAGTGAAATTAAAAGAGACAAACAAAAGGCAATTTGCAAGAGAGGAGAGCATTCTGTCCAAAAGAAATAAAAGAGAAGAAGTATTAGCCAAGAAAGGAAACATTTGGCCATGAAAGAAACTAGAAGATAGCTTGTTGTAAATGGAGATTAGAGATGATTTTTGAGTGTTTTCCACACATGCAAAGGGTGTACATAAGCCTATGAGTGAAACCCATCCATTTCAAGTTGATTTCAAGAGGTAAGGTTTGAGTTTCCATGACTAGATTGTATAAATGGTTGGATTTGTGGTTTTTAATGGATGGTTTGTGATTTTTATGTTTGGGTTTAAGGGTTTGAGACCTCAAATTTGTGGGAAAACAAGGCTTGTGGTTCAAAGGCAATTGGTAAGCATATTAGTGAAGTTGAATTTTTGATTTGATTTTGAGTTGATGTTATTTAAGACACTAGTAGCTTTGCCATGAGATTTGGTGTGATTTTGATGTGCATGCAAGTGAAAAACTTGATGAAATATTAGTGTTATGTTGGATGTGATTCTTGGCCAAAGAAGGAATTCCATGGTCCAAATTGAGTTTAAGTGATTTAAATAATTTTTATACATGTAAGTGTATTGAAATGTTGAGTTTTGATATTGAAATAAGAAGCAAAAGTATGATATACTAGGCTACCATGTTTCGGCCATAGATGTTTTAAAATGATGGATAATTGCTTTTGAATGTTTTGAATGATTTTATGAGTAATATTGATGATAGAGTTAACACGAATTTGAAAGGAAATTCATTTGATGTCATAAGACACACCTTGTGGCCAAATTTTTCGTTATTACACAAATGTGATGTTTTATGGATTGGACATGATTTTACATCCTTATAGACATGTTTGAGTATGATTACGATGAGAAAAATTGAACAAGATTGATGGTGTAAGAATAGGTCAAGGTTTGGCCCATATAGGATAAAATGATCCAAAAATGTGTTTCATGCATTGATGAGAAATTTAGACTTCATTTGAGGTGATATACATGCTTAGATGTTAAAGAATTCGAATGAAAAGTATATGTGAATAATTAGGGTGGTTACAACTTGAAAAAGAATGTTTCAAAATCTTTATGTAATTAGGCATTTGCGTGTGTTGATGCGTGTTAGTGGAAATATGTGTACAAATAAATTTGATTGTGACGTTACCTAAAAATAGAATGTGAAAATACGTGGGTAGCGTGGAGGCGAAGGAATACAAAATTGTGAATTATCTTGAGCTAAGAAACGGTGAGTATAAAATTATTTTATAAATGTTAAATGTATTCTTTAAAGTGCCTTTATGAATGTTAAAGCATTTTGGAATTTAAACGAGTATTATTAAAGTTGTTAGTTTATGAAATATTTTTATGTATATATCAAAAGAAAACGGTTATAGCATCAATTTTTGAAGCGATATGTTTTATGCTTTTAGCAATAGTTACAGAATTATGCTTTTATGTTAATTATTTTTAGTATATGAACGAAAGTTTCAAAGCACAAAGGCAGAATGTTTTTAAAACTAATGGTTACCCTAATCCCCATGAAATGAATGATGGAATGATATCAACGAAAACTGGTTGGGGCACCTTATACGCTCATGGCATGTCAAGTCAGGGGTGTTTGTCACTAACAACTGAAGGGACTGTGTTAGTTAGGGCAGTCAAGTGTGTCGCCCTCTACGTGTCAAAAAGTACTGTGCTATGAATGAATGATATTGTCATATTAGCCACTGAGGATGATCGTTCGTCTCACTCGAAAGCCATTGGGGATATCAAGGTCGTAGATCAACTGCTCGAGTATATGAAATTGTGTTATGAGGCTCTTCTAGATGTTTACAAAGAAAATCAAAGGGATTTTGCCTCCGAAGGAAAACTATTCTGCTTGGATTATGTGAAAGAAGTAGTGAGTTTCATCATTCAATGGTTTAACTATTCGATATGTTTAATGTATGTAACAAAAAGGGATTTTAATTGTAATTTGGCTTTTGTTCAGATGAGGGAATTAGTTAGAAATTACTTCTTGGAAGCAAAATGGTGTCACCAAAAGCATGTACTTAGAATGGAGGAATATATGCCTGTTGCATTAGTTACCGGTACCTACAAAATGTTGGCAACCACTTCTTTTGTGGGAATGGGAGATTGTGCAACCAAAGAAGCCTTTGAATGGTTGTTTAGCAACCCCAAGATGGTTCAAGCTTCCTCAGTTATTTGTAGACTCACGAATGATATGGCTTCCCACAAGGTACAACACTAAATTTCATCATTTGTCAGCATGTAGGAGTTATGTTAACATATACATATATATATATCTCCATTTCTTACGAGTAAATAATTTTTCAACAATAAAAAAAATAAAAAATAAAAATAAGAATTGATTCGACAAATATGGTCGAGCCAATATTTTTACATGGGGTCAAGTTACAAATTAAAATTCAATTTGGTAAAAGAAAAATTAAAATAAAAATAGGAATCAGAGAGAAATATGTTCAGTCAAAATAATAATAATAACAATAATAAAAACTAACAGCACTGTAGTTAGGCTGTCTTTCCTTTTTTTTTAAAAAAAAAAAATTAAATACAAATTGGGCTGTCATAACCAAACAAAAAACTTATGAGAGCGACCAGCGAGAACTGACACTACATAGTACAACAGGAATGGCTGAACACATATTTGTTCATCTTCCATTGATTGGGGGGGACCATAGTCCTTGTGGAACCCCCACAAGTCCTCCACAACACATGTTCATGACCAACCAATAATCCCATGACCCTTTAGTAATCTAATTTTCTTGAATTCTTCTTTTTAACTAACAAGTAGCTATTACCTATGCAGTTTGAGCAAAAGAGAGGGCATGTGGCATCAAGTGTTGAGTGTTACATGACACAATATGGAGCAACAGAAGAGGAAGCCTATGAGGAATTTCGAAAACAAATTTGAAATGCTTGGATGGATATAAACGAGGAGTGCCTCCACCCAACCGCCGTACCAATGCCTCTCCTAACACGAATTCTCAATCTTGCTCGTGTTATAGATGTCCCCTACAAGGACGAAGACAGCTACACACATGCTGGAGTCATTCTGAAGGATCATGTTGCTTCTCTTCTTATCAATCCCGTGCCACTATGAGCATGGTGTTAAGTAGGATCAAATCAAATTTTACAGTTCACATATATCTATCTACCGTACAAAAGCAAGCATGCATAAGCTTGAATATGCTATAGTTAAGTTTGTATGCTGAAGTTTATCAAATAGGATAAAATAAAAGTGTGTGCTTCTCTCATATTCATCATACAGACTTTACTTTTTTAGTAATTAATTGGAGCATTTTGCATTATCTTTGTGAGTTTGCTCAGTTGAAAAATGCAAAGTAAATCTTGAACACCAAAAAGTCTCATTTTGCTACTAGATTACTCCCAAACGATTTTAATTAATTTGTGCAAAATAAAAAATCCATTTTAGAACTAGAAGATTTATATCACGTAAATCTATATTTGTTACTTTATTCTGGTCTAACTGCATTGGTGTTCAATGATATATATGATTTACTTAGATATTTCTGATAATGTTAAATATCTAACAAGTTTACTTAACTTTTTCATCCAATCTTATATCTTGGTTGATATATCAAAATATTAGAGTTTTGAGGTTAAAAATAATTAATTCTAATTTTTGACGCATCAACCGTTGCTGTAGTATTAAAAGTCAACCGAGGTGGCTGCATTATTGTAAATACAATTCGAACTTCTTTTTTCCTCTCAAATGGCCATAACCTAATATCTTTCTCTTCCTCCCTCTCTGTACCTCTGTATCAACAGCACACTAACCACTCATAGCTTCCTCTTTGGCAGTTTTGATTTGAGTAAGAGCCAACATCGTCTTTGTACTCGACTTCTTAGTGCGAGATTCAATTCAGTGGCACCACTAGTTTTGTTCTCGTTTTCTTGGAGTCTCTGATTTATTGACAGACCCCTCTCCTTACTAGGCCTGCCGGCCGCCTTACAATAGCCTTCCAGCGGATATCTGATCCAACTGGAAGGTTCCCGTAAAGCTACGCCGTTTACTTTTAAAAACTTTCTGTTAATGCAGAAATGTGGTAAAAATTTTTCTTTTTATTTAAACATTTATAAAACGGATTTATAAAAATTTGGGCAACATAACAATTGTTTTTCAAACATGCCACCCTGTAAATTTTAAAATTTAACACTTCTATGTCAAACATTTCTCCACTACTGGGCCTCCGGCCCTCAGATCATTTCCACAATTCAATCACAAGCATTTCCAATTTAAAATCCATAAATATATTTCATTTTCACTTAAGAGAAATAGATAAATTAATTTATCAAGACTACATTTTATATATACAAAACATCGTATGCAATTCAAAATATTATTTATAACATAGTCATCAAAGATTGCATGAAATGCATGACCTATACTTTTAATCTAACTTATGCAGTGATACTGTTGCGTCAGGCCACTTATGCGTCTAATGGAGCCTTTTCCGGTTGACAGCTCGTCCCTGCACCTGGGGAGGATTTTTCAAAAATACGAAAATAGGGTGATGAGTATAAAACTCAGTGAGTGGTTAAAGTAATTTAACTGTATGCTGGTTTAAACTAACTCCTCCCAAAAACGGTTGGAAAATAAACTTTTAAATTCTGAAACTAAAAATGATTTCTCGCATTCTATGATTAAATTCAATTATTTACTCGTTTAGATATCTTGCATACTAAAATAATTAATTCATATGCTAAAATATATCTCGTCAAAGGGATAGCTTTTTATTAATATATTCTTTTTTAAAAGAATATATTTCTTTCCAAAATACTTGTAAACTAGTAATCCTTCCATAGTTTATAAAAATCAAGTAAAGAAACTTTTTCAAAAATATAAACTAGTAATCTTTCTATACTTTTATTAAAATTACAAAACTGAGTAATTCTTATAAATCTTTCTTTAATTCTCGAAACTGGAAATCAGTTCTAATTTAATAAATTCTTTATTTCTCAAAACTGGAAATAATTTCTAATTTAATAAACTTTACTTCGTTTTAAAATGCTTTTATCTTTTTGTCTCGCCAAAGGCAACCTAGGGAAACTTAGCCCATCGTGACGGAATCTCTCAATGCCACTAGAGCTCGGGATACTACTAGGCGTAGTCGCAGATGCGGGAAAACTCTCTTGGGGTTACGATCCCCTCCCAACATCAGGCAGATCTACGCTACCGCATACGTGTAGAGGGCGACTGACAGACTCGACTCAATCCCCCCAAGTTAGTGTTAGTAACTGACTCTCCCAACTGCTTTTGCCATACACGTATACGATACTTCGACCGGTAATCTCTGGGGGCTAAGGTAAACCCAAGGCATTTAAAATTTCTTTTTATAATAAAAATCTTCTTGTTCTTTTCATAAAAAATAATCTTACTTTTCTTTTCTTTAATTTCTCGAAATAGAACTTTGCTTTTCTAAGGCCAAAGCCCATCATTTATAAATAACTTTAATACGTAAAATTCTTGAGTATAATAACTCAATATACTAAATTGCTTTGATACTTAAATGCTTATAATTGCAACTTAACGAAAATATTCATGCAATTTATATAAAATATGTAACATGTTAAAATAACTTTAAAATCACATGATAAACTCTTTTATTAAAACAACAATTAAATAACTCAATTCTCATATTTTAATTTCTTTTCTAATCTCAAATTTATTCTTGAAATTGATTCTTGAAATATCTCCTTAACTTACTTTCATGCATGTATATGCATCAAAAGCCACTAATTTACTTTAATTAAAAATACATGCAATTGTAATATAGCTTCAAGTAATATATATGCATAATAATAGTCAAAGAAATATACTAGAATTGCAATAAACTTGATAGCTAAAATAATGTTCATGGCATTTCAATAAAACAATTCAAAAATATATAAAACCACTCACTATTTTCCTTCCAATTGCTTCACCACCACTTCAACTCTTCCTTTTTATTCTTGAAATTTTCCTACAATATCATCCAATCAAAATTCTTGGTTTAGGACTTAAAGATATTACCATTTCACTTCATTACAATCTCATACATCAATACATAACTACAATATATCCTTGAAGATTTCCCAATCACTTTCTAACTCAAAATTTTTACATCTAACTTATTCAATTATCCACAACTTATTTACTTTACTACAACCTATGCTTTACCAATAGCTCATTTAGTTTAACTCAATATATACATATTCTCTACTTTACTTTATTTTTCAATAATACTCTCACATCAAATTTATTTAATTCCTTTGGTGCTCAAATATTCAAACATCTCATAATCACCATCCAAGAACATATAATACTTTATTCAAGAACTTGGTTATTCATTCACATAAATCTCCAATAAACTATATTAACAAATCCTTTATTTTATCCTTCAATATATTTGCTAAATAACTTCACAACTCTACCAACTTTCCAATTAATATTCTCACATAAATTTCCATTTATTTCTTGGGTATTAAAGCACTCAAACACTTCATTATCATCATCAAAATACATACCATTTATTTGATGACAAATTCACCTTCACACTTAACTTTAACCAACTCAATTATCCAACTTCCACTTTTCCATTTCTCTTGCATTCTTTGATACCAACCAACTCATTTTCATTCCATAATCTCATATAATTCACTTAATCATTTAAAATAAGCTCAACTTGTATAAAAACAACAATTTCATTTGCACTAATATAATTATTCAACATTCAAATTTCCAACTTTCTTGCACCTTTTTAATTCTAATCACTATAAACTCATATCCAAACCTCATACCACTTCTTCACATATTAGAATCACTTAAATACATGCAAAAACACCATAATCCATACACTAATATATAACAATTTCATTCATCCTTTTCATCTCAACAAATAATCACACCAAAAACACTTCAACCATCATTCATTGAATCAATTATAGCCTTAAATTAAAAGAATCAAACAATATCATCAACTTCTACTTATCAAATCCTAAACCCTTACCTCTCCAAAATTGATCCAAGCTCCTTGATTCTTTTCCTTCACTTCCAAGTTTAGATTGAAGATGATAAACCTTGATTTAATCCAAATAATTCATCAAAACCTCACATAATTCCATAACAAATAAAACCCATCAACCAAATACAAAATCACTTCACTTACCTTCAATCTTTCTTGATGAAGATGGATGAGTTTGGGAGATCACAAAGCTTGGACCATTTCTTCTTCTTCTTCTCCTCCTCCTCTTCACGACCTGCAGACTTCTTCTTCCCTCACGGTTCTGCCCTGCTCACGCACCAACCCTCTCTCTTTCGGTTTCTGTTTTGTCTTCACGGTTCCAGCTTTGCTCTCACGGCTTTCAGCACCTATTTCCAGCTTGTCTCTCACGAATTCTTCTCCTTCCTCACGGCCTGCAAACTTCTTCTTCTTCTTCCAGTTCTGCTCGGTTCTGCTCCTCACGTCCAGCTCTCTCTTTGCCTCTCGGTTCTGTTTCCTGCACGATCTGTTCTCTCTCAATTTCAGCTTGCTTCTCACGATTTTCTTCAGCTCTTAACCGACTTCTCTCTCTCCTATTCAGCTATCAAGCATTCATATATATACTAGCCCTCTTTTAAATGTCAAATTTGCCTTTAAATTAATTCCAAAATCACACATGTGCCACTAATGACTACTCTCCTTTCTTTTCCTCTATTTCGGTTTCTGCTCTGGCACATTGTTAGCTTTGCTACCCGATTTCTTCTCCTTCTCCACCGACTTATCTTCCTCTCTTTCAGCTATCACACACTCACTTATATACTAACACTTGATCCATGCCAAAATTGTCATTAAAATAACTCCATAATCACAACAATGCCATTAGACACAAATGAATACATGTGATTGGTTAATATTATCATCCATATACTCACTAACAACTCACTCCATCACTTAATGCAATCTTAATTAATCCTTTGCTTTTTGACTCTAAGATGTCTCAACACCATTGGCCTTCACCCAAGCACATGGATTGTGCTTCTTTGATGTATATCTTCTCCAACACACTTACTAATACATTTAATTTAAATTTTAATCCTCCTCTAACACAAATAAATTCCAAAAATATTCCATGATCATCCTATCATCAAATTGATAATGTAATACTCTAATTGGATGTCTTAACATTTAATTTCATGCTTTGAAAAAATTCAATCGGCTATAAACTCATTAAAATTCATAACGTTTCCTACGAGGGTATTTTTATCAATAAATACTCGAAACCTTTAAAATCCATTTAAACGAACTCATTTTTACTCCGTTTCAGTTTTTAATAACTCTAATTCATATTCTGAAGCTTATGATCTCCGGGGTCCATTTTTCGAAAATCACTATTCACACGAGCACTATTCACCGAAAATACTATTCACCCGAAAATACTATTCACCGAAAAATTTTTATTTCACGAAACTTGAGAAAATATTCCTTTTCCCGAAAATCACTATTCACTCAAAAATACTATTCATACAAAATCACTATTCATCTGAAAATACTATTCCGTCCGAAAATATCCTTTATCCGGGAAACACTATTTCTCTCAGGAAAATGAAATTCCGAGTCTCACATTTATTGATTTTCTTTAGAGGAGAACCGCTTGACCAATTAGCACATTTGATTGCTAGACACCACTGGCTTCAAATAAGTGTTTTAGTTTTTCTTTTTTTCTTTTTTTTTGTTTTTTTATTCGGATGCCAAGAAAATAATAACAAAAATATCTAGACACTTCTAAGCTACGACTGCTTGGCACATAGTGCTTTCTTATACACTAGTTGTCATATAGGATAGATGAAAAAATCTAATGACACATCAGTATTAAAAGACCAAAATAGTTGTATTTTTTTTCATCATACATAATTTAAACTTAAATTTTTATAACAAAAAAAATTTAGCACAAACAAAATATTGACAAATAATCCTTTCTTAATAAGTAGATATAGAATATACTTGTCCATTTTTTTTTAAAAATTTTATATGACAGTCCATATATCATTAAGTATTTCGGTTTGAACTTGATAAGACAACTGACATGACAAACATATATGGACTGTCACACAAAGATTAGATTAAAATGTGGACCTAAGTTTGGGACGTCCACCTAATTTTCAACAAAGAACATTCTATTATGTCTACTATTGTCCTATTTTTCATTTAGAATTATTTCAAAAAAGACACGTTCAATTTGGGTCCATGCATGAAGACGAAGCACGCAAAGTCTCATTTTTTTTTGGACACCTTCTCTCTCTCTCTCTCTCTCTCTCTCTCTCTCTCTCTCTCTCTCTCTCCATGCCCTATGTATGAATCAAGGCACACAATGTCCGCCATATTTTACAGTGGATGATATCAATGTTCAATTTGCACTAGTAGTGGTGGTACTTGATTGTCCTTGTGATCCCAAATGTCAAAGGCATAGAAGCATATCTGTATACGAAATGAAACTATAGCCATTCAAAAACCTTCTACAACTTGAGCTAGAATCTCTTTACAAGATCGATGAGCTTTTCTACACAATTTAAACGTATAAGTTCTTTAAATGATTTATATTGAGGATCACCAAACCAGACAATTAAATAGGTTTTATTTGCAACTAAAATGAAGTTTCTTATCTATATGTGTGTGTGTATGTATGTTGTGTCTGTGTCTGTGTCTATTCACTCTAACAACATTATATTCTATAATCTACTAATTAAACGTGTTTGTGTATATATGTTTTGTGTGTGTCTATGTGTGCTCACTCTAACGACATTATGTACTATAATTTAATAATTGGGTGCATGTGTGTGTGTTCACTCCAACCTTGTTATGTACTATAACTTAATAATTATGTGTGTGTTCACTCTAACCATGTTATGCATTATAATTTAACAATTGAGAGTGTGCATGTGTCCACTCTAACCATATTATGCATGTGGTGCTATGTTGTGCGCTATAATTTCAATAATCAAATAGTGTGTGTCTATCTCACTATAATTTAATAATTAAATAGTGTCTCTAGCCACATTGTATACCATAATTTAATAATTAAATAGTGCGCGTCCAAATCACATAATGTACTATAAGTTAACAATTAAATAGTGTGCATCCAAATCACATGATGTACCATAAGTTAATAATTGTGTGTGCATGTGCATGCCAGCGTTCACTCTAACCACATTATGTACTATGATTTAATATTTATGTGTATACTATACTTTCATAATGAAATTATGGTGTGTATGCCTATAACCACATTGCATATTATAAATTAATAATTGGGTCTGTGCACGCTATAATTTAAAAATTAAATAGTATCTTCAATCACATTATGTACTATAATTTTAATATATATATAATTACAGTACACATTGGTTAGAGAGAAATTAAAAACATGTTTCAGTTAAAAAAAATAATATTTATCAATGAACTAATTTGGAGCAGTACCTGGTGGGAAACTATGTCATCCATGAGTCTGCAAATTATTGAGTATGCCTTGACAATTTTAGGTTTTCTAGGTATCCACTCGAAGGCTTCTTGGGCTGCAGCATCTCCCTTACCCACAAAAGATATGGTTGCAGCTTTATTTTATATAAATTAATTATGAAACCAACTTGAGGAGATTAATTTGTATTCATGTATAAAATGAGATATCATGTGTGCTAAAATTAATTATACATACATACATATATATATATAATATATTCTACAATACATTTGTGGTATCAATACACTTGACAAAAAAATGAAAGATTATATTCTAAAATTGCCGATGGTATTTTATTATATCTTATTGCAACTCAACATATGTCATTACTATCAGCAAATAAAATAAGCTTGAATGTGCTATAGTAAAGTTTGTATGTTGAAGTTTATCAAATAAGATAAAATAAAAGTGTGTGCTTCTCTCATATTCATCATATAGACTTTACTTTTTCTGTAATTAATTGGAGCATTTTGCATTATCTTTATGAGTTTGCTCGGGTGAAAAATGCAAAGTAAATCTTGAACACCAAAAAGTCTCATTTTGCTACTAGATTACTCCCAAACGATTTTAATTAATTTGTGTAAAATAAAAAATCCATTTTAGAACTTGAAGATTTATATCACGTAAATCTATATTTCTTAATTTACACAAGTCTAACTGCATTGGTGTTCAATGATATATACGATTTACTTAGATATTTCTGATAATGATAAATATCTAACACGTTTAATTAACTTTTTTATCCAATCTTATATTTCAGTTGATATATCAAAATATTGGAGTTTGGAGGTTAAAAATAATTAATTCTAATTTTTTACGCATCAACTGTCACTGTAGTATTGAAAGTCGATCTAGGTGGCTGTATTAGTGTAAATAAAATTCAAACTTCTTTTTTCCTCTAAAATGGCCATGACCTAATCTCTTTCTCTTCCCCTTCCTCTCTGTCTGTACATCTGTATTAAACTTTTATCTTACAGCGTCCGCATCGTCAACAGCACACTAACCAGTCATAGCTTCCTCTTTGGTAGTTTCCATTTGAGTAAGAGCCAACATTGTCTTTGCACTCGTCTTCTTATTGTGAGATTCAATTCAGTGGCACCACTACCTTCGTTCTCGTTTTCTTGGAGTCTCTGATTTATCGATTTTCTTCAGAGGAGAACCACTAGACCAATTAGCACATTTGATTGCTAGACACCACTGGCTTCAAATAAGTGTTATACTTTTTTATTTTTTTATTCGGAAGCCAAGAAAACAACAACAACAATAAGTTTATCTCGCTTGTTGTATGTCTCTTAGCTTGTGTTCGGAAATTTTTTTTAGGTTTGACCGATGGTCAATGAGATTGTTGATTGTTGATCAAACCGCCTATCGGGGCTTTGCCTATGCGACCTAGGTGCTCCTAAGCTACAACTGCTTGGCACATAGTGCTTTCTTATACACTGGTTGTCATATAGGATAGATGAAAAAATTGTATGAAAATGTTGGATGTCCATCATTATCCATATATTTTCCTAGATAATGGTAGATAACTAAGAGCAAGACTATCCACCATCATTTTTGTTTTTTTTTTGAAGTTTTTAAAAATCTAACGACACATCAGTATTAAAAGACCAAAACAGTTGTGTTTTTTTTCCTCATACATCATTTAAACTTAAATTCCTATATAAAAAAAAATTAGCACAAACAAAATATTGACAAATAATTCTTTCTTGATAAGTAGATATACAATATACTTGTCCATTTTTTTTTTTTTTTTTAAATTTTATATGCCAGTCCATATATTATTAAGTATTTGGGTTTAAAATTGATAAGACAACTAACATGACAAACATATGGACCGTGACACAAAGATTGGATTAAAATGTGGACCTAAGTTTGGGACGTCCACCTAATTTTCAACAAACAACATTCTATTATGTCTACCATTGTCCTATTTTAGAATTATTTCAATAAAGACGTGTTCAGTTTGGATCCATGCATGAAGACAAAGCATGCAAAGTGTCATGTTTTTCTGGACACTTTCTCTCTCTCTCTCTCTCTCTCTCTTCCTCTCTATCTCTCTATCTCCATGCCCTATGTATGAATCAAGGCACGCAATGTCCGCCATATTTTACAGTGGATGATATCAAAGTCTGATTTGCACTAGTAGTGGTGATACTTGATTGTCCTTGTGATCCCAAATGTCAAAGGCATAGAAGCATATCTGTATACGAAATGAAACTATAGCCATTCAAAAACCTTCTGCAACTTGAGCTAGACAATCTTTACAAGATCGATGAACTTTTCTACACAATTTCAATGTATAAGTGCTTTAAATGATTTATATTGAGGATCACCAAAATAGACAATTAAACAGGTTTTATTTGTAACTAAAATGAAGTTTCTTATCTATATATGTGTGTGTATGTGTGTTGTGTCTATTCACTCTAACAACATTATATTCTATAATCTAATAATTAAGCGTGTTTGTGTGTGTATGCTTTGTGTGTGTCTATGTGTGTTCACTCTAACCACATTATGTACTATAATTTAATAATTGTGTGTGTGTGTGTGTGTGTATTCACTCCAACCTCGTTATGTACTATAACTTAATAATTGTGTGTGTGTTCACTCTAACCATGTTATGCATTATAATTTAACAATTGAGAGTGTGCATGTGTCCACTCTAACCATATTATGCATGCACGTGCTATGTTGTGCGCTATAATTTCAATAATTAAATAGTGTGTGTCTATCTCACTATAATTTAATAATTAAATAGTGTCTCTAGCAACATTGTGTACTATAATTTAATAATTAAATAGCGTGCGTTCAAATCACATAATGTCCTATAAGCTAATAATTAAATAGTGTGCTTCCAAATCACATGATGTACTATAAGTTAATAATTGTGTGTGCATGTGCGCACGAACGTTCACTCTAACCACATTTTGTGCTATGATTTAATATTTATGTGTATACTATACTTTCATAATGAAATTATGGCCTGTATGCCTTTAAGCACATTACATACTATAAATTAATAATTGGGTCTGTGCACGCTATAATTTAAAAATTAAATACTATCTTCAATCACATTATGTACTATAATTTTAATATATATATATATAAAATTATAGTATATATAAAATTATAGTACACATTGGTTAGAGAGAAATTAAAAACATGTTTCAGTTTCAAAAAAATAATATTTATCAATGAAGGATATCAATGAATTAATTTGGAGCAGTACCTGGTGGGAAACTATGTCATCCATGAGTCTGCAAATTATTGAGTATGCCTTGACAATTTTAGGTTTTCTAGGTATCCAATTGAAGGCTTCTTGGGCTGCAGCATCTCCCTTACCCACAAAAGCTTTGGTTGCAGCTTTATTTTATAAAAATTATTTATGAAACCAACTTGAGGAGATAAATTTGTATTCATGTATAAAATGAGATATCATGTGTGCTAAAATTAATCATATATATTGTTGTGCACAGTGGAAATTAAAACAAATACACAACTACTAATGCTAGCTATTAAATATAAATAACAGATACTAATAAAGCAGAAAAATAAATAAAAGCAAAGGGAACAAAGAAAGAGCACACCATAATTTATGTGGTTCGGTATAAAAACCTACATCCACGGGCGCTGCTGAAAACTTCTACTACCTCCAAAGAAAAATATTACAAAATCTGGGCAAGATCCCAAAACCCAGAAACAAATGGGGAAAAAACAAGAATAATACAAATATATGGATCTTTTTAATTCTTGTTTTTAGATACACAAGTAATTAGCTAAAGAGCCTATTTATATCCCACTAAAGCTTCCACCACATTATATTCTTCAGATGTGGGATGCTAATTAAGCCAAAATCAACAAATCTCCACCTTGACGTATTAGCTTTCAGCAATGTCTTTAAATATGTCTTTTTAGACTTTCAAAATATTGATAAAGTCCAAACAATGGTTGAACTTGATTACCGTCACCACTTTGGTCATCATATCTGTAGGATTATTAGCAGTCTCAATTTTCTGTAAGAGAATCGTCCCTTCACTCATTATTTCCCGCACAAAGTGATATCGGACATCAATATGCTTGGTGCGAACATGGAATACTGGGTTCTTTGCTAAATGAATGGCACTTTGACTATCCAAGTGAATAGTAATATTCTTCTGTCTCATTCCCAACTCTACAAGTAATCCTTGTAACCAAATTGCTTCCTTCACAGCCTCTGTCATTGCCATATACTCTGTTTCTGTCGTAGACAAAGTAACTGTTGACTGTAAAGTAGACTTCCAACTTACTAGAGCTCTTGCTAGAGTGAATACATATCCAGTAGTTGATCGTCGTTTATCTAAATCACCAGCATAATCTGAATCAACATATCCGATTGCAAACTGACAGAGTGAATTTTCCTTATGAAATACCAAACCAAAATCTACGGTTTTTAATAAGTACCGTAGAATCCATTTCACAGCTTGCCAATGTCCTTTACCAGGATCATGCATATACCTGCTCACAACTCCAACTGCTTGTGAAATGTCAGGTCTTGTACACACCATAGCATACATCAGGCTACCAATTACATTGGAATACGGAACAGGAGACATGTACTCTCGTTCTTCATCAGTACTTGGAGATAATGATGCACTTAACTTGAAATGAGGAGCAAGTGGTGTACTTACAGGTTTTGACTGTTCATATATACCAAAACGCTGTAATACCTTCATCAGATATTGCTTCTGAGTCAAACAAACCTTACTTTTTCCTCTATCTCTACTAATCTTCATACCAAGAATCTTCTTAGCTTCACCCAAATCCTTCATTTCAAACTCTGAATTCAACTGAGTTTTCAGGTTCTTAATCTCTACTTTGTTCTTAGAAGCGATCAGCATATCATCAACATATAAGAGTAAGTAAATGAAAGAACTATCTTGTAGCCTTCGAAAATATACGCAATTATCAAATTTGCTTCTGGTGTACTTTTGTTCTACTATAAATTGATCAAATTGCTTGTACCATTGTCTAGGAGACTATTCCAAACCATAAAGCGATTTCTTAAACTTGCAAGCCCAATTTTCTTTACCAGCAACCTTGAATCCATCTGGCTGAGTTATATAGATTTTCTCTTCCAAATCACCATGTAAAAATACAGTTTTTACATCCATCTGAACTAGTTCCAAATCTAACTGAGTTACCAGGGCCAATGAAATTCTAATGGAAGAGTGTTTCACAACTGGAGAAAATACCTCATTATAGTCAATCCCTTCCTTCTGAGTGTAGCCTTTCGCCACCAACCTTGCCTTGTAGCGGATATCTTCTTTGTTAGGAAATCCCTCTTTTTTAGTAAACACCCATTTGCACCCAATTGTCTTCTTATTCTTCGGTAATTTAGCTAGCTCCCAAGTTTCATTCTTTCGAAGAGATTGCATTTCTTCATCCATAGCTTTCTTCCACTTATCAACTTCAGAACATTTGACTGCTTCTCTATAAGTGGAAGGGACATCATCATCTACAATTGGAAGTGCATAGGCCACCATATCAGCAAAACGAGTAGGTTTGTGAATCTCACGTCTTGGCTTATTTATTGCAATTGATTCTTGTTGTTGTGAAGGTTCTTGGGTAGGAACCTCTTCTTCTACTTCTTCTTCAATAACATCATCTGTCATAGGAGTGTCACTATCTGTATTAACAATTTTAACTGGATTGATTGTTGATTCAAACTCCACCTGTTTCCCAGTAGACTCCACCTGTTGTGGAATACCCTCAGCATTCTCTTATGTTTTCTTCCTTAACATAGGAGATTCATCAAAAGTAACATCCTTACTGAATATTATCTTCTTCAAATTTGGATACAAAAGCCTATATCCTTTCACCCCTGATGAAATCCCCACGAAAATAGCTTTTTTGGCTCTCGGATCCAACTTAGATTCTTTTACATGATACTAAAAAGAACAACCAAAGACATGTAAAGAATCATAATCAGTAACAGGTTTTCCAGACCATACCTCTAACGGAATTCTACCACCAATCGTTGTTGATGGTAAACGATTAATGAGATGACATGCATAAGTTACTGCCTTAGCCCAAAATTCCTTACCCAACCTAACATTGGACAACATACACTGAACTTTCTCCAGCAACGTTCGGTTCATGCGTTCTGCCACCCCATTTTGTTGTGGTGTGTGTCTAACTGTAAAATGACGTACAATACTTGCATCTTGACAGACTTCTCTAAAAGATTTATTGCAATATTCACCTCCATTATCCGTTTTAAGGTGCTTAATCTTTCTCCCAATCTGAGTCTCAACCATCTTTTTCCAATTAAGGAAAATTCCAAGTACATCATCATTTTTCTTCATCGTGTATACCCAAACTCTTCTGGAAAAATCATCAACAAATATAACAAAATAGTGTTTACCACCCAAAGAGGCTATCCTAGTAGGTCCCCACACATCAGAGTGAACATAATCCAAAAATACTTTTAGTATCATGAATTGTAGTTGCAAATTTTACTCTCGTCTGCTTTCCCAAAACACAATGTTCACAAAAGTCTAATTTACAGGTAGTCACTCCTTTCAACAAGCCTTGATTCACCAAACTGCTTAAGGCTTTCTCACCTGCATGTCCCAAGCGCATATGCCATAGCTTGATCAAATTTGAATCAACATTCTTCTCTGAAACTGCTGCTGCTGATCCAGTAACTGTATTACCATTGTAGTAGTATAAGTTGTTCTTCCTTGTGCCTTTCATTATTACCAATGCACTAGACACAACTTTCAGAACACCATCTCGAATAATTACCCTATAGCCTTTAGATTCTAAAGCTCCCAATGAGATGAGATTCTTCTTTAACTCTGGTGCATACCGAACTTCTGTCAAAACTCTAGTTGATCCATCTTGATTCTTTAACTGAATTGAACCTATCCCCATAGTTTTGCATGACTTATCATTACCTATGAAAACAACTCCATTATCTAGCTCTTCGAAGTTGAAGAACCACTCCTTATGTGGACACATATGATAAGTACAACCCCGTATCTAAAATCCACTCATTTCTTTCGGATATGAATGGTTGAGTGGCCAACGCAAAATCATCGTTATTATGTTCGGCTACATATGCATCAAAAGTACCATTGCCCTTGCCTTTATCTTTCTTCTTTAACTTCGAACAATCTTTCTTCCAATGCCCTTTCTCATGACAAAAAGCACATTCATCTTTATCAGGTCATTTCCTTGATTGTGATCTGCCCCTTCTTTCTTATTTTCGATTCTTACTTCTTCCCTTAACTGTAAGCGCTTTTGCTGCTTCATCCCTATTCTCTTTCTGATCTTTCTTATGAATTTCATAATTAAGCAAAGCTGCACTCACTTCTTCAAAGGACAATTTTTCTTTCCCATGAATAAGTGTAATGCACAAATGATCTAACTCATCAAGAAGAGATCATATCAACAGCATGGCCTTCTGCTCATCTTTGAAGGTTTCATCCAAATTCAACAAATCGGCTAACAAACGGTTGAAATTATCAATATGATCACTAATATTCAAACCTAGTTTCAACTGAAGACGGTAAAGTCTCTTCAACAAATATAGTCGATTCTCATTGCTTTTCTTCATATATTTGTTCTCTAGCGCCTTCCACAATTTACTAGCAGAAGTTTCCTTCATGAACGGATACTTCAGATCTCTACAGAGACATGAGTGAATTAAACCACACGCCTTCGCATTTTGCTTCTCCCAATCTCTTTTCTTAATATCCTCTGGTTTTGTTTCTTCCAGAACAGTATCCAAATCTTGTTGATACAAGACGTCCATAACTTCGCTTTGCCATAAGCCAAAATTATTTCGACCATCAAATTTCTCCACTTCAATTTTTACATACGAAGATAAAGATGCTGCCATTTCTGCTTTACACCAAAAGTTTTATACTAATAGCTTGGTGATCAAATGAATAGTACTCAAAAGGTAAGCTCCCAGGAAAGACTGGAGGGGTCACAAACGGTCCCACTTAAAATCCAATCTCCTTAGACAAATATAGTCTTTTTGACAGAGCTTTCCTAAATTGTAACTATTCCAAAATAACACTCAAGCTCTATAAACAAATATTTAATAGCTAGCTGACGCTCTAGACTATTTCCCCAAAACAATCGAAACCTAGAGCTCTGATACCAATTGTTGTGCAAAATGGAAATTAAAACAAATACACAACTACTAATGCTAACTATTAAATATAAATAATAAATACTAATAAAGCAGAAAAATAAATAAATGCAAAGCGAACAAAGAAAGAACACACCAGAATTTACGTGGTTCGGTATAAAAACCTATGTCTACAGGCGTTGTTGAAAACTTCTACTACCTCTAAAGAAAAATATTACAAAATCTGGGCAAGATCCCAAAACCTAGAAACAAATGGGGAAAAAACAAGAATAATACAAATATATGAATCTTTTTAATTCTTGTTTTTAGATACACAAGTAATTAGCTAAAGAGCCTATTTATATCCCACTAAAGCTTCCACCACATTATATTCTTCAGATGTGGGATGCTAATTAAGCCAAAATCAACATATATATATATATATATATATGATATATTCCACAATACATTTGTGGTATCACTACACTTGACAAAAAAATGAAAGATTATATTCTAAAATTTCTGATTGTATTTTATTATATCTTACTACAACTTAACATATGTCATCAATATTAGTAAATAAAATAAGCTTGAATGTGCTATAGTTAAGTTTGTATGTTGTAGTTTATCAAATAAGATAAAATAAAAGTGTGTGCTTCTCTCATATTCATCATACAAACTTTACTTTTTCTGTAATTAATTGGAGCATTTTGCATTATCTTTGTGAGTTTGCTCGGGTGAAAAATGCAAAGTAAATCTTGAACACCAAAAAGTCTCATTTTGCTACTAGATTACTCCCAAACGATTTTAATTAATTTGTGTAAAATAAAAAATCCATTTTAGAACTAGAAGATTTATATCACGTAAATCTATATTTGTTAATTTACGCGGGTCTAACTGCATTGGTGTTCAATGATATATATGATTTACTTAGATATTTCTGATAATGGTAAATATCTAACACGTTTACTTAAATTTTTCATCCAATCTTATATTTCGGTTGATATATCAAAATATTAGAGTTTTGATGTTAAAAATAATTAATTCTAATTTTTAACGCATCAACCGTCGTCGTAGTATTAAAAGTCAACCTAGGTGGCTGATTAGTGTAAATAAAATTCGAACTTCTTTTTTCCTCTCAAATGGCCACAACCTAATCTCTTTCTCTTCCTCTTCCTCTCTGTTTATACCTCTGTATCAAACTTTTATCTTACAGCTTCCTCATCGTCAATGGCACACTAACCAGTCATAGCTTCCTCTTTGGCAGTTTTGATTTGAGTAAGAGCCAACATTGCCTTTGTACTCGTCTTCTTAGTGCAAGATTCAATTCAGTGGCACCACTAGCTTCATTCTCGTTTTCTTGGAGTCTCTGATTTATCAATTTTCTTCAGAGCAGAACCACTAGATCAATTAGCACATTTGATTGCTAGACACCATTGGCTTCAAATAAGTGTTTTAGTTTTTCATTTTTCATTTTTGTTTTTTATTCGGATTCCAAGAAAATAAAAACAAAAATAAGTTTATCTCGCTTGTTGAATGTCTCTTTGCTTGTGTTCGGAAATTTTTTTTAGGTTTGACCGATGGTTAATGAGATTGTTGATTGTCGATCAAACCACCTATCGGGGCTTTGCCTATGCGACCTAGGTGCTCCTAAGCTACGACTGCTTGGCACATAGTGCTTTCTTATACATTGGTTGTCATATAGGATAGATGAAAAAATTGTATAAAAATATTGGATGTCTATCATTATCCATATATTTTCCTAGATAATGGTAGATAACTAAGAGCAAGATTATCCACCATCATTTTTGATTTTTTTTTTTTTTGAAGTTTTTAAAAATCTAATGACACATCAGTATTAAAAGACCAAAACAGTTGTGTTTTTTTTCCTCATACATTATTTAAACTTAAATTCCTATATCAAAAAAAATTAGCACAAACAAAATATTGACAAATAATCCTTTCTTGATAAGTAGATATACAATATACTTGTCTTTTTTTTTTTTTTAATTTTATATGCCGGTCCACATATTATTAAGTATTTGGGTTTGAAATTGATAAGACAACTGACATGACAAATATATGGACCGTGACACAAAGATTGGATTAAAATGTGGACCTAAGTTTGGGACGTCCACCTAATTTTCAACAAAGAACATTCTATTATGTCTACCATTGTCCTATTTTAGAATTATTTCAATAAAGATGTGTTCAGTTTGGATCCATGTATGAAGACAAAGCATGCAAAGCGTCATGTTTTTCTAGACACTTTCTCTCTCGCTCTCTCTTTCTCTCTCTCTTCCTCTCTATCTCTCTATCTCCATGCCCTATGTATGAATCAAGGCATGCAATGTCCGCCATATTTTACAGTGGATGATATCAAAGTCTGATTTGCACTAGTAGTGGTGATACTTGATTGTCCTTGTGATCCTAAATGTCAAAGGCATAGAAGAATATCTGTATACGAAATGAAACTATAGCCATTCAAAAGCCTTCTACAACTTGAGCTAGACAATCTTTACAAGATTGATGAACTTTTCTACGCAATTTAAACGTATAAGTTCTTTAAATGATTTATATTGAGGATCACCAATATAGACAATTAAATAGGTTTTATTTGCAACTAAAATGAAGTTTCTTATCTATATGTGTGTGTATGTGCGTTGTGTTTGTGTCTGTGTCTATTCACTCTAACAACATTATATTCTATAATCTAATAATTAAGCGTGTCTGTGTGTTTATGCTTTGTGTGTGTCTATGTGTGTTCACTCTAACCACATTATGTACTATAATTTAATAATTGGGTGTGTGTCTGTGTGTGTTCACTCCAACCTCGTTATGTACTATTACTTAATAATTATGGGTGTTCACTCTAACCATGTTATGCATTATAATTTAACAATTGAGAGTGTGCATGTGTCCACTCTAGCCATATTATGCACGCACGTGCTATGTTGTGTGCTATAATTTTAATAATTAAATAGTGTGTCTCTAGCCACATTGTACATTATAATTTAATAATTAAATAGTGTGCGTCATAATCACATAATGTACTATAAGCTAATAATTAAATAGTGTGCATCCAAATCACATGATGTACCATAAGTTAATAATTGTGTGTGCGTGTGCGCGCCAGCGTTCACTCTAACCACATTATGTACTATGATTTAATATTTATGTGTATACTATACTTTCATAATGAAATTATGGTGTGTATGCCTCTAACCACATTGCATACTATAAATTAATAATCGCGTCTGCGCACGCTATAATTTAAAAATTAAATAGTATCGTCAATCACATTATGTACTATAATTTTAATATATATTTATATATATAATTACAGTAGACATCAGTTCGCGGTAAATTAAAAACATGTTTCAGTTACAAAAAAATAATCTTTATCAATGAAGGATATCAATGAACTAATTTGGAGCAATACCTGGTGGGAAACTAAGTCATCCATGAGTCTGCAAATTATTGAGTATGCCTTGACAATTTTAGGTTTTCTAGGTATCCACTCGAAGACTTCTTGGGCTGCAGCATCTCCCTTACCCACAAAAGATATGGTTGCAGCTTTATTTTATATAAATTAATTATGAAACCAACTTGAGGAGATTAATATGTATTCACGTATAAAATGAGATATCATGTGTGCTAAAATTAATTATATATATATGATATATTCTACAATACATTTACAGTATCAATACACTTGATAAAAAAATGAATGATTATATTCTAAAATTGTCGATTGTATTTGATTACAACTCAACATATGTCACTACTGTCAGTAAATAAAATCCAATCTTCAAAATATTCAGCAACTCACAAACCTTTAGGAACATTATTAATTTCATATTTTTCTCCTTTGTGCTAATTAAAATTATAAACACTTTCTCAGCTATTATCAGTTATATTACTTACTTTTACTTAGTCAACATTTATTCTGCTTAATTAATGGCTTATAAACTTTGCATTAACGTTATAACTTTCAATGTGAATTGAGGTGAAAACTTTCTTATCTCGGTCTCTTCTTTTATTAAATATATTGATTTCGGTGCATTCTAACAAGTAAACTCCATTTATTATATACCCACACACACACACGCCACTCATCTAACAAATAGGAAAGTGGTGCAACCACTCTGTAGAATAGTTGAGCTTTAATTTTTGCTTCAGCTTTATGATGGAAATTAAAATCCCATTTTTGCCAATTATATCACAAAGTATGGGGAGACCCTTCTCGTAGTCCAGAGTCGTGTTGCGTACTGCACTTGTAGTGGTTTATCTCAAAAAACCTCCTTTAACTCAATTTTTATTAGATCCCCCGCGCCCCCACCCCTCCCATCCCACCCTAGAAAAAAAGAAAAAAAAAAAAAAGAAGGCAAAAAGAAATGAAAATAACGTTGAGCGTCCATTGTTTACTCCTCCTATTGAACCTTTTAAGGTGCCCAGCATGTTCGCTCTATCTATAATACGGTTAATACTAGATCGTGCGATAAACTAAATTAAAGAATTTGAGATTTAAACTCAAAATTTTCTCTATAGATGTAACGCTAGATCGTGGGACAAATTAAATTTAGCAAATATGGGATTATGCATTTAAAATTGATAAGGTATGTACTATTTCACACATCCCGTTTTAATAAAGTAGTTGAGTACTTTTTCTTCATCTTTGTGATAGGTATTTAGAAACAAATGCACACATCTCAAATGAAAGAAAATTTAAGGTAAATTTGCCAACTCCTCTATTGCATGCCCTATGATAAAGGTTTAAGTCTTAGCTTATACATATATTTAGTTCTATCATACTCTTGCCATACATTGTATAAGGTAGTTTCTTTATTGATGTTTTTTAAATGTCCTCCTAATCAATCTCAAATTTCTAGATGCCTCGTGTGGAATTAGGATTTAATTAAGAAAGAAGCTGTGAAACGATTTGGACAAAGACAATTATTCGGAGACTATTTGTAATTAACATGATCTAGTGCATCTAATCTCCGTTCGCACTTATTTTTCTTACGTCTAAAGAAGACAAAGGGTATGTGTTTCCTATGAGAATAAATTGTGAAAGGAAAGAAAACGTGTCATGATTCTCTTCTTCTTGAGTAAGTTTTACTGCATATGTTCCGTATATTGCTGGCCTGTCAAAGCTACATTGCATATCGACGCCTATAAATACCTGAACAAGAACACACCATGACTCATACAAGCCAAGCAAGCACAGGAAGCTATTAGTTAAACTACTCTCCAACTATAAATAGAAAAAAGCACAATGTCTCTTCAAGTTTCAGTGCTGGATGCTACCTCCGTCCAAGATAACCGGCAGCGTCGCTCGGCAAATTATCATCCTAGCATATGGGGGGATTATTTCCTCTCTTATGCTGGCGATGAATCCTTGGTAAAGATGCTCATTTTTTAAGTTATTAGTTTAGTTAGACATAATCCATTTGCATATTTCTATTGTATACGCACTTTTGATCTAATTGAATAATGTTACATATAAGTACAACTTAAAGTGATAATCAAATAGGTTTGATTTGTGATTATGTCATTTGATTAAAAAGATAATCTCATCATTACCTATAATAATACTACTGTAAAATATCTTCAGGTGAAAATCAAAATTTGAGAACAAAATCATGTCCAAGTTTGACTCCAAAACGGATAGCATTGTATTTTTCGTTAAAAATGTCTTGACAAGACATGCATGTCCATGGCAATATTATAATTAAGCTCTTGCAATATCTATACGTTGTTGTCAAACCATTACTAATCTGCTCTATTTCTTCAATTTGGCTGTTCAGAAAGCTGATGATGTGAATGCTTACCTTCTGGAATTGAAGGAAGAAATCAGAAAAATGTTAGTGGCAGATGTCAACCCTTCACGGAAATTGGACTTGATTGATGCTCTCTATCGCTTAGGCATATCTTATCATTTCGAAACCGAGGTTGATGAAATCTTAGAAAAAATACACAAAAACCACCATGTCTCTAGTCTTGAAGAGGACAATGATGACGACCTCCATTCCATTTCTCTTGAATTTCGCTTACTTAGGCAACATGGTCATAAAATGTGCAGTGGTATGCTATCTTTTTTAATCGTACTAATTCTTCCAAGAAGCAGCCGAGCCTGATCATTTTGGTTATAATGTGTTTGTGTTGAATCTATCAGATGTGTTCAACAAGTTCAAGGACAGCGGAGGAAACTTCAAGGAATCCCTTGTAACAGATGTTAAAGGAATGTTAAGCTTGTATGAAGCTACACATCTCAGGGTGCATGGAGAAGATATACTAGAGGAAGCCCTTGCTTTCACTACCAGACACCTTGAATCATTGACAACCCAATTCAGTTCCTCACTTGCAGATCAAGTGAAGCGTGCCTTGAATCGACCGATTCGTAGGGGCTTACAAAGGCTAGATGCAAGACATTACATGTCGGTTTATCAAGAAGATCCTTTGCACAACAAGGCCGTACTGACCTTCGCAAAGCTAGATTTCAACATACTGCAAAAAATGCACAAGAAGGAACTCAGTGACATAACAAGGTACATATCTATGTATATATAAAATTTGATATGGTTGCTTGTAAGCATCTCAAGCTTCACAGCTAATTGGGTTCTTCTTTTAAATGTAATTTAGGTGGTGGAAAAATTTAGACTTTTCGCGTAAGTTGCCTTTCGCAAGGGATAGAGTGGTGGAGTGCTATTTCTGGACATCGGGAGTGTATTTTGAGCCAAAATATGCTTTGGCTAGAAGGATGTTGACCAAAGTGATTGCCATGACTTCCATTATTGATGATATCTATGATGTTTATGGTACTATTGAAGAACTTGAGGCTTTTACCTCAGCAATTGAGAGGTAATTTTCATTCATTTCTCTACTTCAATTTTGTTACGGTAATCCGATGTTCATGTTTGAAATTTTTTTGTTTTTTTTAGGTGGGATATCAGTGCCGTAGATCAACTGCCTGAGTACATGAAATTCTGTTATGAGGCTCTTCTAGATGTTTACAAAGAAAATGAACGGGATTTTGCCTCCGAAGGAAAACTGTTCCGCTTGGATTATGCGAAAGAAGCAGTGAGTTTCATCATTCAATGGTTTAACTATTTGATATGTTTAATGTACGTAACAAAAAGGGATTTTGATTGTAATTTGGCTTTTGTTCAGATGAGGGAATTAGTTAGACATTACTTCTTGGAGGCAAAATGGTGTCACCAACAGCACGTACCTAGAATGGAGGAATATATGCCTGTTGCATTAGTTACCGGTGCCTACAAAATGTTGGCAACCACTTCTTTTGTGGGAATGGGAGATTTTGCAACCAAAGAAGCTTTTGAATGGTCGTCCAGCTTCCCCAAGATGGTTCAAGCTTCCTCAGTTATTTGTAGACTCATGGATGATATGGTTTCTCACAAGGTACAACACTAAATTTCATCATTTGTCAGCATCTGGGAGTTATGTTAACATATATATCTCTGTTTCGTACGAGTAAATAATTTTTCAATGATTAAAAAAAAAAAAAATCAGAATTGATTCGAAAAATATGGTGGAGCCAATATTTTTAGATGGGGTCAAGTTAAAAATTAAAATTCAATTTGGCAAAAGAAAAATAAAAATAAAAATAGGAATCAGAGAGAAATATGTTCAGTCAAAATAATACTAATAATAATAACAATAAAAAGTAACAGCATTGTAGCTGGGCTGTCTTTCTTTTATTTATTTTTTCTTTTTTTTAATTTTAAATACAAATTGGACTGTCATAACCAAACAAAAAACTTATGAGAGCGACTTGCTAGAATTGACACTACATATTACAGTAGGAATGGCTGAACACATATTTGTTCATCTTCCATTGATTGGGGGGACCACAGTCCCTGTAGGCCCCCCATATGTCCACCACAACACATGTTCATGACCAACCAATAATCCTATGACCCTTTACTAATCTAATTTTCTTGAATTCTTCTTTTTAACTAACAAGTAGCTATTACCTATGCAGTTTGAGCAAAAGAGAGGGCATGTGGCTTCAAGTGTTGAGTGTTACATGACACAATACGGAGCAACAGAAGAGGAAGCCCGTGAGGAATTTCGGAAACAAGTTAGAAATGCTTGGATGGATATAAACGAGGAGTGCCTCCACCCAACCGCCGTACCAATGCCTCTCCTAACACGAATTCTGAATCTTGCTCGTGTTATAGATGTCCTCTACAAGGACGAAGATAGCTACACACATGCTGAAGTCTTTCTGAAGGATCATGTTGCTTCTCTTCTTATCAATCCCGTGCCACTATGAGCATGGTGTTAATTAGGATCAAATCAAATTTTACAGTTCACATATATCTGTCTACCGAACAAAAGCAAGCATGCATAAGCTTGAATATGCTATAGTTAAGTTTGCATGCTGAAGTTTATCAAATAAGATAAAATAAAAGTGTGTGCTTCTCTCATATTCATCATACAGACTTTACTTTTTCTGTAATTAATTGGAGCAATTTGCATTATCTTTGTGAGTTTGCTCGGTTGAAAAATGCAAAGTAAATCTTGAACACCAAAAAGTCTAATTTTGCTACTAGATTACTCCCAAACGATTTTAATTAATTTGTGTAAAATAAAAAATCCATTTTAGAACTAGAAGATTTATATCACGTAAATCTATATTTGTTAATTTATGCGAGTCTAACTGCATTGGTGTTCAATGATATATATGATTTACTTAGATATTTCTGATAATGGTAAATATCTAACACGTTTACTTAACTTTTTCATCCAATCTTATATTTCGGTTGATATATCAAAATATTAGAGTCTGGAGGTTAACAATAATTAATTCTAATTTTTTACGCATCAATCGTCGCTGTAGTATTGAAAGTCGACCTAGGTGGCTGCATTAGTGTAAATAAAATTCAAACTTCTTTTTTCCTCTCAAATGGCCACAACCTAATCTTTTTCTCTTCCTCTTCCTCTCTGTCTGTACCTCTGTATCAAACTTTTATGTTACAGCTTCCTCATCGTCAACAGCACACTAACCAGTCATAGCTTCCTCTTTGGCAGTTTCGATTTGAGTAAGAGCCAACATTGCCTTTGTACTCGTCTTCTTAGTGCGAGATTCAATTCAGTGGCACCACTAGCTTCGTTCTCGTTTTCTTGGAGTCTCTGATTTATCGATTTTCTTCAGAGGAGAACCACTAGACGAATTAGCACATTTGATTGCTAGACACCACTAGCTTCAAATAAGTGTTTTAGTTTTTCATTTTTCATTTTTGTTTTTTTATTCAGATGCCAAGAAAATAACAACAAAAATAAGTTTATCTTGCTTGTTGAATGTCTCTTTGCTTGTGTTCGGAAATTTTTTTTTAGGTGTGACCGATGGTCAATGAGATTGTTGATTGTCGATCAAACCGCCTATCGGGGCTTTGCCTATGCGACCTAGGCGCTCCTAAGCTACAACTGCTTGGCACATAGTGCTTTCTTATACATTGGTTGTCATATAGGATAGATGAAAAAATTGTATAAAAATGTTGGATGTCTATCATTATCCATATATTTTCCTAGATAATGGTAGATAACTAAGAGCAAGATTATCCACCATCATTTTTGTTTTTAGAATTCTAATGACACATCAGTATTAAAAGACCAAAATAGTTGTATTTTTTTTTTCTCATACATCATTTAAACTTAAATTCCTATAACAAAAAATTTTAGCACAAACAAATTATTGACAAATAATCCTTTCTTGATAAGTAGATATGCAATACACTTGTCCATTTTTTTTTTTTTTTATATGCCAGTCCATATATCATTAAGTATTTGGGTTTGAAATTGATAAGACAACTGACATGACAAATATATGGACCGTCACACAAAGATTGGATTAAAATGTGGACCTAAGTTTGGGACGTCCACCTAATTTTCAACAAAGAACGTTCTATTATGTCTACCATTGTCCTATTTTAGAATTATTTCAATAAAGACATGTTCAGTTTGGATCCATGCATGAAGACAAAGCATGCAAAGTGTCATGTTTTTCTGGACACTTTCTCTCTCTCTCTCTCTCTCTCTCTCTTCCTCTCTATCTCTCTATCTCCATGCCCTATGTAGGAATCAAGGCACGTAGTGTCTGCCATATTTTACAGTGGATGATATCAAAGTCCCATTTGCACTAGTAGTGGTGGTACTTGATTGTCCTTGTGATCCCAAATGTCAAAGGCATAGAAGCATATCTGTATACGAAATGAAACTATAGCCATTCAAAAACCTTCTGCAACTTGAGCTAGACAATCTTTACAAGATCGATGAACTTTTCTACACAATTTCAATGTATAAGTTCTTTAAATGATTTATATTGAGGATCACCAAAATAGACAATTAAATAGGTTTTATTTGTAACTAAAATGAAGTTTCTTATCTATATATGTGTGTGTATGTGTGTTGTGTCTATTCACTCTAACAGCATTATATTCTATAATCTGATAATTAAGCGTGTTTGTGTGTGTATGCTTTGTGTGTGTCTATGTGTGTTCACTCTAACCACATTATGTACTATAATTTAATAATTGGGTGTGTGTGTGTGTGTGTGTGTGTGTGTGTGTTCACTCCAACCTCGTTATATACTATAACTTAATAATTGTGTGTGTGTTCACTCTAACCATGTTATGCATTATAATTTAACAATTGAGAATGTGCATGTGTCCACTCTAACCATATTATGCATGCACGTGCTATGTTGTGCGCTATAATTTCAATAATTAAATAGTGTGTGTCTATCTCACTATAATTTAATAATTAAATAGTGTGTCTCTAGCAACATTGTGTACTATAATTTAATAATTAAATAGCGTGCGTCCAAATCACATAATGTCCTATATGCTAATAATTAAATAGTGTGCTTCCAAACCACATGATGTACTATAAGTTAATAATTGTGTGTGCATGTGCGCACGAACGTTCACTCTAACCACATTTTGTGCTATGATTTAATATTTATGTGTTTACTATACTTTCATAATGAAATTATGGCGTGTATGCCTTTAAGCACATTACATACTATAAATTAATAATTGGGTCTGTTCACGCTATAATTTAAAAATTAAATAGTATCTTCAATCACATTATGTACTATAATTTTAATATATATATATATATATATAAAATTATAGTACACATTGCTTAGAGAGAAATTAAAAACATGTTTCAGTTACAAAAAAATAATATTTATCAATGAAGGATATCAATGAATTAATTTGGAGCAGTACCTGGTGGGAAACTATGTCATCCATGAGTCTGCAAATTATTGAGTATGCCTTGACAATTTTAGGTTTTCTAGGTATCCAATTGAAGGCTTCTTGGGCTGCAGCATCTCCCTTACCCACAAAAGCTTTGGTTGCAGCTTTATTTTATAAAAATTATTTATGAAACCAACTTGAGGAGATAAATTTGTATTCATGTATAAAATGAGATATCATGTGTGCTAAAATTAATCATATATATTGTTGTGCACATCGGAAATTAAAACAAATACACAACTACTAATGCTAGCTATTAAATATAAATAAGAGATACTAATAAAGCAGAAAAATAAATAAAAGCAAAGGGAACAAAGAAAGAACACATCATAATTTATGTGGTTCGGTATAAAAACCTACATCCACGGGCGCTGCTGAAAACTTCTACTACCTCCAAAGAAAAATATTACAAAATCTGGGCAAGATTCCAAAACCTAGAAACAAATGGGGCAAAAACAAGAATAATACAAATTTATGGATCTTTTTAATTCTTGTTTTTAGATACACAAGTAATTAGCTAAAGAGCCTATTTATATCCCACTAAAGCTTCCACCACATTATATTCTTCAGATGTGGGATGCTAATTAAGCCAAAATCAACAAATCTCCACCTTGACGTATTAGCTTTCAGCAATGTCTTTAAATATGTCTTTTTAGACTTTCAAAATATTGATCAAGTCCAAACAATGGTTGAACTTGATTACCATCACCACTTTGGTCATCATATCTGCAGAATTATTAGCAGTCCCAATTTTCTGTAAGAGAATCGTCCATTCACTCATTATTTCCCGCACAAAGTGATATCAGACATCAATATGCTTGGTGCGAACATGGAATACTGGGTTCTTTGCTAAATGAATGACACTTTGACTATCCGAGTGAATAGTAATATTCTTCTGTCTCATTCCCAACTCTACAAGTAATCCTTGTAACCAAATTGCTTCCTTTCACAGCCTCTGTCATTGCCATATACTACGTTTCTGTCATAGACAAAGCAACTGTTGACTGTAAAGTAGACTTCCAACTTACTAGAGCTCTTGCTAAAGTGAATGCATATCCAGTAGTTGACCGTCGTTTATCTAAATCACCAGCATAATCTGAATCAATGACAGGCCCTTCTCCTTACTAGGCCTGCCGGCCGCCTTACAGTAGCCCTCCAGCGGATATCTGATCCAACTGGAAGGTTCCTGTAAAGCTACACCGTTTACTTTTAAAAACTTTCTGTTAATACAGAAACGTGGTAAAATTTTTCTTTTTATTTAAACATTTATAAAACGGATTTATAAAAATTTGGACAACATAACAGCTATTTTTCAAACGTGACACCCTGTAAATTTCAAAATTTAACACTTCTATGTCAAACATATCTTCACTACTGGGCCTCTGGCCCTTAAATTATTTCCATAATCCAACCACAAACATTTTTCAATGTAGAATTCATAAATATAGTTTCATTCCACTCAAGACAAATAGATAAATTAATTTATCAAAACTTAATTGTATAAATACAAAATACTATATACACTCAAAATATAATTTACAAATACTCATTCAAAACTTCATGGAATGCATGACATATACTTTTGACTAAACTTATGCAGTGATGCTGTCGCGTCAGGCCATTTACGCGTCTGATGGAGCCTCATCCGGTTGACGGCTCATTCCTGTACCTGGGGAGGATTTTAAAAAAATACGAAAATAGGGTGGTGAGTATAAAACTCAGTGAGTGGTTAAAGTAATCTAACTGTATGATGGTTTAAACTAACTCGTCCCAAAAACGGTTGGAAAATAAACTTTTAAGTTTTGAAACTCAAAATGATTTCTCGCATTCTAAGATTAATTTCGATCATTTACTCGTTTAAATATCTCGTATAGTAAAATAATTAATTCATATACTAAAATATATCTCGCCAAAAGGATAGCTTCTTATTAATATATTCTTTTTGAAAAGTATATATTTTCTCAAAATACTTAATAAATTAATGATCTTTCTATAAATTTATAAAAATCAAATGGAGAAACTTTTTCGAAAATATTAACTAATAATCTTTCTGTAACTTTATTACAATTACAAAACTGAGAAATTTTCTTTTCATAAACCTTTCTTTATTTCTAAAAACTGGAAATCAGTTTTAATTTAATAAATTCTTTATTTTCCAAAACGGGAAATAATTTCTAATTTAATAAACTTCAAGTCGTTTTAAAATGCTTTTCTCTTTTTATCTCGCCAAAGGCAACCCAGGGAAACTTAGCCCATCGTGACGGAATCTCTCAACGCCACTAGAGCTCGGGATACTACTAGGCGTAGTCGCAGATGCGGGAAAACTTTCTTGGGGTTACGATCCCCTCCCAACATCAGGCAGATCTACGCTACCGTATAAGTGCAGAGGGCGACTGACAGACTCGACTCAATCCCCCTAAGTTAGTGTTAGTAACTAACTCTCCCAACTGCTCTTGCCATACACGTATACGGTACTTCGGCCGGTAATCTCTGGGGGCTAGGGTAAACCCAAGGCATTTAAATATTTTCATAATAAAACTCTTGCTTTTCTTTTCTTTAATAAAAATTTTACTTTTCTTTTCTTTGATTTCTTTAAAATAAAACTTTACTTTTTCTCAGGCCAAAGCCTATTATTTGTAAATAACTTTAGTAGGTGTAATTCTCGAATATAATTACTCAATATACTAAATTACTTTAATACTCAAATGATCATACTTTCGATTTAATAAAATATTCATGCAATTCATATAAAAATTATCTCATACTAAAGAAAATATAAAATCACATAATAAACTCTTTTACTAAAACAACAACTAAACAACTCAATTCTCATATTATAATTTTCTTTTCTAATCTCAACTTTGTAATTGAAATTGATTTTTTTTTTTTGAAATATCTCATTAACTTACTTTCATGCATGTATATGCATCAAAAGCCACTAATTTACTTTAATTAAAAATACATGCAATTGTAATATAACTTCAAGCAATATACATGCATAATAATATTCAAAGAAATATGCTAGAATTGCAATAAACTTAATAGTTAAAATAATGTTCATGGCATTTCAATAAAACAATTCAAAAATATATAAAACCACTCACTAGTCATTTCCAATTGCTTCACCACCACTCCAACTCTTCCTTTTTATTCTTGAAGTTTTCCTACAATATCATCCAATCAAAATTCTTGGTTTAGGACTTAAAGATATTCCAATTTCACTTCACTACAATTTCATATATCAATACATAACCATATTATATCTTTGAAAATCTTCCCTTCACTTTCTAACTCCAAAATCTCCACATCCAAACTCATCAAATATCCATAATTTATTCACTTTAGATCCAATACATGCTTTATTAATAAATCATTTAGTCTAACTCAATATATATACATACTCAATAAATCCACCAATTTATCTTATCTTCCAATAAAATTTCATATCAAAATCAATTCATTCCTTTTTGTGCTAAAGAATTGAAACACATCATAATCACCATCCAAGACAAATACTCATTCATTCAAGAACTTCATCATTCACTCACATAGGTTTCCAATAAAAAAAATATATTAACTAGTCAATTAATTTATCCATCAACATATATTCTCAAGAAATTCACAATCCCATCAACTTTCAAATCTATATTCTCACATCCATTTCCATTTATTTCTTTGGCATTAGAGCACTCAAACATTTCATTATCATCATCAAAGTACATACCATTTATTTGATGACAAATTCACCTTCACACTTAACTTTAACCAACTCAATTATCCAACTTCCACTTTTCCATTTCTCTTGCATTCTTTGATACCAACCAACTTATTTTCATTCCATAATCTCATATAATTCACTTAATCATTTAAAATAAGCTCAACTTGTATAAAAACAACAATTTCATTTGCACTAATATAATTATTCAACATTCAAATTTCCAACTTTCTTGCACCTTTTTAATTCTAATCACTATAAACTCATATCCAAACCTCATACCACTTCTTCACATATTAGAATCACTTAAATACATGCAAAACACCATAATCCATACACTAATATATAACAATTTCATTCATCCTTTTCATCTCAACAAATAATCACACCAAAAACACTTCAACCATCATTCATTAAATCAATTATAGCCTTAAATTAAAAGAATCAAATAATATCATCAACTTCTACTTATCAAATCCTAAACCCTTACCTCTCCAAAATTGATCCAAGCTCCTTGATTCTTTTCCTTCACTTCCAAGTTTAGATTGAAGATGATAAACCTTGATTTAATCCAAATAATTCATCAAAACCTCATATAGTTCCATAACAAAGAAAACCCGTCAACCAAATACAAAATCACTTCCCTTACCTTCAATCTTTCTTGATGAAGATGGATGGGTTTGGGAGATCACAAAGCTTGGACCATCTCTTCTTCTTCTTCTCCTCCTCCTCTTCACGACCTGCAGACTCCTTCTTCCCTCACGGTTCTGCCCTGCTCACGCACCAACCCTCTCTCTTTCGGTTTCTGTTTTGTCTTCACGGTTCCAGCTTTGCTCTCACGGTTTTCAGCACCTATTTCCAGCTTGTCTCTCACGAATTCTTCTCCTTCCTCACGGCCTACAAACTTCTTCTTCTTCTTCCAGTTCTGCTCGGTTCTGCTCCTCACGTCCAGCTCTCTCTTTGCCTCTCGGTTCTGTTTCCTGCACGATCTTCTCTCTCTCAATTTCAGCTTGCTTCTCACGATTTTCTTCAGCTCTTAACCGACTTCTCTCTCTCCTATTCAGCTATCAAGCATTCATATATATACTAGCCCTCTTTTAAATGTCAAATTTGCCTTTAAATTAATTCCAAATCACACATGTGCCACTAATGACTACTCTCCTTTCTTTTCCTCTATTTTGGTTTCTGCTCTGGCACATTGTCAGCTTTGCTACCCGATTTCTTCTCCTTCTCCACCGACTTATCTTCCTCTCTTTCAGCTATCACACACTCACTTATATACTAACACTTGATCCATGCCAATATGGCCTTTAGAATAATTCTAAAATCACACAATTGCCATTACAATGCATGGAGACATTTGGTTGGCCAATTATATCATCCAATTCCTTAATAACAACTCATTCCATTTCATTAATTAACTCTCAACCAATCAATTGCTTTTTGACTTAAAGATGTCACAACCTTATTGGCTTTCATTCAAGCACATAGATTGTGCTTCTTTAACACATAACATCTCCTATACATTTAATATTACAATTAACTTAAATTTTAATCCTCACTTAACGTCAATAAATCCCAAAAATATTTCATGATCACCCTATCATCAAATTGACTATGCAATACTCTAATTGGGTGTCTTAACATTTAATTTCATGCTTTGAAAAATTTAATCGGCTATGAACTCATTAAAATTCTCAACGTTTCCTACGAGGGTATTTTTATCAATAAATACTCGGAACCTTTAAAATCTATTCAAATGAACTCATTTTTACTCCGTTTCAGTTTCTGATACCTCTAATTTATATTCTGGAGCTTATGATATCCGGGGTCCATTTTTCGAAAATCATTATTCACACGGACAATATTCATCGAAAATACTATTCATCTGAAAATACTATTCACCAATAATTTTATTTCACGAAACTTGAGAAAATATTCCTTTTCCCGAAAATCACTATTCACTCAAAAATACTTTTCATACGAAATCACTATTCATCTGGAAACACTATTCCGTCCGAAAATACCCTTTATCCGGGAAACACTATTTCTCCCAGGAAAATGAAATTCCGGATCTCAAAATCAACATATCCGATTGCAAACTGACAAAGTGAATTTTCCTTATGAAATACCAAACCAAAATCTACGGTTTTTAATAAGTACCGTAGAATCCATTTCACAGCTTGCCAATGTCCTTTACCAGGATCATGCATATACCTGCTCACAACTCTAACTGCTTGTGAAATGTCAGGTCTTGTACACACCATAGCATACATCAGGCTACCAACTACATTGGAATACAGAACACGAGACATGTACTCTCGTTCTTCATCAGTACTTAGAGATAATGATGCACTTAACTTGAAATGAGGAGCAAGTGGTGTACTTATAGGTTTTGACTGTTCATATATACCAAAACGCTGTAATACCTTCATCAGATATTGCTTCTGAGTCAAACAAACCTTACCTTTTCCTCTATCTCTACTAATCTCCATACCAAGAATCTTCTTAGCTTCACCCAAATCCTTCATTTCAAACTTTGAATTCAACTGAGTTTTCAGGTTCTTAATCTCTGATGGGTAAATTCCTAATGCACTAATTACAGTAGATCGCGTGCAAGTATACACGGTCACAATGTAATATAGTGGCAAATCAAGGTCGTTCCCGTAGGGACAATTGCTAATTTTACGTACCAATTACCAAAATTGCATGATAATAATTTTATCCAAACTATCAAAACTAAAAGAGAATTGAATTCAAATAAAATAAAATAATTAATAAAAGAAAAAAAATCGAATAAACAAACAAATTAATTGATGGAACTAACAGCAGATGAGTAGATCTAAGGCACAATTTCACCTTTTTATTTCATCAACCTATTCTCATTTTATTTACACAAAAATAATCACTTTTATATTGTATTTAATCGGGTAACTCTAGATTAATTACCAGCCTCTTTCGAACGGTAAAGTAATATTATCCAGGATAATTAATCTACTATATGTCTATGCAAATTAAATAATCGTGAATTCATTAAGTTTCAATTACCCATATATGATTACACAATCCTACAGGTATATGTCTATCCTATATGGATTATGCCATTCTATTGACGTCTAACACATGATACCTTTGTCAAGCGCATCATAATCACAAGATCTATCAATTAACAGGCCTTATTTAATTGATAGCATTAAGTTCCAATAGAATAGAATACAAATATAAAAGAAATAATAATTAATTAACATAAAAAATCATTGAATAGGCGATGGAATAAATTGGCTACATTGTAGCCTTAGAAATTAAAATTAGTTCAACATATTGTAGAATAACACAGTGCACAAAATTAAAATAAAAATATTTGACATTGAAATAATCAAACAAAAAGATGAAATAGTCATTGTGTTGTTCTCTGAGATGTTTCTTGAACTTGAATAACTAGAGCAGGTTGAATTCTAGCAACGTTGAGAGTGTCTGTAACTCCACTTCTCTGAAACTCTTCTGCTGCCGTCCAAAAAGAAAATAGAAAACCCTAAAAACCAAGACAAGCCGAAAAACTCCCCCCTGAGCATGAAAAAAATGAATTTATAGGATGAGGGAGAGAGATTTTTTCTAGCATCAAATTTATTTCCCTGATTTTCTTCTCATTTAATTCCATGATACTTTCCTAATTCAATTCCATGATACTCTCTCTAAAGTATCATAAATAATCCTCTTGAATCTTCTGCATTAAATGCCATGATTTTCCTTTAAATAATCATTAAAGCTTTGACTTCAATTTCCTCAAATAAAATATCTTCTTCCATGCAATTAAATTCCTTCCAAAATGAGATTAAGAGCTTTTAAAGCATGTATCAATTACTGCCCAAATTACTGGATATGCTCCCATTAATTTTGGTGCAAGAATCTCTCCTATTGGGCTTCCAAAATTGGCTTGTAAAAAATTGCAAACAGGCCCTCAGCTTTTATAAATTACACTTTTATCCCAAAAATTACACTTCAACCCTTCATCCAAATTCTGCACAAAACACTCAGAAAACATTAGTACATCCCTAATTACTCGAGTTTTCATCACAAAAACATAGGCTAAGGATATAAAATCGTGCATAATTTTAGCCCGATTAAATACCCCCAAACCTAGATCTTTGCTCGCCCTCGAGCAAAGATCTAAAGAAAAACCAAAAACAACAAAAATCAAAATCACATCCACTTTCGTAGGTAAACACGATGGCATTTAGCATATGCCACAAGCCTTTAAACCTCTAGGTGTCTCTAGTAGGAGGAGTTGTGTCTCCTGAGGGTTTACCAGCTACGATACCCACAAACGTAAAAAATCAAGTTCGAACTTAATAATAAATCTTCTAGTGCTATCTTCAAGAAAAATCACTCCACTTGAGATCTTGAACCTCGACTAAAAATAAGTCACTAGTAATCCTCACACAGTCATCCGTCTTCTCCAACTTATCACCCAGCACTCGAATTTCGAAAATACTACGCATACACACCATGGCCTTATTTCGCCTCGACTCTACACCTCACTAGAAATCACTCATCATATTTTATTCCTCAGAGTCCTAAGGCGAGACTCTCACAACATACAAGCATTTAGGAGTTTATGCATCAATAAGAATTCAAGTCTTCATAATGTTTGTATAATAAATTATGAATTAAAAACGTTAAGTACAAATCACGTCTCTTGAAAGAATTAGACATCTAAAGACAGTGCAACACCTATGATTCTGGCTCTAAGTAATCATGATCTCCTATTAATCAGTAGGTCTTCCAAAATGGTGTAACGGGGCTTGGGGTTTTGGGTCACAAGGAACTGGAATAAGGTCTACAAAGAGGAGCTTGAATTTTACTAGAAATTATTCCTAGCATCTCCAAAGTTGTTGCAATTGACACCGAGCTCAAAGTCTTCAATTAAACCTCATCTCCTTTATTTCATCCTCAAATATATATATATATATATATATTTTTTTCTTTTTCTTTTTTCTTTTTTTTTGGCTTAACACATCTCCCCCAAACCTAAATTTTTCTACACCCATCAACTCCCTTCTTCCATCTTTTAGCACTTTCTCTTTAAAATCCAAGCTCCTAGGGTAAGGCTTATATTTTAATTTGGCTAGGACAAGAATAAATTGTAGGGACGAAAGAAAATAAAGGCTAATATGTGTTTGGCTTCAAATTGGTTTTAGACGCACACACAATTTAGGTTCGGTAATTTTTGGTTTCGTTGCCTTTTTCTGGAGTTAATCACACACATGTGCCTGCCTCATGCCAATAGGTTCACATAACAACTCAAAGTTTCAGAAATCATAAAGAGTTGCAATTATTTTCTGCCCTTAAAGTCCAAGCAAAGCCTAAAGAGACCAACTAATCATAAAAATTTTCTGAAGAGTGTTTAAGAGTGGAAACGAATAAATTCCCTCTGAAATGAAACGATATGGCTCAAAAGTTCTCACATAGGTAGTCTCCACTAATAGACCACATCTATGCATGCACAATATCTCTACATTCTCCTACTAGGTTTAAAGCCTTTGATAACATCAAACCATGTTTCAGACTTCCATGGCTCATCCCTAGTCAAAATTACCAATCACAAAGCACAATAATTCTCTTGTTAATAGCACATGGTCAATTTATTAATCAAGTTTGAAACATGAATGTTTCCACCCCCAAACCTAGTCCAAACATTGTCCCCAATGTTTGAAAGAAACTAAGTCTAGGAGGACAAAAAGAATAATAACAAAATTAATAATGATAACAAAAAAGATAAAAATCAAAAAATCAAAAATCAAAAGCAACATTAGATAAAAAATGAAGAAATAAGCACACGCCAACCAAACAAATAAAATAAAAATTAGGCAAAAGATAAAACACAAACATAAACACTATGATAAAAGAAAATAATTTATTTTGAAGACAAACGAAAGACACTGACGACAACTTAAAAGAAATCATGCTAGAACCTAAACAAAAAAAAAATAAAAGAAGCTAACAATAAAACTCCCTAATGACCCTTAATGATTTATTAACTAAAAAATTAAATTATTAAATTCTAAGTCACAGACTCAACCAACTAACAATTAATGATAATCCTAAGACTCGACGGATGAAGACTCTTAATGGGACTCTTAATCATGGCTTGAGTTCGCGCAGGCGGTCCAAGATTTTATGTTGATTGTACTCCAAGGTGGTAGAACGAGTCTCCACGAAGTGAACTTGATCTTTTAACTCCATGACATGCTGCATTATGTTGCTGTTCTGGTTCAACACAAAACTCAGGTGTTCTGCCAACTCATACACCCACTGTGGATAAGGTGTGTAAACAGGAGGCACGAGAGGGTCATCCAGCATGGGGGCCTTCATTTTTGCTTCCTTAACCGATGTCTCTAGCTTGGACACTCCTTCCGCACCATGTTCTGGTTCATTCTCTGCATTTGAAACTTCCTCAGATGGATCAATCTCTATACTTGATTCAAGAATCACAATCGGGTCATCTATCTTTGTCTTCCCGATGCGTTTGCTGCTTTCCGAACCACACTGCCTGACCCTTTTTCTGGAACTACCATTGGATTCACTTCCGCCTCTTGTCAGAACCATGATTAAGAGTGCACAAAGGTGGACAACACTTAAACCTTTTCTTGACAGAATTCTATGACTCTTGACAGACTTCAAACACACTCAATTTATAGACTCCAAGCTTCCTAAATCACACAAAAAGAAAAGGAAAAGAAATCGTACCTAAAAGGAAAGGAGACCAGAATTTAACTGGTAAGTTGAAGGTCTATACTGAAGAGGAAATATACTCAGCATCTCGCAAATCTTTCGCGCACAAAAGTAGCAAAGTCTGAAATCCAAGTCACCTCCCTTTTTTTTTTTTCCTAAACGAAATTGGGCATGAGCACTATGGAAAATTGCCTATTCTTTCATCCAAGATCCTACATGCAAAAGTAAGCCCTCGAATTATTTCTTTCCCAAATTCATCTGCACCCTGTTTTGGAGTTTTTCCAAATTCATCGCTCTTTTTTCGTTCACTTCTTTTGTGTGACTCTTTCACCCTTATCCTTTGAGTTAGATGTACCAATCTAACCTTTGTGTGATTGCACCATACCTACAAAAAAATATATATATATATATCACAAAACAGACACCAAAATTAGCACATTGGAAATAAAGAGTCTAGGAGACCTTTAATCAAACACCTGCTGTGCATTGTTTGTGCCTCATGGTTTCCATAATTAACACCACATTAACACTCCACTTCATCATACTTTTAATCACAAAACAACCACAACCCATTTGTATTAACAAAAATTCACATGCATGACCACTAGTAGCATCAAACTTACCCAAGTAAAACCATTAAAATACCAACTTTCGAAGCTTGTTTTCTATCAACGTGAAGCTTATACTACATGCAGTTTATGGAAATTAAATCATACCTGTATGGTTGATGCATCAAAAGAATAGAAATGATTGATTGAAAGAAGAAGTGATGAAGAAATGTGGATAAATGGGTAACGGCAGTAACTGATGAAAACAAACTGGAGAGAAAAATGTCGAATAACAAAGTGGAGTAAAAGTTGCATAAAAAATTAATTGTTTCACTTTTCTTTGCTCGTTTTTTTTATGCACTTGAAATTGTTTCTTTCCAATGTTTGAGATGTGCACTACAAACCGATTGATTTTTTGCATGTGCTATGGTGTATGTTATGTACACCGTAGCACAAATGGTGCACAAATTTTTTTTTTTTTTTTTTGAAATAAATTGACCACTTGTGCACACTCCGTCGTTCACCTAGCAAAAGTAAAAACCCAAAATTATAACACTGAAATAAAAATAAAAATAAGAAACTAAAGAAAGTAATAAAAAATAAATAAATAAATAAATAAAATTGAAAAACTTGGGTTACCTCCCAAGAAGCGCTAGATTTTAAGTCTTCAGCTCGACTTCCATCCAACTTCAATTGTTTTTGTCCACCAAGGTGATAGTGGATTTTTGACGATCCACTTCACCACCGTAATAGTGCTTCAATCGTTGACCGTTGACCTTGAACAATTCTTTCGTCTTTTCATCTTCAACTTCCACTGCTCCGTATGGATATACCGTTTTCACAATGAACAGACCTGATCATCTAGATTTGAGCTTGCTTGGGAATAATCTTAACCTGGAATTAAATAACAACACCCGCTGTCCTGGTACAAAATGCTTGGCTAAGATTTTCTTGTCATGCCATTGCTTTGTCTTTTCCTTGTAGATGCAAGCATTCTCATATGAATCCAATCGTAATTCCTCTAGCTCATCCAATTAAAGAAGACGCTTATCACTGGCTTTCTTCAAATCAAAATTCAAAGCCTTAATTGCCCAATATGCCTGATGCTCCAACTCTACTGGTAGATGACATGCTTTCCCATACACCAATCGGAATGGGGACATTCTAATTGGTGTTTTATAGGCAGTTCGATAAGCCCAAAGTGCATCATCTAGCTTGATACTCCAATCCTTCCTTGATCTGCTCACAATCTTCTCCAGAATACCCTTAAGCTCCCTGTTTGAGATTTCCACTTGTCCACTGGCTTGAGGGTGATACGGGGTTGTTATCTTGTGAGTGACCCCATATTGCTTGAGTAGACTTTCAAATTGGCGATTGCAAAAATGAGAACCGCCATCGCTGATAATGGCTCGAGACGTTCCAAATCTGGTGAAAATATTCTTCTTCAAAAACTGCCCCCTGAGCATGAAAAGAATGAATTTATAGGATGAGGGAGAGAGATTTTTTCTAGCATCAAATTTATTTCCTTGATTTTCTCCTCATTTAATTCCATGATACTTTCCCAATTCAATTCCATGATACTCTCTCTAAAGTACCATAAGTAATCCTCTTGAATCTTTTGCATTAAATGCCATGATTTTCCTTTAAATAATCATTAAAGCTTTGACTTCAATTTCCTCAAATAAAATATCTTCTTCCATGCAATTAAATTCCTTCCAAAATGGGATTAAGAGCTTTTAAAGCATGTATCAATTACTGCCCAAATTACTGAATATGCTCCCGTTAATTTTGGTGCAAGAATCTCTCCCATTGGGCTTCCAAAATTGGCTTGTAACAAATTGCAAACAGGCCCTCAGCTTTTATAAATTACACTTTTATCCCAAAAATTACACTTCAGACCCTTCATCCAAATTCTGCACAAAACACTCATAAAACATTAGTACACCCCTAATTACTCGAGTTTTCATCACAAAAACATAGGCTAAGGATATAAAATCGTGCATAATTTTAGCCCGATCAATCTCCACTTTGTTCTTAGAAGCGATCAGCATATCATCAACATATAAGAGCAAGTAAATGAAAGAACTATCTTGTAGCCTTCGAACATATACGCAATTATCAAATTTGCTTTTGGTGTACTTTTGTCCTACCATAAATTGATCAAATTGCTTGTACCATTGTCTAGGAGACTGTTTCAAACCATAAAACGATTTCTTCAATTTGCAAGCCCAATTTTCTTTACCAGCAACCTTGAATCCATCTGGCTGAGTTATACAGATTTCCTCTTCCAAATCACCATGTAAAAATGCAGTTTTTACATCCATTTGAACTAGTTCCAAATCTAACTGAGCTACCAGGGCCAATGGAATTCTAATGGAAGAGTGTTTCACAACTGGAGAAAATACCTCATTATAGTTAATCCCTTCCTTCTGAGCATAGCCTTTCGCCACCAACCTTGCCTTGTAGCGGATATCTTCTTTGTCAGGAAATCCCTCTTTTTTAGTAAACACCCATTTGCACCCAATTATCTTCTTATTCTTCCGTAATTTAGCTAGCTCCCAAGTTTTATTCTTTCGAAGAGATTGCATTTCTTCATCCATAGCTTTCTTCCACTTATCAGCTTTAGAACATTTGACTGCTTCTCTATAAGTGGAAGGGACATCATCATCTACAATTGGAAGTGCATAGGCCACCATATTAGCAAAACGAGTAGGTCTGTGAATCTCACGTCTTGGCCTATTTATTGCAATTGATTCTTGTTGCTGTGAAGGTTCTTGGGTAGGAACCTCTTCTTCTACTTCTTCTTCAATAACATCATCTGTCATAGGAGTGTCACCATCTGTATTAACAATTTTAACTGGATTGATTGTTGATTCAAACTCCACCTGTTTCCCAGTAGACTCCACCTGTTGTGGAATACCCTCAGCATTCTCTTCTGTTTTGTTCCTTAACATAGGAGATTAATCAAAAGTAACATCCCTACTGAATATTATCTTCTTCGAATTTGGATACAAAAGCCTATATCCTTTCATCGCTGATGAAATCCCCACGAAAATAGCTTTCTTGGCTCTCGGATCCAACTTAGATTCTTTTACATGATAATAAAAAGAACAACCAAAGACATGTAAAGAATCATAATCAGTAACAGGTTTTCCAGACCATACCTCTAACGGAATTCTACCACCAATCGCTGTTGATGGTAAATGATTAATGAGATGACATGCATAAGTTACTGCCTCAGCCCAAAATTCCTTGCCCAACCCAACATTGGACAACATAAACTGAACTTTCTCCAGCAACGTTCGGTTCATGCGTTCTGCCACCCCATTTTGTTGTGGTGTGTGTCTAATTGTAAAATGACGTACAATACTTGCATCTTGATAGACTTCTCTAAAAGATTTATTGCAATATTCACCTTCATTATCCGTTTTGAGGTGCTTAATCTTTCTCCTAATCTAAGTCTCAACAATCTTTTTCCAATTAAGAAAAATTCTAAGTACATCATCCTTTTTCTTCATCGTGTATACCCAAACTCTTCTGGAAAAATCATCAACAAATATAACAAAATAGTGTTTACCACCCAAAGAGGCTGTCCTAGTGGGTCTCCATACATTAGAGTGAACATAATCCAAAATACTTTTAGTATCATGAATTACAGTTGCAAATTTTACTCTCGTCTGCTTTCTGAAAACATAATGTTCACAAAAGTCTAATTTATAGGTAGTCACTCCTTTCAACAAGCCTTAATTCCCCAAACTGCTTAAGGCTTTCTCACTTGCATGTCCCAAGCGCATATGCCATAGCTTGATCAAATCTGAATCAACATTCTTCTCTGAAACTGCTGCTGCTGATCCAGTAACTGTACTACCATTGTAGTAGTATAAGTTGTTCTTCCTTGTGTCTTTCATTATTACCAATGCACTAGACATAACTTTCAGAACACCATCTCGAATAATTACCCTGTAGCCTTTAGATTCTAAAGCTTCCAATGAGATGAGATTCTTCTTTAACTCTGGTGCATACCGAACTTCTGTCAAAACTCTAGTTGATCCATCTTGATTCTTTAACCGAATTGAACCTATCCCCATAGTTTTGCACGACTTATAATTACCCATGAAAACAACTCCACTATCTAGCTCTTCGAAGTTGAAGAGCCACTCCTTATATGGACACATATGATAAGTACAACCCCGTATCTAAAATCCACTAATTTCTTCCGGATATGAATGGTTGAGTGGCCAACGCAAAATCATCGTTATTATGTTCGGCTACATATGCATCAGAAGTACCATTGCCCTTGCCTTTATCTTTCTTCTTTAACTTCGAACAATCTTTCTTCCAATGCCCTTTCTCATGACAAAAAACACATTCATCTTTATCAGGTCATTTCCTTGATTGTGATATGCCCCTTCTTTCTTGTTTTCGACTCTTACTTCTTCCCCTAACTGTAAGCGCTTCTGCTGCTTCATCCCTATTCTCTTTCTGATATTTCTTATGAATTTCATAATTAAGCAAAGCTGCACTCACTTCTTTAAAGGATAATTTTTCTTTCCCATGAATAAGTGTAATGCAAAATGATCTAACTCATCAAGAAGAGATCCTATCAACAGCATGGCCTTCTGCTCATCTTTGAAGGTTTCATCCAAATTCAACAAATCGGCTAATAAACGGTTGAAATTATCAATATGATCACTAATATTCAAACCTAGTTTCAACTGAAGACGGTAAAGTCTCTTCAACAAATATAGTCGATTCTCATTGCTTTTCTTCATATATTTGTTCTTTAGCGCCTTCCACAATTTACTAGCAGAAGTTTCCTTCATGAACGGATACTTCTGCTCTCTACAGAGACATGAGTGAACTTAACATATGTCATTAATATTAGTAAATAAAATAAGTTTGAATGTGCTATAGTTAAGTTTGTATGTTGTAGTTTATCAAATAAGATAAAATAAAAGTGTGTGCTTCTCTCATATTCATCGTACAAACTTTACTTTTTCTGTAATTAATTGGAGCATTTTGCATTATCTTTGTGAGTTTGCTCGAGTGAAAAATGCAAAGTAAATCTTGAACACCAAAAAGTATCATTTTGCTACTAGATTACTCCCAAACGATTTTAATTAATTTGTGTAAAATAAAAAATCCATTTTAGAACTAGAAGATTTATATCACGTAAATCTATATTTGTTAATTTACGCGGGTCTAACTGCATTGGTGTTCAATGATATATATGATTTACTTAGATATTTGTGATAATGGTAAATATCTAACACGTTTACTTAACTTTTTCATCCAATCTTATATTTCGGTTGATATATCAAAATATTAGAGTTTTGAGGTTAAAAATAATTAATTCTAATTTTTTACGCATCAACCGTCGCTATAGTATTGAAAGTGGACCTAGGTGGCTGATTAGTGTAAATAAAATTCGAACTTCTTTTTTCCTCTCAAATGGCCACAACCTAATCTCTTTCTCTTCCTCTTCCTCTCTGTCTATACCTCTGTATCAAACTTTTATCTTACAGCTTCCTCATCGTCAATGGCACACTAACCAGTCATAGCTTCCTCTTTGGCAGTTTTGATTTGAGTAAGAGCCAACATTGCCTTTGTACTCGTCTTCATAGTGCAAGATTCAATTCAGTGGCACCACTAGCTTCATTCTCGTTTTCTTGGAGTCTCTGATTTATCGATTTTCTTCAGAGGAGAACCACTAGATCAATTAGCACATTTGATTGCTAGACACCATTGGCTTCAAATAAGTGTTTTAGTTTTTCATTTTTCATTTTTGTTTTTTATTCGGATGCCAAGAAAATAACAACAAAAATAAGTTTATCTCGCTTGTTGAATGTCTCTTTGCTTGTGTTCCGAAATTTTTTTTAGGTTTGACCGATGGTCAATGAGATTGTTGATTGTCGATCAAACCGCCTATCGGGGCTTTGCCTATGCAACCTAGGTGCTCCTAAGCTACGACTGCTTGGCACATAGTGCTTTCTTATACATTGGTTGTCATATAGGATAGATGAAAAAATTGTATAAAAATGTTGGATGTCTATCATTATCCATATATTTTCCTAGATAATGGTAGACAACTAAGAGCAAGATTATCCACCATCATTTTTTTTTTTTTTTTGAAGTTTTTAAAAATCTAATGACACATCAGTATTAAAAGACCAAAACAGTTGTGTTTTTTTTCCTCATACATTATTTAAACTTAAATTCCTATATCAAAAAAAATTAGCACAAACAAAATATTGACAAATAATCCTTTCTTGATAAGTAGATATACAATATACTTGTCTTTTTTTTTTTTTTTTTAAATTTTATATGCCGGTCCACATATTATTAAGTATTTGGGTTTGAAATTGATAAGACAACTGACATGACAAATATATGGACCGTGACACAAAGATTGGATTAAAATGTGGACCTAAGTTTGGGACGTCCACCTAATTTTCAACAAAGAACATTCTATTATGTCTACCATTGTCCTATTTTAGAATTATTTCAATAAAGATGTGTTCAGTTTGGATCCATGTATGAAGACAAAGCATGCAAAGCGTCATGTTTTTCTAGACACTTTCTCTCTCGCTCTCTCTTTCTCACTCTCTCTCCTCTCTATCTCTCTATCTCCATGCCCTATGTATGAATCAAGGCATGCAATGTCCGCCATATTTTACAGTGGATGATATCAAAGTCTGATTTGCACTAGTAGTGGTGATACTTGATTGTCCTTGTGATCCTAAATGTCAAAGGCATAGAAGAATATCTGTATACGAAATGAAACTATAGCCATTCAAAAGCCTTCTACAACTTGAGCTAGACAATCTTTACAAGATTGATGAACTTTTCTACGCAATTTAAACGTATAAGTTCTTTAAATGATTTATATTGAGGATTACCAATATAGACAATTAAATAGGTTTTATTTGCAACTAAAATGAAGTTTCTTATCTATATGTGTGTGTATGTGCGTTGTGTTTGTGTCTGTGTCTATTCACTCTAACAACATTATATTCTATAATCTAATAATTAAGCGTGTCTGTGTGTTTATGCTTTGTGTGTGTCTATGTGTGTTCACTCTAACCACATTATGTACTATAATTTAATAATTGGGTGTGTGTCTGTGTGTGTTCACTCCAACCTCGTTATGTACTATTACTTAATAATTATGGGTGTTCACTCTAACCATGTTATGCATTATAATTTAACAATTGAGAGTGTGCATGTGTCCACTCTAGCCATATTATGCACGCACGTGCTATGTTGTGTGCTATAATTTTAATAATTAAATAGTGTGTCTCTAGCCACATTGTACATTATAATTTAATAATTAAATAGTGTGCGTCATAATCACATAATGTACTATAAGCTAATAATTAAATAGTGTGCATCCAAATCACATGATGTACCATAAGTTAATAATTGTGTGTGCGTGTGCGCGCCAGCGTTCACTCTAACCACATTATGTACTATGATTTAATATTTATGTGTATACTATACTTTCATAATGAAATTATGGTGTGTATGCCTCTAACCACATTGCATACTATAAATTAATAATCGCGTCTGCGCACGCTATAATTTAAAAATTAAATAGTATCGTCAATCACATTATGTACTATAATTTTAATATATATTTATATATATAATTACAGTAGACATCAGTTCGCGGTAAATTAAAAACATGTTTCAGTTACAAAAAAATAATCTTTATCAATGAAGGATATCAATGAACTAATTTGGAGCAATACCTGGTGGGAAACTAAGTCATCCATGAGTCTGCAAATTATTGAGTATGCCTTGACAATTTTAGGTTTTCTAGGTATCCACTCGAAGACTTCTTGGGCTGCAGCATCTCCCTTACCCACAAAAGATATGGTTGCAGCTTTATTTTATATAAATTAATTATGAAACCAACTTGAGGAGATTAATATGTATTCACGTATACAATGAGATATCATGTGTGCTAAAATTAATTATATATATATGATATATTCTACAATACATTTACAGTATCAATACACTTGATAAAAAAATGAATGATTATATTCTAAAATTGTCGATTGTATTTGATTACAACTCAACATATGTCACTACTGTCAGTAAATAAAATCCAATCTTCAAAATATTCAGCAACTCACAAACCTTTAGGAACATTATTAATTTCATATTTTTCTCCTTTGTGCTAATTAAAATTATAAACACTTTCTCAGCTATTATCAGTTATATTACTTACTTTTACTTAGTCAACATTTATTCTGCTTAATTAATGGCTTATAAACTTTGCATTAACGTTATAACTTTCAATGTGAATTGAGGTGAAAACTTTCTTATCTCGGTCTCTTCTTTTATTAAATATATTGATTTCGGTGCATTCTAACAAGTAAACTCCATTTATTATATACCCACACACACACACGCCACTCATCTAACAAATAGGAAAGTGGTGCAACCACTCTGTAGAATAGTTGAGCTTTAATTTTTGCTTCAGCTTTATGATGGAAATTAAAATCCCATTTTTGCCAATTATATCACAAAGTATGGGGAGACCCTTCTCGTAGTCCAGAGTCGTGTTGCGTACTGCACTTGTAGTGGTTTATCTCAAAAAACCTCCTTTAACTCAATTTTTATTAGATCCCCCGCGCCCCCACCCCTCCCATCCCACCCTAGAAAAAAAGAAAAAAAAAAAAAAAGAAGGCAAAAGAAATGAAAATAACGTTGAGCGTCCATTGTTTACTCCTCCTATTGAACCTTTTAAGGTGCCCAGCATGTTCGCTCTATCTATAATACGGTTAATACTAGATCGTGCGATAAACTAAATTAAAGAATTTGAGATTTAAACTCAAAATTTTCTCTATAGATGTAACGCTAGATCGTGGGACAAATTAAATTTAGCAAATATGGGATTATGCATTTAAAATTGATAAGGTATGTACTATTTCACACATCCCGTTTTAATAAAGTAGTTGAGTACTTTTTCTTCATCTTTGTGATAGGTATTTAGAAACAAATGCACACATCTCAAATGAAAGAAAATTTAAGGTAAATTTGCCAACTCCTCTATTGCATGCCCTATGATAAAGGTTTAAGTCTTAGCTTATACATATATTTAGTTCTATCATACTCTTGCCATACATTGTATAAGGTAGTTTCTTTATTGATGTTTTTTAAATGTCCTCCTAATCAATCTCAAATTTCTAGATGCCTCGTGTGGAATTAGGATTTAATTAAGAAAGAAGCTGTGAAACGATTTGGACAAAGACAATTATTCGGAGACTATTTGTAATTAACATGATCTAGTGCATCTAATCTCCGTTCGCACTTATTTTTCTTACGTCTAAAGAAGACAAAGGGTATGTGTTTCCTATGAGAATAAATTGTGAAAGGAAAGAAAACGTGTCATGATTCTCTTCTTCTTGAGTAAGTTTTACTGCATATGTTCCGTATATTGCTGGCCTGTCAAAGCTACATTGCATATCGACGCCTATAAATACCTGAACAAGAACACACCATGACTCATACAAGCCAAGCAAGCACAGGAAGCTATTAGTTAAACTACTCTCCAACTATAAATAGAAAAAAGCACAATGTCTCTTCAAGTTTCAGTGCTGGATGCTACCTCCGTCCAAGATAACCGGCAGCGTCGCTCGGCAAATTATCATCCTAGCATATGGGGGGATTATTTCCTCTCTTATGCTGGCGATGAATCCTTGGTAAAGATGCTCATTTTTTAAGTTATTAGTTTAGTTAGACATAATCCATTTGCATATTTCTATTGTATACGCACTTTTGATCTAATTGAATAATGTTACATATAAGTACAACTTAAAGTGATAATCAAATAGGTTTGATTTGTGATTATGTCATTTGATTAAAAAGATAATCTCATCATTACCTATAATAATACTACTGTAAAATATCTTCAGGTGAAAATCAAAATTTGAGAACAAAATCATGTCCAAGTTTGACTCCAAAACGGATAGCATTGTATTTTTCGTTAAAAATGTCTTGACAAGACATGCATGTCCATGGCAATATTATAATTAAGCTCTTGCAATATCTATACGTTGTTGTCAAACCATTACTAATCTGCTCTATTTCTTCAATTTGGCTGTTCAGAAAGCTGATGATGTGAATGCTTACCTTCTGGAATTGAAGGAAGAAATCAGAAAAATGTTAGTGGCAGATGTCAACCCTTCACGGAAATTGGACTTGATTGATGCTCTCTATCGCTTAGGCATATCTTATCATTTCGAAACCGAGGTTGATGAAATCTTAGAAAAAATACACAAAAACCACCATGTCTCTAGTCTTGAAGAGGACAATGATGACGACCTCCATTCCATTTCTCTTGAATTTCGCTTACTTAGGCAACATGGTCATAAAATGTGCAGTGGTATGCTATCTTTTTTAATCGTACTAATTCTTCCAAGAAGCAGCCGAGCCTGATCATTTTGGTTATAATGTGTTTGTGTTGAATCTATCAGATGTGTTCAACAAGTTCAAGGACAGCGGAGGAAACTTCAAGGAATCCCTTGTAACAGATGTTAAAGGAATGTTAAGCTTGTATGAAGCTACACATCTCAGGGTGCATGGAGAAGATATACTAGAGGAAGCCCTTGCTTTCACTACCAGACACCTTGAATCATTGACAACCCAATTCAGTTCCTCACTTGCAGATCAAGTGAAGCGTGCCTTGAATCGACCGATTCGTAGGGGCTTACAAAGGCTAGATGCAAGACATTACATGTCGGTTTATCAAGAAGATCCTTTGCACAACAAGGCCGTACTGACCTTCGCAAAGCTAGATTTCAACATACTGCAAAAAATGCACAAGAAGGAACTCAGTGACATAACAAGGTACATATCTATGTATATATAAAATTTGATATGGTTGCTTGTAAGCATCTCAAGCTTCACAGCTAATTGGGTTCTTCTTTTAAATGTAATTTAGGTGGTGGAAAAATTTAGACTTTTCGCGTAAGTTGCCTTTCGCAAGGGATAGAGTGGTGGAGTGCTATTTCTGGACATCGGGAGTGTATTTTGAGCCAAAATATGCTTTGGCTAGAAGGATGTTGACCAAAGTGATTGCCATGACTTCCATTATTGATGATATCTATGATGTTTATGGTACTATTGAAGAACTTGAGGCTTTTACCTCAGCAATTGAGAGGTAATTTTCATTCATTTCTCTACTTCAATTTTGTTACGGTAATCCGATGTTCATGTTTGAAATTTTTTTTTTTTTTTAGGTGGGATATCAGTGCCGTAGATCAACTGCCTGAGTACATGAAATTGTGTTATGAGGCTCTTCTAGATGTTTACAAAGAAAATGAACGGGATTTTGCCTCCGAAGGAAAACTGTTCCGCTTGGATTATGCGAAAGAAGCAGTGAGTTTCATCATTCAATGGTTTAACTATTTGATATGTTTAATGTACGTAACAAAAAGGGATTTTGATTGTAATTTGGCTTTTGTTCAGATGAGGGAATTAGTTAGACATTACTTCTTGGAGGCAAAATGGTGTCACCAACAGCACGTACCTAGAATGGAGGAATATATGCCTGTTGCATTAGTTACCGGTGCCTACAAAATGTTGGCAACCACTTCTTTTGTGGGAATGGGAGATTTTGCAACCAAAGAAGCTTTTGAATGGTCGTCCAGCTTCCCCAAGATGGTTCAAGCTTCCTCAGTTATTTGTAGACTCATGGATGATATGGTTTCTCACAAGGTACAACACTAAATTTCATCATTTGTCAGCATCTGGGAGTTATGTTAACATATATATCTCTGTTTCGTACGAGTAAATAATTTTTCAATGATTAAAAAAAAAAAAAATCAGAATTGATTCGAAAAATATGGTGGAGCCAATATTTTTAGATGGGGTCAAGTTAAAAATTAAAATTCAATTTGGCAAAAGAAAAATAAAAATAAAAATAGGAATCAGAGAGAAATATGTTCAGTCAAAATAATACTAATAATAATAACAATAAAAAGTAACAGCATTGTAGCTAGGCTGTCTTTCTTTTATTTATTTTTTCTTTTTTTTAATTTTAAATACAAATTGGACTGTCATAACCAAACAAAAAACTTATGAGAGCGACTTGCTAGAATTGACACTACATATTACAGTAGGAATGGCTGAACACATATTTGTTCATCTTCCATTGATTGGGGGGACCACAGTCCCTGTAGGCCCCCCATATGTCCACCACAACACATGTTCATGACCAACCAATAATCCTATGACCCTTTACTAATCTAATTTTCTTGAATTCTTCTTTTTAACTAACATGTAGCTATTACCTATGCAGTTTGAGCAAAAGAGAGGGCATGTGGCTTCAAGTGTTGAGTGTTACATGACACAATACGGAGCAACAGAAGAGGAAGCCCGTGAGGAATTTCGGAAACAAGTTAGAAATGCTTGGATGGATATAAACGAGGAGTGCCTCCACCCAACCGCCGTACCAATGCCTCTCCTAACACGAATTCTGAATCTTGCTCGTGTTATAGATGTCCTCTACAAGGACGAAGATAGCTACACACATGCTGAAGTCTTTCTGAAGGATCATGTTGCTTCTCTTCTTATCAATCCCGTGCCACTATGAGCATGGTGTTAATTAGGATCAAATCAAATTTTACAGTTCACATATATCTGTCTACCGAACAAAAGCAAGCATGCATAAGCTTGAATATGCTATAGTTAAGTTTGCATGCTGAAGTTTATCAAATAAGATAAAATAAAAGTGTGTGCTTCTCTCATATTCATCATACAGACTTTACTTTTTCTGTAATTAATTGGAGCAATTTGCATTATCTTTGTGAGTTTGCTCGGTTGAAAAATGCAAAGTAAATCTTGAACACCAAAAAGTCTAATTTTGCTACTAGATTACTCCCAAATGATTTTAATTAATTTGTGTAAAATAAAAAATCCATTTTAGAACTAGAAGATTTATATCACGTAAATCTATATTTGTTAATTTATGCGAGTCTAACTGCATTGGTGTTCAATGATATATATGATTTACTTAGATATTTCTGATAATGGTAAATATCTAACACGTTTACTTAACTTTTTCATCCAATCTTATATTTCGGTTGATATATCAAAATATTAGAGTCTGGAGGTTAACAATAATTAATTCTAATTTTTTACGCATCAATCGTCGCTGTAGTATTGAAAGTCGACCTAGGTGGCTGCATTAGTGTAAATAAAATTCAAACTTCTTTTTTCCTCTCAAATGGCCACAACCTAATCTTTTTCTCTTCCTCTTCCTCTCTGTTTGTACCTCTGTATCAAACTTTTATGTTACAGCTTCCTCATCGTCAACAGCACACTAACCAGTCATAGCTTCCTCTTTGGCAGTTTCGATTTGAGTAAGAGCCAACATTGCCTTTGTACTCGTCTTCTTAGTGCGAGATTCAATTCAGTGGCACCACTAGCTTCGTTCTCGTTTTCTTGGAGTCTCTGATTTATCGATTTTCTTCAGAGGAGAACCACTAGACGAATTAGCACATTTGATTGCTAGACACCACTAGCTTCAAATAAGTGTTTTAGTTTTTCATTTTTCATTTTTGTTTTTTTATTCAGATGCCAAGAAAATAACAACAAAAATAAGTTTATCTTGCTTGTTGAATGTCTCTTTGCTTGTGTTCGGAAATTTTTTTTTAGGTGTGACCGATGGTCAATGAGATTGTTGATTGTCGATCAAACCGCCTATCGGGGCTTTGCCTATGCAACCTAGGCGCTCCTAAGCTACAACTGCTTGGCACATAGTGCTTTCTTATACATTGGTTGTCATATAGGATAGATGAAAAAATTGTATAAAAATGTTGGATGTCTATCATTATCCATATATTTTCCTAGATAATGGTAGATAACTAAGAGCAAGATTATCCACCATCATTTTTGTTTTTTTTTTTTTTTTTTTTTTAAGTTTTTAGAATTTTAATGACACATCAGTATTAAAAGACCAAAATAGTTGTATTTTTTTTTTTCTCATACATCATTTAAACTTAAATTCCTATAACAAAAAATTTTAGCACAAACAAATTATTGACAAATAATCCTTTCTTGATAAGTATATATGCAATATACTTGTCCTTTTTTTTTTTTTATATGCGAGTCCATATATCATTAAGTATATGGGTTTGAAATTGATAAGACAACTGACATGACAAATATATGGACCGTCACACAAAGATTGGATTAAAATGTGGACCTAAGTTTGGGACGTCCACCTAATTTTCAACAAAGAACGTTCTATTATGTCTACCATTGTCCTATTTTAGAATTATTTCAATAAAGATGTGTTCAGTTTGGATCCATGCATGAAGACAAAGCATGCAAAGTGTCATGTTTTTCTGGACACTTTCTCTCTCTCTCTCTCTCTCTCTTCCTCTCTATCTCTTTATCTCCATGCCCTATGTAGGAATCAAGGCACGTAGTGTCTGCCATATTTTACAGTGGATGATATCAAAGTCCCATTTGCACTAGTAGTGGTGGTACTTGATTGTCCTTGTGATTCCAAATGTCAAAGGCATAGAAGCATATCTGTATACGAAATGAAACTATAGCCATTCAAAAACCTTCTGCAACTTGAGCTAGACAATCTTTACAAGATCGATGAACTTTTCTACACAATTTCAATGTATAAGTTCTTTAAATGATTTATATTGAGGATCACCAAAATACACAATTAAATAGGTTTTATTTGTAACTAAAATGAAGTTTCTTATATATATATGTGTGTGTATGTGTGTTGTGTCTATTCACTCTAACAACATTATATTCTATCATCTGATAATTAAGCGTGTTTGTGTGTGTATGCTTTGTGTGTGTCTATGTGTGTTCACTCTAACCACATTATGTACTATAATTTAATAATTGGTTGTGTGTGTGTTCACTCCAACCTCGTTATATACTATAACTTAATAATTGTGTGTGTGTTCACTCTAACCATGTTATGCATTATAATTTAACAATTGAGAGTGTGCATGTGTCCACTCTAACCATATTATGCATGCACGTGCTATGTTGTGCGCTATAATTTCAATAATTAAATAGTGTGTGTCTATCTCACTATAATTTAATAATTAAATAGTGTGTCTCTAGCAACATTGTGTACTATAATTTAATAATTAAATAGCGTGCGTCCAAATCACATAATGTCCTATATGCTAATAATTAAATAGTGTGCTTCCAAACCACATGATGTACTATAAGTTAATAATTGTGTGTGCATGTGCGCACGAACGTTCACTCTAACCACATTTTGTGCTATGATTTAATATTTATGTGTTTACTATACTTTCATAATGAAATTATGGCGTGTATGCCTTTAAGCACATTACATACTATAAATTAATAATTGGGTCTGTGCACGCTATAATTTAAAAATTAAATAGTATCTTCAATCACATTATGTACTATAATTTTAATATATATATATATAATTATAGTACACATTGCTTAGAGAGAAATTAAAAACATGTTTCAGTTACAAAAAAATAATATTTATCAATGAAGTATATCAATGAATTAATTTGGAGCAGTACCTGGTGGGAAACTATGTCATCCATGAGTCTGCAAATTATTGAGTATGCCTTGACAATTTTAGGTTTTCTAGGTATCCAATTGAAGGCTTCTTGGGCTGCAGCATCTCCCTTACCCACAAAAGCTTTGGTTGCAGCTTTATTTTATAAAAATTATTTATGAAACCAACTTGAGGAGATAAATTTGTATTCATGTATAAAATGAGATATCATGTGTGCTAAAATTAATCATATATATTGTTGTGCACAGCGGAAATTAAAACAAATATACAACTACTAATGCTAGCTATTAAATATAAATAAGAGATACTAATAAAGCAGAAAAATAAATAAAAGCAAAGGGAACAAAGAAAGAACACATCATAATTTATGTGGTTCGGTATAAAAACCTACATCCACGGGCGCTGCTGAAAACTTCCACTACCTCCAAAGAAAAATATTACAAAATCTGGGCAAGATTCCAAAACCTAGAAACAAATGGGGAAAAAACAAGAATAATACAAATTTATGGATCTTTTTAATTCTTGTTTTTAGATACAAAGTAATTAGCTAAAGAGCCTATTTATATCCCACTAAAGTTTCCACCATATTATATTCTTCAGATGTGGGATGCTAATTAAGCCAAAATCAACAAATCTCCACCTTGACGTATTAGCTTTCAGCAATGTCTTTAAATATGTCTTTTTAGACTTTCAAAATATTGATCAAGTCCAAACAATGGTTGAACTTGATTACCATCACCACTTTGGTCATCATATCTGCAGAATTATTAGTAGTCCCAATTTTCTGTAAGAGAATCGTCCATTCACTCATTATTTCCCGCACAAAGTGATATCGGACATCAATATGCTTGGTACGAACATGGAATACTGGGTTCTTTGCTAAATGAATGGCACTTTGACTATCCGAGTGAATAGTAATATTCTTCTGTCTCATTCCCAAATCCCAACTCTACAAGTAATCCTTGTAACCAAATTGCTTCCTTTCACAGCCTCTGTCATTGCCATATACTCCGTTTCTATCATAGACAAAGCAACTGTTGACTGTAAAGTAGACTTCCAACTTACTAGAGCTCTTGCTAGAGTGAATGCATATCCAGTAGTTGACCGTCGTTTATCTAAATCACCAACATAATCCGAATCAACATATCCGATTGCAAACTGACAAAGTGAATTTTCCTTATGAAATACCAAACCAAAATCTACGGTTTTTAATAAGTACCGTAGAATCCATTTCACAGCTTGCCAATGTCCTTTACCAGGATCATGCATATACCTGCTCACAACTCTAACTGCTTGTGAAATGTCAGGTCTTGTACACACCATAGCATACATCAGGTTACCAACTACATTGGAATACAGAACACGAGACATGTACTCTCGTTCTTCATCAGTACTTGGAGATAATGATGCACTTAACTTGAAATGAGGAGCAAGTGGTGTACTTATAGGTTTTGACTGTTCATATATACCAAAACGTTGTAATACCTTCATCAGATATTGCTTCTGAGTCAAACAAACCTTACCTTTTCCTCTATCTCTACTAATCTCCATACCAAGAATCTTCTTAGCTTCACCCAAATCCTTCATTTCAAACTCTGAATTCAACTGAGTTTTCAGGTTCTTAATCTCTGATGGGTAAATTCCTAATGCACTAATTACAATAGATCGCGTGCAAGTATACACGGTCACAATGTAATATAGTGGCAAATCAAGGTCGTTCCCACAGGGACAATTGCTAATTTTACGTACCAATTACCAAAATTGATTGATAATAATTTTATCCAAACTATCAAAACTAAAAGAGAATTGAATTCAAATAAAATAAAATAATTAATAAAAGAAAAAAAAATCGAATAAACAAACAAATTAATTGATGGAACTAACAGCAGATGAGTAGATCTAAGGCACAATTTCACCTTTTTATTTCATCAACCTATTCTCATTTTATTTACACAAAAATAATCACTTTTATATTGTATTTAATCGGGTAACTCTAGATTAATTACCAGCCTCTTTCGAACGGTCAAGTAATAATATCCAGGATAATTAATCTACTATATGTCTATGCAAATTAAATAATCGTGAATTCATTAAGTTTCAATTACCCACATATGATTACACAATCCCTACGGGTATATGTCTATCATATATGGATTATGTCATTCTATTGATGTCTAACACATGATACCTTTGTCAAGTGCATCATAATCACAAGATCTATCAATTAACAGGCCTTATTTAATTGATAGCATTAAGTTCCAATAGAATAGAATACAAATATAAAAGAAATAATAATTAATTAACATAAAAAATCATTGAATAGGTGATGAAATAAATTGGCTACATTGTAGCCTTAGAAATTAAAATTAGTTCAATATACTGTAGAATAACACAGTGCACAAAATTAAAATAAAAATATTTGACATTGAAATAATCAAACAAAAAGATGAAATAGTCACTGTGTTGTTCTCTGAGATGTTTCTTGAACTTGAATAACTGGAGCAGGTTGAATTCTAGCAACGTTGAGAGTGTCTGTAACTCCACTTCTCTGAAACTCTTCTGCTGCCGTCCAAAACGAAAATAGAAAACCCTAAAAACCAAGACAAGCTGAAAAACTCCCCCCTGAGCATGAAAAGAATGAATTTATAGGAGGAGGGAGAGAGATTTTTTTTAGCATCAAATTTATTTCCCTGATTTTCTCCTCATTTAATTCCATGATACTTTCTCAATTCAATTCCTTGATACTCTCTCTAAAGTATCATAAATAATCCTCTTGAATCTTCTGCATTAAATGCCATGATTTTCCTTTAAATAATCATTAAAGCTTTGACTTCAATTTCCTCAAATAAAATATCTTCTTCCATGCAATTAAATTCCTTCCAAAATGAGATTAAGAGCTTTTAAAGCATGCATCAATTACTGCCCAAATTACTGGATATGCTCCCATTAATTTTGGTGCAAGAATCTCTCCTATTGGGCTTCCAAAATTGGCTTGTAAAAAATTGCAAACAGGCCCTCAGCTTTTATAAATTACACTTTTATCCCAAAAATTACACTTCAACCCTTCATCCAAATTCTGCACAAAACACTCAGAAAACATTAGTACACCCCTAATTACTCGAGTTTTCATCACAAAAATATAGGCTAAGGATATAAAATCGTGCATAATTTTAGCCCGATTAAATACCCCCAAACCTAGCTTTTGCTCGCCCTCGAGCAAAGATCTAAAGAAAAACCAAAAACAACAAAAATCAAAATCACATCCACTTTCGTAGGTAAACACGATGGCATTTAGCATATGCCACAAGCCTTTAAACCTCTAGGTGTCCCTAGTAGGAGGAGTTGTGTCTCCTGAGGGTTTACCGGCTACGATACCCATAAACGTAAAAAATCAAGTTCGAACTTAACAATAAATCTTCCAGTGCTATCTTCAAGAAAAATCACTCCACTTGAGATCTTGAACCTCGACTAAAAATAAGTCACTAGTAATCCTTACACAGTCATCCGTCTTCTCCAACTCATCACCCAGCACTCGAATTTCGAAAATACTACGCATACACACCATGGCCTTATTTCGCCTCGACTCTACACCTCACTAGAAATCACTCATCATATTTTATTCCTCAGAGTCCTAAGGCGAGACTCTCACAACATACAAGCATTTAGGAGTTTATGCATCAATAAGAATTCAAGTCTTCATAATGCTTGTATAATAAATTATGAATTAAAAACATTAAGTACAAATCATGTCTCTTGAAAGAATCAGACATCTAAAGACAGTGCAACACCTATGATTCTGGCTCTAAGTAATCATGATCTCCTATTAATCAGCAGGTCTTCCAAAATGGTGTAACGGGGCTTGGGGTTTTGGCTCACAAGGAACTGGAATAAGGTCTACAAAGAGAAGCTTGAATTTTACTAGAAATTATTCCTAGCATCTCCAAAGTTGTTGCAATTGACACTGAGCTCAAAGTCTTCAATTAAACCTCATCTCCTTTATTTCATCCTCATATATATATATATATTTTTTTTTTTTTTTTTGGCTTAACACATCTCCCCCAAACCTAAATTTTTCTACGCCCATCAACTCCCTTCTTCCATCTTTTAGCACTTTCTCTTTAAAATCCAAGCTCCTAGGGTAAGGCTTATATTTTAATTTGGCTAGGACAAGAATAAATTGTAGGGACGAAAGAAAATAAAGGCTAATATGTGTTTGGCTTCAAATTGGTTTTAGACACACACACAATTTAGGTTCGGTAATTTTTGGTTTCGTTGCCTTTTTCTGGAGTTAATCACACACATGTGCCTGCCTCATGTCAATAGGTTCACATAACAACTCAAAGTTTCAGAAATCATAAAGAGTTGCAATTATTTTCTGTCCTTAAAGTCCAAGCAAAGCCTAAAGAGACCAACTAATCATAAAAATTTTCTGAAGAGTGTTTAAGAGTGGAAACGAATAAATTCCCTCTGAAATGAAACGATATGGCTCAAAAGTTCTCACACAGGTAGTCTCCACTAATAGACCACATCTATGCATGCACAATATCTCTACATTCTCCTACTAGGTTTAAAGCCTTTGATAACATCAAACCATGTTTCAGACTTCCATGGCTCATCCCTAGTCAAAATTACCAATCACAAAGCACAATAATTCTCTTGTTAATTTATTAATCAAGTTTGAAACATGAATGTTTCCACCCCCAAACCTAGTCCAAACATTGTCCCCAATGTTTGAAAGAAACTAAATCTAGGAGGACAAAAAGAATAATAACAAAATTAATAATGATAACAAAAAAGATAAAAATCAAAAATCAAAAATCAAAAATCAAAAGCAACATTAGATACAAAATGAAGAAATAAGCACACGCCAACCAAACAAATAAAATAAAATTAGGCAAAAGATAAAACACAAACATAAACACTATGATAAAAGAAATAATTTATTTTGAAGACAAACGAAAGACACTGACGACAACTTAAAAGAAATCATGCTAGAACCTAAACAAAAAAAAATAAAAGAAGCTAACAATAAAACTCCCTAATGACCCTTAATGATTTATTAACTAAAAATTAAATTATTAAATTCTAAGTCACAGACTCAACCAACTAACAATGAATGATAATCCTAAGACTCGACGGATGAAGACTCTTAATGGGACTCTTAATCATGGCTTGAGTTCGCGCAGGCGGTCCAAGATTTTATGTTGATTGTACTCCAAGGTGGTAGAACGAGTCTCCACAAAGTGAACTTGATCTTTTAACTCCATGACATGCTGCATTATGTTGCTGTTCTGGTTCAACACAAAACTCAGGTGTTCTGCCAACTCATACACCCACTGTGGATAAGGTGTGTAAACAGGAGGCACGAGAGGGTCATCCAGCATGGGGGCCTTCATTTTTGCTTCCTTAACCGATGTCTCTAGCTTGGACACTCCTTCCGCACCATGTTCTGGTTCATTCTCTGCATTTGAAACTTCCTCAGATGGATCAATCTCTATACTTGATTCAAGAATCACAATCGGGTCATCTATCTTTGTCTTCCTGATGCGTTTGCTGCTTTCCGAACCACACTGCCTGACCCTTTTTCTGGAACTACCATTGGATTCACTTCCGCCTCTTGTCAGAACCATGATTAAGAGTGCACAAAGGTGGACAACACTTAAACCTTGTCTTGACAGAATTCTATGACTCTTGACAGACTTCAAACACACTCAATTTATAGACTCCAAGCTTCCTAAATCACACAAAAAGAAAAGGAAAAGAAATCGTACCTAAAAGGAAAGGAGACCAGAATTTAACTGGTAAGTTGAAGGTCTATATTGAAGAGGAAATATACTCAGCATCTCGCAAATCTTTCGCGCACAAAAGTAGCAAAGTCTGAAATCCAAGTCACCTCCCTTTTTTTTTCCTAAACGAAATTGGGCATGAGCACTATGGAAAATTGCCTATTCTTTCATCCAAGATCCTACATGCAAAAGTAAGCTCTCGAATTATTTCTTTCCCAAATTCATCTGCACCCTGTTTTGGAGTTTTTCCAAATTCATCGCTCTTTTTTCGTTCACTTCTTTTGTGTGACTCTTTCACCTTTATCCTTTGAGTTAGATGTACCAATCTAACCTTTGTGTGATTGCACCATACCTGCAAAATATATATATATATATATATCACAAAACAGACACCAAAATTCGCACACTGGAAATAAAGAGTCTAGGAGACCTTTAATCAAACACCTGCCATGCATTGTTTGTGCCTCATGGTTTCCATAATTAACACCACATTAACACTCCACTTCATCATACTTTTAATCACAAAACAACCACAACCCATTTGTATTAACAAAAATTCACATGCATGACCACTAGTAGCATCAAACTTACCCAAGTAAAACCATTAAAATACCAACTTTCGAAGCTTGTTTTCTATCAACGTGAAGCTTATACTACATGCAATTTATGGAAATTAAATCATACCTGTATGGTTGATGCATCAAAAGAATAGAAATGATTGATTGAAAGAAGAAGTGATGAAGAAATGTGGATAAATGGGTGACGGCAGTAACTGATGAAAACAAACTGGAGAGAAAAATGTTGAATAACAAAGTGGAGTAAAAGTTGCATAAAAAATTAATTGTTTGACTTTTCTTTGCTCGTTTTTTTTATGCACTTGAAATTGTTTCTTTCCAATGTTTGAGATGTGCACTACAAACCGATTGATTTTTTGCATGTGCTATGGTGTATGTTATGTACACCGTAGCACAAATGGTGCACAATTTTTTTTTTTTTTTTTTTTTGAAATAAATTGACCACTTGTGCACACTCCGTCGTTCACCTAGCAAAAGTAAAAACCCAAAATTATAACACTGAAATAAAAATAAAAATAAGAAACTAAAGAAAGTAATAAAAATAAATAAATAAATAAATAAAATTGAAAAACTTGGGTTACCTCCCAAGAAGCGCTAGATTTTAAGTCTTCAACTCGACTTCCATCCAACTTCAATTGTTTTTGTCCACCAAGGTTATAGTGGATTTTTGACGATCCACTTCACCACCGTAATAGTGCTTCAATCGTTGACCGTTGACCTTGAACAATTCTTTCGTCTTTTCATCTTCAACTTCCACTGCTCCGTATGGATATACCGTTTTCACAATGAACGGACCTGACCATCTGGATTTGAGCTTGCCTGGGAATAATCTTAACCTGGAATTAAATAACAACACCCGCTGTCCTGGTACAAAATGCTTGGCTAAGATTTTCTTGTCATGCCATTGCTTTGTCTTTTCCTTGTAGATGCAAGCATTCTCATATGAATCCAATCGTATTTCCTCTAGCTCATCCAATTAAAGAAGACGCTTATCACCGGCTTTCTTCAAATCAAAATTCAAAGCCTTAATTGCCCAATATGCCCGATGCTCCAACTCTACTAGTAGATGACATGCTTTCCCATACACCAATCGGAATGGGGACATTCCAATTGGTGTTTTATAGGCAGTTCGATAAGCCCAAAGTGCATCATCTAGCTTGATACTCCAATCCTTCCTTGATCTGCTCACAGTCTTCTCCAGAATACCCTTAAGCTCCCTATTTGAGATTTCCACTTGTCCACTGGCTTGAGGGTGATACGGGGTTGTTATCTTGTGAGTGACCCCATATTGCTTGAGTAGACTTTCAAATTGGCGATTACAAAAATGAGAACCGCCATCGCTGATAATGGCTCGAGGCGTTCCAAATCTGGTGAAAATATTCTTCTTCAAAAACTTGGTCACAACCCTTACATCATTTGAAGTGGTAGCTACAGCTTCTACCCATTTTGAAACATAATCCACTGCCACCAAAATATATTGATTTTGAAATGATGATGGAAAAGGTCCCATGAAGTCTATACCCCATACATCAAACAGCTCAACTTCTAAAATATTCTGCAACGGCATCTCATGTCTCTTTGAAATATTTCCTGTCCTCTGGCACTGATCACATATTTGGACAAATCGTCGTGCATCTTTAAAAATCGTCGGCCAATAAAACCCTGCCTGCAGAACTTTTATGGCAGTTCGTTCTCCACCAAAATGACCCCCGTAATCAGATGAATGACAATGCCGTAAAATATCTTCAGTATCTTCGTATGGCACACATCGCCTCAACACTTGATCGGCACATTGCTTGAACAAATATGGGTCATCCCATACATACCTTTTCACATCATAGAGAAATTTCTTCTTTTGCTGAAATGATAAATCAGGGGGAAGTACATTGCACACTATGAAATTAACAAAATCTGCGTACCACGGTGCTTTTTCATTACTGCAAGAGAAAAGCTGCTCATCAGGGAAGGTCTCATTGATGTTTGTCTTATCATCTGCATTACTTCCTTCCAATCGGGATAAATGATCAGCAACTTGATTTTCTGTCCCCTTCTTATCTCTTATCTCCAAGTCAAACTCTTGTAATAATAGTACCCATCTGATAAGACGTGGCTTAGCATCTTTCTTGGTTACAAGGTACTTAATGGCAGAGTGGTCAGTGTAGACTACCACTTTAGACCCAATCAAATAAGGTCTAAATTTATCAAATACAAAAACTACAGCCAGTAATTCTTTCTCTATTGTGGTGTAATTTAATTGAGCATCATTCAATGTCTTACTGGCATAGTAAATAGTGTGAAAAATCTTATCCCTTCTTTGACCAAGAACAGCTCCTACTGCAAAATCACTAGCATCACACATTAACTCAAACGGCGTGTTCCAATCTGGAGATGCAATAACTGGAGCAGTTACCAATTTCTTCTTCAAAATTTCGAACGCCTGCAAACAATCTTCATCAAACTTAAAAGGCACGTCCTTCTCCAATAGACTACATAATGGCCTTGATATCTTAGAAAAATCTTTGATGAATCTTCTATAAAATCCCGCATGCCCAAGAAAACTCCGAACTCCCTTGACTGATGAAGGTGGTGGAAGTTTCTCAATTACTTCTATCTTCGCTCGGTCCACTTCGATACCCCTTGCTGAGATCTTATGCCCTAAGACAATACCCTCCTGAACCATAAAATGACATTTTTCCCAGTTCAAAACTAGATTAGTCTCAGTGCACCTTTTTAACACCTTAGCAAGATTCTGTAAGCATAAGTCGAATAAGTCCCCAAATACTGAAAAATCGTCCATGAAAACCTCCATGAATTGTTCCACCATCTCCAAAAAAATTGCCATCATACATCGTTGAAAAGTTGCAGGAGCATTACATAATCCAAATGGCATCCTCCTGTAAGCAAATGTACCATAAGGACATGTAAAAGTTGTCTTTTCTTGATCCTTGAGAGCGATGGCGATCTGATTATACCCAGAATACCCATCCAAAAAGCAATAGTATTCGTGACTAGCTAGCCTATCAAGCATCTGATCAATAAAAGGTAGTGAAAAATGATCCTTCCTCGTAGCTTGATTCAGCTTCCTGTAATCCATACAAACCCGCCAGCCATTGACCACCCTTGTTGGAATAAGTTCATTCTTCTCGTTTGTCACCACTGTTATTCCTCCTTTCTTTGGAACACATTGGACTGGACTGATCCAAGAACTATCAGAGATAGGATAAATGATACCCGCATCTAATAGTTTAATTATCTCCTTCTTCACCACGTCTTTCATAATTGGATTCAGTCTACGTTATGATTGAATGGTTGGCTTGTAGTTATCCTCCATCAGGATCTTGTGCATGCAGAAAGATGGACTGATACCCCTTATATCAGCGATTGTCCATCCCAAGGCTAACTTGTTTTCTCTCAACACCCTTAATAATTTCTCTTCTTGAGCATCGTTTAAATCTGCAGAGATGATAACTGGCAAAGTAGATGCCTTCCCGAGATAAGCATATCGTAAATGTTTCGGGAGTGGCTTAAGCTCTAAACTCGGTGGCTCCTCTATTGATGGTTTGAGTATTGACGATGCCAAAAGGGGATGAGCATTATGCATACTTAACACCTCATACTTTGGGGTTGCTTCAAGTATTTCCATATAATCTTGGACCTCTTCACGATTTCCCTTACTTGAATATATCAATGCAGCTTCCAAAACATCCAGTGGAGTTTCTTCATTTCGTACCTCTTGAATACAATCATGCAACACTTCCACTCTATTGCATTCATCGATGTCACTAGGAAACTTCAAAGCCTTGAAAACATTAAAAGTGACCTCTTCATCTTGTACCCTCATTGTCAACTGACCCTTCTGCACATCAATCACATCCTTCCGGTGGCTAAAAATGGTCTTCCCAGTATGATAGGAATCTCCCAGTCTTCTTCCATGTCAAGGATGATGAAATCCGCTGGGAATATAAACTTCTCCACTTTCACTAGAACATCCTCAATTATACCTCTCGGTCTCTTCACAGACCGATCTGCAAGTTGAAGAGTAACTGATGTTGGCTTGGCTTCCCCCAAACCTAATCTCTTGTAAATGGATAAAGGCATTAAGTTGATGCTTGCCCCTAGATCGCATAAGGCTCTCCCTTCAAAGTTTTCTCCAATTCTACACGGAATGGTGAAACTGCCTGGATCCTTTAATTTTGGAGGTAATTTCTGCTACAGGATTGCACTACATTCTTCTGTCAATGCCACCGTCTCAAACTCCTCCAACTTCCTTTTCTTTGACAGGATCTCTTTCATGAACTTTACATAACTAGACATCTGTTCCAGTACTTCTGCAAAAGGTATATTGATATGCAGCTTTTTGAATACCTTTAAGAACTTCGAGAACTGCTTATCTAGTTTTTGCTTCTGAAACCTCTGCGGAAATGGTAAAGGCGGCATTTGAGATGCTCTCTTTTCTCCTATTGGCTTCGCTGGTACTTCTTTGTCATCTTTCTACTCTTTCTTGTACTCTTCCTTATCTGCAACCACCTCCTCATCCTCTGATGGTTTAGGCATACCAATGGATTGTCCTATATTTTGATTCAGCTCCTTACCATTCCTTAAAGTGATAGCCTTGCATTGCTCCTTGCCTTCCCTTCTGGGGTTTTGCTCCGTATCACTAGGTAAGTTCCCATACGGTCTATTATTGATAGAATTAGCAAGTTGGCCTAGTTGCACCTCTAGATTTCGAATTGATGCACTCTGGTTTTGTAATTGAGCTTGGAATTGATTTTGCTGATTCTGCTGACTTTGCATGAGAGAGTCAGTTTTTGTCATGAATTGCATCAACATTTCCTCCATCGATGGCTTCTTAACTTGTGGTTGAACTTGTTGTGGCTGATTCTGGAAACCAGGTGGAAATGCAGGCTTCAATTGTGATATCTGATCTTGATTTTGCTTCCATGATAAGTTGGGATGATTTCTCCACCCAGGATTGTAAACATTCGAATATGGATCATTGTGTTGTCTATTATAGTTGGCCACAAACTGTATTGACTCTTGATTACTCGAGCAACTGTTCGTTGCATGATTGCCTCCACATTCTTCACAGCTAACAAATGAGCTTTGTATTGCGTTGACACCACTTGCACCCATACCACATGCATCCAATCTCTTTGTCAAAGCAGAAACTTGAGCTGTTAATGTCGTAATAGCATCCAGCTCATGAGCACCTGACACTGCTTTTATGTGTTTCGTTCTATCAGAAGGCCATTGATAGATGTTGGAGGACATTTCTTCGATCAATTCAAATGCATCCTTCGCATTTCTTTTTAGCAATGCTCCACCTGCTGCAGCATCCACATTAGATCTTCCAACCTCTGATAATCCTTGATAAAACGTCTGTATTTGCAGCCATTCTGGAATTCCATGATGAGGGCACTTTCGAAGCAACTCTTTGAATCTCTCCCAAGCCTCATATAATGACTCCTTTTCCTTTGTGTGAATGCAGCAATATCATTCCACAATTTCGTTGTTTTTGCAGGAGGAAAATACTTGGCTAGGAATTTCTGTGCCAACTCGTCCCATGTTGTGATTGATGATTGGGGTAGTGAATTCAGCTAGCTCTTTGCCCTATCTTTCAATGAAAACAGAAATAATCTCAACCGAATGGCATCGTCTGACACTCCATTGTACTTAAAAGTATCACAAATTTCCAAGAAGTTTGCAATGTGCTCATTTGGATCCTCATGAAGTAAGCCACAAAACTGCACTGCGGATTGAATCATTTGAATGGTTGCCGGTCTGATCTCAAAGTTGTTTGCTTGAATGGCCGGTCTGCGAATACTTTGGTGAATCCCTTCCACAGTTGGTATAGAAAAATCTCTGAGAGATTTGGAACCCTCTGGGACTGCCTGATTATCTCCCATGTTTACTTTTTCTTTTGCCAAACGTCTAGCTTTTCTTATTCCACGAACTGTTCTCTTGATTTCCTTGTCGAATGGCAATAACTCAGCACTTTTAGACCTTCGCATAAAATGTCTGCTAACACCTGAAAAAGGAAAAATAAAATTGTTTGAAGTAAAATTGTTTCAACTAGTATTGATATTGATACTGTAAAATGACACGTTGTCCTTGGCAACGGCACCAAAAATTTGATGGGTAAATTCCTAATGCACTAATTACAATAGATCGCGTGCAAGTATACACGGTCACAATGTAATATAGTGGCAAATCAAGGTCGTTCCCACAGGGACAATTGCTAATTTTACGTACCAATTACCAAAATTGATTGATAATAATTTTATCCAAACTATCAAAACTAAAAGAAAATTGAATTCAAATAAAATAAAATAATTAATAAAAGAAAAAAAATCAAATAAACAAACAAATTAATTGATGGAACTAACAGCAGATGAGTAGATCTAAGGCACAATTTCACCTTTTTATTTCATCAACCTATTCTCATTTTATTTACACAAAAATAATCACTGTTATATTGTATTTAATCGGGTAACTCTAGATTAATTACCAGTCTCTTTCGAACGGTCAAGTAATAATATCCAGGATAATTAATCTACTATATGTCTATGCAAATTAAATAATCCTGAATTCATTAAGTTTCAATTACCCACATATGATTACACAATCCCTACAGGTATATGTCTATCCTATATGGATTATGCCATTCTATTGACGTCTAACACATGATACCTTTGTCAAGCGCATCATAGTCACAAGATCTATCAATTAACAGGCCTTATTTAATTGATAGCATTAAGTTCCAATAGAATAGAATACAAATATAAAAGAAATAATAATTAATTAACATAAAAAATCATTGAATAGGCGATGAAATAAATTGGCTACATTGTAGCCTTAGAAATTAAAATTAGTTCAACATACTGTAGAATAACACAGTGCACAAAATTAAAATAAAAATATTTGACATTGAAATAATCAAACAAAAAGATGAAATAGTCACTGTGTTGTTCTCTGAGATGTTTCTTGAACTTGAATAAACTGGAGCAGGTTGAATTCTAGCAACGTTGAGAGTGTCTGCAACTCCACTTCTCTCAAACTCTTCTGCTGCCGTCCAAAAAGAAAATAGAAAACCCTAAAAACCAAGACAAGCCGAAAAACTCCCCCCTGAGCATGAAAAGAATGAATTTATAGGATGAGGGAGAGAGATTTTTTCTAGCATCAAATTTATTTCCCTGATTTTCTCCTCATTTAATTCCATGATACTTTCCCAATTCAATTCCATGATACTCTCTCTAAAGTATCATAAATAATCCTCTTGAATCTTCTGCATTAAATGCCATGATTTTCCTTTAAATAATCATTAAAGCTTTGACTTCAATTTCCTTAAATAAAATATCTTCTTCCATGCAATTAAATTCCTTCCAAAATGGGATTAAGAGTTTTTAAAGCATGTATCAATTACTGCCCAAATTACTGGATATGCTCCTATTAATTTTGGTGCAAGAATCTCTCCCATTGGGCTTCCAAAATTGGCTGGTAACAAATTGCAAACAGGCCCTCAGCTTTTATAAGTTACACTTTTATCCCAAAAATTACACTTCAGACCCTTCATTCAAATTCTGCACAAAACACTCAGAAAACATTAGTACACCCCTAATTACTCGAGTTTTCATCACAAAAACATAGGCTAAGGATATAAAATCGTGCATAATTTTAGCCCGATCAATCTCCACTTTCTTCTTAGAAGCAATCAGCATATCATCAACATATAAGAGTAAGTAAATGAAAGAACTATCTTGTAGCCTTCGAACATAGACGCAATTATCAAATTTGCTTTTGGTGTACTTTTGTCCTACCATAAATTGATCAAATTGCTTGTACCATTGTCTAGGAGACTGTTTCAAACCATAAAGCGATTTCTTGAATTTGCAAGCCCAATTTTCTTTACCAGCAACCTTGAATCCATTTGGCTGAGTTATACAGATTTCCTCTTCCAAATCACCATGTAAAAATGTAGTTTTTACATCCATTTGAACTAGTTCCAAATCTAATTGAGCTACCAGGGCCAATGGAATTCTAATGGAAGAGTGTTTCACAACTGGAGAAAATACCTCATTATAGTCAATCCCTTCCTTCTGAGCGTAGCCTTTCGCCACCAACCTTGCCCTGTAGCGGATATCGTTTTTGTCAAGAAATCCCTCTTTTTTAGTAAACACCCATTTGCACCCAATTGTCTTCTTATTCTTCGGTAATTTAGCTAGCTCTCAAGTTTTATTCTTTCGAAGAGATTGCATTTCTTCATCCATAGCTTTCTTCCACTTATCAGCTTCAGAACATTTGACTGCTTCTCTATAAGTGGAAGGGACATCATCATCTACAATTGGAAGTGCATAGGCCACCATATCAGCAAAACGAGTAGGTTTGTGAATCTCACGTCTTGGCCTATTTATTGCAATTGATTCTTGTTGCTATGAAGGTTCTTGGGTAGGAACCTCTTCTTTTACTTCTTCTTCAATAACATCATCTGTCATAGCAGTGTCACCATCTGCATTAACAATTTTAACTGGATTGATTGTTGATTCAAACTCCACCTGTTTCCCAGTAGACTCCACCTGTTGTGGAATACCCTCAGCATTCTCTTCTGTTTTGTTCCTTAACATAGGAGATTCATCAAAAGTAACATCCCTACTAAATATTATCTTCTTCGAATTTGGATACAAAAGCCTATATCCTTTCACCCCTAATGAAATCCCCACGAAAATAGCTTTCTTGGCTCTCGGATCCAACTTAGATTCTTTTACATGATAATAAAAAGAACAACCAAAGACATGTAAAGAATCATAATCAGTAACAGGTTTTCCACACCATACCTCTAACGGAATTCTACCACCAATCGCTGTTGATGGTAAACGATTAATGAGATACATGCATAAGTTACTGCCTTAGCCCAAAATTCCTTACCCAACCCAACATTGGACAACATACACTGAACTTTCTCCAGCAACGTTCGGTTCATGCGTTCTGCCACCCCATTTTGTTGTGGTGTGTGTCTAACTGTAAAATGACGTACAATACTTGCATCTTGACAGACTTCTCTAAAAGATTTATTGCCATATTCACCTCCATTATCCGTTTTGAGGTGCTTAATCTTTCTCCCAATCTAAGTCTCAACCATCTTTTTCCAATTAAGAAAAATTCTAAGTACATCATCCTTTTTCTTCATCGTGTATACCCAAACTCTTCTGGAAAAATCATCAACAAATATAACAAAATAGTGTTTACCACCCAAAGAGGCTGTCCTAGTGGGTCCCCATACATCAGAGTGAACATAATCCTAAATACTTTTAGTATCATGAATTGCAGTTGCAAATTTTACTCTCGTTTGCTTTCCCAAAACACAATGTTCACAAAAGTCTAATTTACAGGTAGTCACTCCTTTCAACAAGCCTTAATTCCCCAAACTGCTTAAGGCTTTCTCACTTGCATGTCCCAAGCGCATATGCCATAGCTTGATCAAATCTGAATCAACATTCTTCTCTGAAACTGCTGCTGCTGATCCAGTAACTATACTACCATTGTAGTAGTATAAGTTGTTCTTCCTTGTGCCTTTCATTATTACCAATGCACTAGACACAACTTTCAGAACACCATCTCGAATAATTACCCTGTAGCCTTTAGATTCTAAAGCTTCCAATGAGATGAGATTCTTCTTTAACTCTGGTGCATACCGAACTTCTGTAAAAACTCTAGTTGATCCATCTTGATTCTTTAACCGAATTGAACCTATCCCCATAGTTTTGCACGACTTATCATTACCCATGAAAACAACTCCACTATCTAGCTTTTGGAAGTTGAAAAGCCACTCCTTATGTGGACACATATGATAAGTACAACCCCGTATCTAAAATCCACTAATTTCTTCCGGATATGAATGGTTGAGTGGCCAATGCAAAATCATCGTTATTATGTTCAGCTACACATGCATCAGAAGTACCATTGCCCTTGCCTTTATCTTTCTTCTTTAACTTCGAACAATCTTTCTTCCAATGCCCTTTCTCATGACAAAAAACACATTCATCTTTATCAGGTCATTTCCTTGATTGTGATATGCCCATTCTTTCTTGTTTTCGACTCTTACTTCTTCCCCTAACTGTAAGCGCTTCTGCTGCTTCATCCCTATTCTCTTTCTGATCTTTCTTATGAATTTCATAATTAAGCAAAGCTGCACTCACTTCTTTAAAGGACAATTTTTCTTTCCCATGAATAAGTGTAATGCACAAATGATCTAACTCATCAAGAAGAGATCCTATCAACAGCGTGGCCTTCTGCTCATCTTTGAAGGTTTCATCCAAATTCAACAAATCGGCTAACAAACGGTTGAAATTATCAATATGATCACTAATATTCAAACCTAGTTTCAACTGAAGAAGGTAAAGTCTCTTCAACAAATATAGTCGATTCTCATTGCTTTTCTTCATATATTTGTTCTTTAGCGCCTTCCACAATTTACTAGCAGAAGTTTCCTTCATGAACGGATACTTCTGCTCTCTACAGAGACATGAGTGAACTTAACATATGTCATTAATATTAGTAAATAAAATAAGCTTGAATGTGCTATAGTTAAGTTTGTATGTTGTAGTTTATCAAATAAGATAAAATAAAAGTGTGTGCTTCTCTCATATTCATCGTACAAACTTTACTTTTTCTGTAATTAATTGGAGCATTTTGCATTATCTTTGTGAGTTTGCTCGAGTGAAAAATGCAAAGTAAATCTTGAACACCAAAAAGTATCATTTTGCTACTAGATTACTCCCAAACGATTTTAATTAATTTGTGTAAAATAAAAAATCCATTTTAGAACTAGAAGATTTATATCACGTAAATCTATATTTGTTAATTTATGCGAGTCTAACTGCATTGGTGTTCAATGATATATATGATTTACTTAGATATTTCTGATAATGGTAAATATCTAACACGTTTACTTAACTTTTTCATCCAATCTTATATTTCGGTTGATATATCAAAATATTAGAGTTTTGAGGTTAAAAATAATTAATTCTAATTTTTTACGCATCAACCGTCGCTATAGTATTGAAAGTCGACCTAGGTGGCTGATAAGTGTAAATAAAATTCGAACTTCTTTTTTCCTCTCAAATGGCCATAACCTAATCTCTTTCTCTTCCTCTTCCTCTCTGTCTATACCTCTGTATCAAACTTTTATCTTACAGCTTCCTCATCGTCAATGGCACACTAACCAGTCATAGCTTCCTCTTTGGCAGTTTTGATTTGAGTAAGAGCCAACATTGCCTTTGTACTCGTCTTCATAGTGCGAGATTCAATTCAGTGGCACCACTAGCTTCATTCTCGTTTTCTTGGAGTCTCTGATTTATCGATTTTCTTCAGAGGAGAACCACTAGATCAATTAGCACATTTGATTGCTAGACACCATTGGCTTCAAATAAGTGTTTTAGTTTTTCATTTTTCATTTTTGTTTTTTATTCGGATGCCAATAAAATAACAACAAAAATAAGTTTATCTCGCTTGTTGAATGTCTCTTTGCTTGTGTTCCGAAATTTTTTTTAGGTTTGACCGATGGTCAATGAGATTGTTGATTGTCGATCAAACCGCCTATCGGGGCTTTGCCTATGCGACCTAGGTGCTCCTAAGCTACGACTGCTTGGCACATAGTGCTTTCTTATACATTGGTTGTCATATAGGATAGATGAAAAAATTGTATAAAAATGTTGGATGTCTATCATTATCCATATATTTTCCTAGATAATGGTAGACAACTAAGAGCAAGATTATCCACCATCATTTTTTATTTTTTTTTTGAAGTTTTTAAAAATCTAATGACACATCAGTATTAAAAGACCAAAACAGTTGTGTTTTTTTTCCTCATACATCATTTAAACTTAAATTCCTATATCAAAAAAAATTAGCACAAACAAAATATTGACAAATAATCCTTTCTTGATAAGTAGATATACAATATACTTGTCTTTTTTTTTTTTTTTTAATTTTATATGCCGGTCCACATATTATTAAGTATTTGGGTTTGAAATTGATAAGACAACTGACATGACAAATATATGGACCGTGACACAAAGATTGGATTAAAATGTGGACCTAAGTTTGCGACGTCCACCTAATTTTCAACAAAGAACATTCTATTATGTCTACCATTGTCCTATTTTAGAATTATTTCAATAAAGATGTGTTCAGTTTGGATCCATGTATGAAGACAAAGCATGCAAAGCGTCATGTTTTTCTAGACACTTTCTCTCTCTCTCTCTCTCTCTCTCTTCCTCTCTTTCTCTCTATCTCCATGCCCTATGTATGAATCAAGGCATGCAATGTCTGCCATATTTTACAGTGGATGATATCAAAGTCCGATTTGCACTAGTAGTGGTGATACTTGATTGTCCTTGTGATCCCAAATGTCAAAGGCATAGAAGAATATCTGTATACGAAATGAAACTATAGCCATTCAAAAGCCTTCTACAACTTGAGCTAGACAATCTTTACAAGATCGATGAACTTTTCTACGCAATTTAAACGTATAAGTTCTTTAAATGATTTATATTGAGGATCACCAATATAGACAATTAAATAGGTTTTATTTGCAACTAAAATGAAGTTTCTTATCTATATGTGTGTGTATGTGCATTGTGTTTGTGTCTGTGTCTATTCACTCTAACAACATTATATTCTATCATCTAATAATTAAGCGTGTCTGTGTGTTTATGCTTTGTGTGTGTCTATGTGTGTTCACTCTAACCACATTATGTACTATAATTTAATAATTGGGTGTGTGTCTGTGTGTGTTCACTCCAACCTCGTTATGTACTATTACTTAATAATTATGGGTGTTCACTCTAACCATGTTATGCATTATAATTTAACAATTGAGAGTGTGCATGTGTCCACTCTAACCATATTATGCATGCACGTGCTATGTTGTGCGCTATAATTTCAATAATTAAATAGTGTGTCTCTAGCCACATTGTATATTATAATTTAATAATTAAATAGTGTGCGTCCTAATCACATAATGTACTATAAGCTAATAATTAAATAGTGTGCATCCAAATCACATGATGTACCATAAGTTAATAATTGTGTGTGCGTGTGCGCGCCAGCGTTCACTCTAACCACACTATGTACTATGATTTAATATTTATGTGTATACTATACTTTCATAATGAAATTATGGTGTGTATGCCTTTAAGCACATTACATACTATAAATTAATAATTGGGTTTGTGCACGCTATAATTTAAAAATTAAATAGTATCTTCAATCACATTATGTACTATAATTTTAATATATATATATATATAAAATTACAGTACACATTGGTTAGAGAGAAATTAAAAACATGTTTAAGTTACAAAAAAATAATCTTTATCAATGAAGGATATCAATGAATTAATTTGGAGCAGTACCTGGTGGGAAACTATGTCATCCATGAGTCTGCAAATTATTGAGTATGCCTTGACAATTTTAGGTTTTCTAGGTATCCAATTGAAGGCTTCTTGGGCTGCAGCATCTCCCTTACCCACAAAAGCTTTGGTTGCAGCTTTATTTTATAAAAATTATTTATGAAACCAACTTGAGGAGATTAATTTGTATTCATGTATAAAATGAGATATCATGTGTGCTAAAATTAATCATATATATTGTTGTGCACAGCGGAAATTAAAACAAATACACAACTACTAATGGTAGCTATTAAATATAAATAACAGATACTAATAAAGCAGAAAAAAAATAAAAGCAAAGCGAACAAAGAAAGAACACACTAGAATTTACGTGATTCGGTATAAAAACCTATATCCACGGGCGCTGCTGAAAACTTCTACTACCTCCAAAGAAAAATATTACAAAATCTGGGCAAGATCCCAAAACCCAGAAACAAATGAGGAAAAAACAAGAATAATACAAATATATGGATCTTTTTAATTCTTGTTTTTAGATACACAAGTAATTAGCTAAAGAGCCTATTTATATCCCACTAAAGCTTCCACCATATTATATTCTTCAGATGTGGGATGCTAATTAAGCCAAAATCAACAAATCTCCACCTTGGCGTATTAGCTTTTAGCAATGTCTTCAAATATGTCTTTTTAGACTTTCAAAATATTGATCAAGTCCAAACAATGGTTGAACTTGATTATCGTCACCACTTTGGTCATCATATCTGCAGGATTATTAGCAGTCCCAATTTTTTGTAAGAGAATTGTCCCTTCACTCAGAATTTCCCGCACAAAGTGATATCGGACATCAATATGCTTGGTGCGAACATGGAATACTAGGTTCTTTGCTAAATGAATGGCACTTTGACTATCCGAGTGAATAGTAATATTCTTCTGTCTCATTCCCAACACTAAAAGTAATCATTGTAACCAAATTGCTTCATTCACAGCCTCTGTCATTGCCATATACTCTGCTTCTATCGTAGACAAAGTAACTGTTGACTGTAAAGTAGACTTCCAACTTACTGGAGCTCTTGCTAGAGTGAATACATATCCAGTAGTTGATCGTCGTTTATCTAAATCACCACCATAATCTGAATCAACATATCCGATTGCAAACTGACAAAGTGAATTTTCCTTATGAAATACCAAACCAAAATCTGTGGTTTTTAATCAGTACCGTAGAATTCATTTCACAACTTGCCAATGTCCTTTACCAGGATCATGCATATACCTGCTCACAACTCCAACTGCTTGTGAAATGTCAGGTCTTGTACACACCATAGCATACATCAGGCTACCAACTACATTGGAATACGGAACACGAGACATGTACTCTCGTTCTTCATCAGTACTTGGAGATAATGATGCACTTAACTTGAAATGAGGAGCAAGTGGTGTACTTACAGGTTTTGACTGTTCAGATATACCAAAACGCTGTAATACCTTCATTAGATATTGCTTCTGAGTCAAACAAACCTTACCTTTTCCTCTATCTCTACTAATCTCCATACCAAGAATCTTTTAGCTTCACCCAAATCCTTCATTTCAAACTTTGAATTCAACTGAGTTTTCAGCTTTTTAATCTCCACTTTGTTCTTAGAAGCGATCAGCATATCATCAACATACAAGAGTAAGTAAATGAAAGAACTATCTTGTAGCCTTCGAAAATATACGCAATTATCAAATTTGCTTCTGGTGTACTTTTGTTCTACCATAAATTGATCAAATTGCTTGTATCATTGTCTAGGAGACTGTTTCAAACCATAAAGAGATTTCTTCAATTTGCAAGCCCAATTTTCTTTACCAGTAACCTTGAATCCATCAGGCTGAGTTATATAGATTTCCTCTTCCAAATCACCACGTAAAAATGTAGTTTTTACATCCATTTGAACTAGTTCCAAATCTAACTGAGCTACCAAGGCCAATGGAATTCTAATGGAAGAGTGTTTCACAACTGGAGAAAATACCTCATTATAGTCAATCCCTTCCTTCTGAGCATAGCCTTTTGCCACCAACCTTGCCTTGTAGCGGATATCTTCTTTGTCAGGAAATCCCTCTTTTTTAGTAAACACCCATTTGCACCTAATTGTCTTCTTATTCTTGGTAATTTAGCTAGCTCCCAAGTTTCATTCTTTCGAAGAGATTGCATTTCTTCATCCATAGCTTTCTTCCACTTATCAGCTTCAGAACATTTGAATGCTTCTCTATAAGTGGAAAGGACATCATCATCTATAATTGGAAATGCATGGACCACCATATCAACAAAACGAGTAGGTCTACGAATCTCACGTCTTGGCCTATTTATTGTAATTGATTCTTGTTGCTGTGAAGGTTCTTGGGTAGGAACCTCTTCTTCTACTTCTTCTTCAATAACATCATCTGTCATAGGAGTGTCACCATCTGTATTAACAATTTTAACTAGATTGATTGTTGATTCAAACTCCACCTATTGTGGAATACCCTCAGCATTCTCTTCTGTTTTGTTCCTTAACATAGGAGATTCATCAAAAGTAACATCCCTACTGAATATTATCTTCTTCGAATTTGGATACAAAAGCCTATATCCTTTCACCCCTGATGAAATCCCCACGAAAATAGCTTTCTTGGCTCTCGGATCCAACTTAGATTCTTTTACATGATAATAAGCAAAACAACCAAAGACATGTAAAGAATCATAATCAGTAACAGGTTTTCCAAACCATACCTCTAACGGAATTCTACCACCAATCCCTGTTGATGGTAAATGATTAATGAGATGACATGCATAAGTTACTGCCTTAGCCCAAAATTCCTTGCCCAACCCAGCATTGGACAACATACACTGAACTTTCTCCAGCAATGTTCGATTCATGCGTTCTGCCACCCCATTTTGTTGTGGTGTGTGTCTAACTATAAAATGACGTACAATACTTGCATCTTGACAGACTTCTCTAAAAGATTTACTGCAATATTCACCTCCATTATCTATTTTGAGGTGCTTAATCTTTCTCCCAATCTGAGTCTCAACCATCTTTTTCCAATTAAGGAAAATCCTAAGTACATCATCCTTTTTCTTCATCATGTATACCCAAACTCTTCTGGAAAAATCATCAACAAATGTAACAAAATAGTGTTTACCACCCAAAGAGGCTGTCCTAGTGGGTCTCCACACATCAGAGTGAACATAATCCAAAATACTTTTAGTATCATGAATTGCAGTTGCAAATTTTACTCTCGTATGCTTTCCCAAAACACAATGTTCACAAAAGTCTAATTTACAGGTAGTCACTCCTTTCAACAAGCCTTGATTCACCAAACTGCTTAAGGCTTTCTCACCCGCATGTCCCAAGTGCATATGTCATAGCTTGATCAAATCTGAATCAACATTCTTCTCTGAAACTGCTGCTGCTGATCCAGTAACTGTACCACCATTGTAGTAGTATAAGTTGTTCTTCCTTGTGACTTTCATTATTACCAATACACTAGACACACCTTTCAGAACACCATCTTGAATAATTACCCTGTAGCATTTAGATTCTAAAACTCCCAATGAGATGAGATTCTTCTTTAACTCTGGTACATACCGAACTTCTGTCAAAACTCTGGTTGATCCATCTTGATTCTTTAACCGAATTGAACATATCCCTATAGTTTTGCATGACTTATCATTACCCATAAAAATAACTCCACTATCTAGCTATTCGAAGTTGAAGAACCACTCCTTATGTAGACACATATGATAAGTACAACCCATATCTAAAATCCACTCATTTCTTCCGTATATGAATGGTTGAGTGGCCAACGCAAAATCATCGTTATTATGTTCGGCTACATATGCATCAGGAGTACCATTGCCCTTGCCATTATCTTTCTTCTTTAACTTCGGACAATCTTTCTTCCAATGCCCTTTCTCATGACAAAAAGCACATTCATCTTTATCAGGTCTTTTCCTTGACTGTGATCTACCCCTTCTTTCTTGTTTTCGACTCTTACTTCTTCCCCTAACTGTAAGTGCTTCTACTGCTTCATCCCTATTCTATTTCTGATCTTTCTTATGAATTTCATAATTAAGCAAAGCTGCACTCACTTCTTCAAAGGACAATTTTTCTTTCCTATGAATAAGTGTAATGCACAAATGATCTAACTCATCAAGAAGAGATCCTATCAACAGCATGGCCTTCTGCTCATCTTTGAAGGTTTCATCCAAATTCAACAAATCGGCTAACAAACGGTTGAAATTATCAATATGATCACTAATATTCAAACCTAGTTTCAACTGAAGACGGTAAAGTCTCTTCAATAAATATAGTCGATTCTCATTGCTTTTCTTCATATATTTGTTCTCTAGCGCCTTCCACAATTTACTAGCAGAAGTTTCCTTCATGAATGGATACTTTTGCTCTCTACAGAGACATGAGCGAATTAAACCACACACCTTCGCATTTTGCTTCTCCCAATCTCTTTCCTCAATATCCTCTGGTTTTGTTTCTTCCAGAACAGTATCAAAATCTTGTTGATACAAGACATCCATAACTTCACTTTGCCATAAGCCAAAATTATTTCGACCATCAAATTTCTCCACTTTAATTTTTACATACGAAGATAAAGATGCTGTCATTTCTGCTTTACACCAAAAGTTTTATACTAATAGCTTGGTGATCAAATGAATAGTACTCAAAAGGTAAGCTCCTAGGAAAGACTGGAGGGGTCACAAACGGTCCCACTTAAAATCCAATCTCCTTAGACAAATATAGTCTTTTTGACAGAGCTTTCCTAAATTGTAACTATTCCAAAATAACACTAAAGCTCTATAAACAAATATTTAATAGCCAGCTGATGCTCTAGACTATTTCCCCAAAATAATCAAAACCTAGAGCTCTGATACCAATTGTTGTGCACAGCAGAAATTAAAACAAATACACAACTACTAATGCTAGCTATTAAATATAAATAAGAGATACTAATAAAGCAGAAAAATAAATAAATGCAAAGCAAACAAAGAAAGAACACACCAGAATTTACGTGGTTCGGTATAAAAACCTACGTCCACAGGCGCTATTGAAAACTTCTATTACCTCCAAAGAAAAATATTACAAAATTTGGGCAAGATCCTAAAACCTAGAAACAAATGGGGAAAAAACAAGAATAATACAAATATATGGATCTTTTTAATTCTTGTTTTTTAGATACACAAGTAATTAGCTAAAGAGCCTATTTATATCCCACTAAAGCTTCCACCACATTATATTCTTCAGATGTGGGATGCTAATTAAGCCAAAATCAACATATATATATATATATATGATATATTCTACAATATATTTGTGGTATCACTACACTTGACAAAAAAAAAAATGAAAGATTATATTCTAAAATTTCTGATTGTATTTTATTATATCTTACTACAACTTAACATATGTCATTAATATTAGTAAATAAAATAAGCTTGAATGTGCTATAGTTAAGTTTGTATGTTGTAGTTTATCAAATAAGATAAAATAAAAGTGTGTGCTTCTCTCATATTCATCGTACAAACTTTACTTTTTCTGTAATTAATTGGAGCATTTTGCATTATCTTTGTGAGTTTGCTCGGGTGAAAAATGCGAAGTAAATCTTGAACACCAAAAAGTCTCATTTTGCTACTAGATTACTCCCAAACGATTTTAATTAATTTGTGTAAAATAAAAAATCCATTTTAGAACTAGAAGATTTATATCACGTAAATCTATATTTGTTAATTTACGCGGGTCTAACTGCATTGGTGTTCAATGATATATATGATTTACTTAGATATTTCTGATAATGGTAAATATCTAACACGTTTACTTAACTTTTTCATCCAATCTTATATTTCGGTTGATATATCAAAATATTAGAGTTTTGAGGTTAAAAATAATTAATTATAATTTTTTACGCATCAACCGTCGCTATAGCATTGAAAGTCGACCTAGTGGCTGCATTAGTGTAAATAAAATTCGAACTTCTTTTTTCCTCTCAAATGGCCACAACCTAATCTCTTTCTCTTCCTCTTCCTCTCTGTCTGTACCTCTGTATCAAACTTTTATCTTACAGCTTCCTTATCGTCAATGGCACACTAACCAATCATAGCTTCCTCTTTGGCAGTTTTGATTTGAGTAAGAGCCAACATTGCCTTTGTACTCGTCTTCTTAGTGCAAGATTCAATTCAATGGCACCACTAGCTTCGTTCTCGTTTTCTTGGAGTCTATGATTTATCAATTTTCTTCAGAGGAGAACCACTAGATCAATTAGCACATTTGATTGCTAGACACCATTGGCTTCAAATAAGCATTTTAGTTTTTCATTTTTCATTTTAGTTTTTTATTCGGATGCCAAGAAAATAACAACAAAAATAAGTTTATCTTGCTTGTTGAATGTCTCTTTGCTTGTGTTCGGAAATTTTTTTTAGGTTTGACCGATGGTCAATGAGATTGTTGATTGTCGATCAAACCGCCTATCAGGGCTTTGCCTATGCGACCGAGGTGCTCCTAAGCTACGACTGCTTGGCACATAGTGCTTTCTTATACACTGGTTGTCATATAGGATAGATGAAAAAATTGTATGAAAATGTTGGATGTCCATCATTATCCATATATTTTCCTAGATAATGGTAGATAACTAAGAGCAAGACTATCCACCATCATTTTTTTTTTTTTTTTTTTTTTTTTGATGTTTTTAAAAATCTAATGACACATCAGTATTAAAAGACCAAAACAGTTGTGTTTTTTTTCCTCATACATCATTTAAACTTAAATTCCTATATAAAAAAAAATTAGCACAAACAAAATATTGACAAATAATCCTTTCTTGATAAGTAGATATACAATATACTTGTCCATTTTTTTTTAATTTTATATGCCAGTTCATATATTATTAAGTATTTGGGTTTAAAATTGATAAGACAACTGACATGACAAATATATGGACCGTGACACAAAGATTGGATTAAAATGTGGACCTAAGTTTGGGACGTCCACCTAATTTTCAACAAAGAACATTCTATTATGTCTACCATTGTCCCATTTTAGAATTATTTCAATAAAGACGTGTTCAGTTTGGATCCATGCATGAAGACAAAGCATGCAAAGTGTCATTTTTTTCTGGACACTTTCTCTCTCTCTCTCCTCTCTCTCTCTCTCTCTCTCTCTTCCTCTCTATCTTTCTGTCTCCATGCCCTATGTATGAATCAAGGCACGCAATGTCCGCCATATTTTACAGTGGATGATATCAAAGTCCGATTTGCACTAGTAGTGGTGATACTTGATTGTCCTTGTGATCCCAAATGTCAAAGGCATAGAAGAATATCTGTATACGAAATGAAACTATAGCCATTCAAAAACCTTCTACAACTTGAGCTAGACAATCTTTACAAGATCGATGAACTTTTCTACGCAATTTAAACGTATAAGTTCTTTAAATGATTTATATTGAGGATCACCAATATAGACAATTAAATAGGTTTTATTTGCAACTAAAATGAAGTTTCTTATCTATATGTGTGTGTGTGTGTGCATGTGTGTTGTGTTTGTGTCTGTGTCTATTCACTCTAACAACATTATATTCTATAATCTAATAATTAAGCGTGTCTGTGTGTTTATGCTTTGTGTGTGTCTATGTGTGTTCACTCTAACCACATTATGTACTATAATTTAATAATTGGGTGTGTGTGTGTGTGTGTGTTCACTCCAACCTCGTTATGTACTATAACTTAATAATTATGCGTGTTCACTCTAACCATGTTATGCATTATAATTTAACAATTGAGAGTGTGTATGTGTCCACTCTAACCATTATTATGCATGCGCGTGCTATGTTGTACGCTATAATTTGAATAATTAAATAGTGTGTGTCTATCTCACTATAATTTAATAATTAAATAGTGTGTCTCCAGCCACATTGTATACTATAATTTAATAATTAAATAGTGCGTGTCCTAATCACATAATGTACTATAAGCTAATAATTAAATAGTGTGCATCCAAATCACATGATGTACCGTAAGTTAATAATTGTGTGTGCGTGTGCGCGCAGGCGTTCACTCTAACCACATTATGTACTATGATTTAATATTTATGTGTATACTATACTTTCATAATGAAATTATGGTGTGTATGCCTCTAACCACATTGCATACTATAAATTAATAATTGGGTCTGCGCACGCTATAATTTAAAAATTAAATAGTATCTTCAATCACATTATGTACTATAATTTTAATATATATATAAATAATTACAGTAGACATTGGTTCGCGGGAAATTAAAAACATGTTTCAGTTACAAAAAAATAATCTTTATCAATGAAGGATATCAATGAACTAATTTGGAGCAGTACCTGGTGGGAAACTATGTCATCCATGAGTCTGCAAATTATTGAGTATGCCTTGACAATTTTAGGTTTTCTAGGTATCCACTCGAAGACTTCTTGGGCTGCAGCATCTCCCTTACCCATAAAAGATATGGTTGCAGCTTTATTTTATATAAATTAATTTTGAAACCAACTTGAGGAGATTAATATGTATTCAAGTATAAAATGAGATATCATGTGTGCTAAAATTAATTATATATATATGATATATTCTACAATACATTTACGGTATCAATACACTTGATAAAAAAATGAATGATCATATTCTATAAACTTTGCATTAATGTTATAACTTTCAATGTTTATTTACTTAGATATTTCTGATAATGGTAAATATCTAACACGTTTACTTAACTTTTTCATCCAATCTTATATTTCGGTTAATATATCAAAATATTAGAGTCTTGAGGTTAAAAATAATTAATTCTAATTTTTTACGCATCAACCGTCGCTGTAGCATTGAAAGTCGACCTAGGTGGCTGCATTAGTGTAAATAAAATTCAAACTTCTTTTTTCCTCTCAAATGGCCACAACCTAATCTCTTTCTCTTCCTCTTCCTCTCTGTCTGTACCTCTGTATCAAACTTTTATCTTACAGCTTCTTCTCGTCAATGGCACACTAACCAGTCATAGCTTCCTCTTTGGCAGTTTCGATTTGAGTAAGAGCCAACATTGGCTTTGTACAGTTGTACTCGTCTTCTTAGTGCGAGATTCAATTCAATGGCACCACTAGCTTCGTTCTCGTTTTCTTGGAGTCTCTGATTTATCGATTTTCCTCAAAGGAGAACCACTAGATCAATTAGCACATTTGACTGCTAGACACCATTGGCTTCAAATAAGTGTTTTAGTTTTTCATTTTCAATTTTGTTTTTAATTCAGATGCCAAGAAAATAACAACAAAAATAAGTTTATCTCGCTTGTTGAATGTCTCTTTGCTTGTGTTCGGAATTTTTTTTTAGGTTTGACCGATGGTCAATGAGATTGTTGATTGTCGATCAAACCGCCTATCAGGGCTTTTCCTATGCGACCTAGGTGCTCCTAAGCTACGACTGCTTGGCACATAGTGCTTTCTTATACACTGGTTGTCATATAGGATAGATGAAAAAATTGTATAAAAATGTTGGATGTCTATCATTATCTATATATTTTCCTAGATAATGGTAGATAACTAAAAGCAAGACTATCCACCATCATTTTTGGTTTTTTTTTTTTGAAGTTTTTAAAAATCTAATGACACATCAGTATTAAAAGACCAAAACAGTTGTGTTTTTTTTCCTTATACATCATTTAAACTTAAATTCCTATATATAAAAAAAAAAATTAGCACAAACAAAATATTAACAAATAATCCTTTCTTGATAAGTAGATATACAATATACTTGTCCATTTTTTTTTTTAATTTTATATGCCAGTCCATATATTATTAAGTATTTGGGTTTGAAATTGATAAGACAACTGACATGACAAATATATGGACCGTGACACAAAGATTGGATTAAAATGTGGACCTAAGTTTGGGACGTCCACCTAATTTTCAACAAAGAACATTCTATTATGTCTACCATTGTCCTATTTTAGAATTATTTCAATAAAGACGTGTTCAGTTTGGATCCATGCATGAAGACAAAGCATGCAAAGTGTCATGTTTTTCTAGACACTTTCTCCCTCTCTCTCCCTCTCTCTCCTCTCTCTCTCTCTTCCTCTCTATCTCTCTATCTCCATGCCCTATATATGAATCAAGGCACGCAATGTCCGCCATATTTTACAGTAGATGATATCAAAGTCTGATTTGCACTAGTAGTGGTGATACTTGATTGTCCTTGTGATCCCAAATGTCAAAGGCATAGAAGAATATCTGTATACAAAATGAAACTATAGCCATTTAAAAACCTTCTACAACTTGAGCTAGACAATCTTTACAAGATCGATGAACTTTTCTACGCAATTTAAACGTATAAGTTCTTTAAATGATTTATATTGAGGATAACCAATATAGACAATTCAATAGGTTTTATTTGCAACTAAAATGAAGTTTCTTATCTATATGTGTGTGTGTCTGTGTGTTGTGTTTGTGTCTGTGTCTATTCACTCTAACAACATTATATTCTATAATCTAATAATTAAGCGTGTTTGTGTGTTTATGCTTTGTGTGTGTCTATGTGTGTTCACTCTAACCACATTATGTACTATAATTTAATAATTGGGTGTGTGTTGTGTGTGTGTTCACTCCAACCTCATTATGTACTATTGCTTAATAATTATGTGTGTTCACTCTAACCATGTTATGCATTATAATTTAACAATTGAGAGTGTGCATGTGTCCACTCTAGCCATATTATGCATGCGTGTGCTATGTTGTGCGCTATAATTTCAATAATTAAATAGTGTGTGTCTATCTCACTATAATTTAATAATTAAATAGTGTGTCTCTAGCCACATTGTATACTATAATTTAATAATTAAATAGTGCGTGTCCTAATCACATAATGTACTATAAGCTAATAATTAAATAGTGTGCATCCAAATCACATGATGTACCATAAGTTAATAATTGTGTGTGCGTGTGCGCGCCAGCGTTCACTCTAACCACATTATGTACTATGATTTAATATTTATGTGTATACTATACTTTCATAATGAAATTATGGTGTGTATGCCTCTAACCACATTGCATACTATAAATTAATAATTGGGTCTGCTCACGCTATAATTTAAAAATTAAATAGTATCATCAATCACATTATGTACTATAATTTTAATATATATATAAATAATTACAGTAGACATGGGTTCGCGGGAAATTAAAAACATGTTTCAGTTACAAAAAAATAATCTTTATCAATGAAGGATATCAATGAACTAATTTGGAGCAGTACCTGGTGGGAAACTATGTCATCCATGAGTCTGCAAATTATTGAGTATGCCTTGACAATTTTAGGTTTTCTAGGTATCCACTCGAAGACTTCTTGGGCTGCAGCATCTCCCTTACCCACAAAAGATATGGTTGCAGCTTTATTTTATATAAATTAATTATGAAACCAACTTGAGGAGATTAATATGTATTCATGTATAAAATGAGATATCATGTGTGCTAAAATTAATTATATATATATGATATATTCTACAATACATTTACGGTATCAATACACTTGATAAAAAAATGAATGATTATATTCTAAAATTGCCGATTGTATTTTATTGTATTTGATTACAACTCAACATATGTCACTATTGTCAGTAAATAAAATCCAATCTTCAAAATATTCAGCAACTCACAAACCTTTAGTAACATTATTAATTTCATATTTTTCTCCTTTGTGCTAATTAAAATTATAAACACTTTCTCAGCTATTATCAGTTATATTACTTACTTTTACTTAGTCAACATTTATTCTGCTTAATTAATGGCTTATAAACTTTGCATTAACGTTATAACTTTCAATGTGTATTGAGGTGAAAACTTTCTAATCTCGGTCTCTTCTTTTATTAAATATATTGATTTCGGTGCATTCTGACAAGTAAACTCCATTTATTATATACCCACACACACACACGCCACTCATCTAACAAATAGGAAAGTGGTGCAACCACTCTATCGAATAGTTGAGCTTTAATTTTTGCTTCAGCTTTATGATGGAAATTAAAATCCCATTTTTGCCAATTAAATCACAAAGTATGGGGAGGCCCTTCTCGTAGTCCAGAGTCATGTTGCATACTGCACTTGTAGTGGTTTATCTCAATAATTCCAAAAAACCTCCTTTAACTCAATTTTTATTAGATCCCCCGCGCCCCCACCCCTCCCATCCCACCCTAGAAAAAAAGAGAAAAAAAAAAAAAAAGAAGGCAAGAAGAAATGAAAATAACGTTGAGCGTCCATTGTTTACTCCTCTTATAGTTAAGAAAACAATGTTTGAACCTTTTAAGGTGCCCAGCATGTTCTCTCTATCTATAATACGGTTAATACTAGATCGTGCGATAAACTAAATTAAAGAATTTGAGATTTAAACTCAAAATTTTCTCTATAGATATAACGCTAGATCGTGGGACAAATTAAATTTAGCAAATATGGGATTATGCATTTAAAATTGATAAGGTATGTACTATTTCACACATCCGTTTTTGATAAAGTAGTTGAGTACTTTTTCTTCATCTTTGTGATAGGTATTTAGAAACAAATGCACACATCTCAAATGAAAGAAAATTTAAGGTAAATTTGCCAACTCCTCTATTGCATGCCCTATGATAAAGGTTTAAGTCTTAGCTTATACATATATTTAGTTCTATCATACTCTTGCCATACATTGTATAAGGTAGTTTCTTTATTGATGTTTTTAAAATGTCCTCCTAATCAATCTCAAATTTCTAGATGCCTCGTGTGGAATTAGGATTTAATTAAGAAAGAAGCTATGAAACGATTTGGACAAAGACAATTATTCAGAGACTATTTGTAATTAACATGATCTAGTGCATCTAATCTCCATTCGCACTTATTTTTCTTACGTCTAAAGAAGACAAAGGGTATGTGTTTCCTATGAGAATAAATTGTGAAAGGAAAGAAAACGTGTCATAATTCTCTTCTTCTTGAGTAAGTTTTACTGCATATGTTCCGTATATTGCTGGCCTGTCAAAGCTACATTGCATATCGACGCCTATAAATACCTGAACAAGAACACACCATGACTCATACAAGCCAAGCAAGCACAGGAAGCTATTAGTTAAACTACTCTCCAACTATAAATAGAAAAAAGCACAATGTCTCTTCAAGTTTCAGTGCTGGATGCTACCTCCGTCCAAGATAACCAGCAGCGTCGCTCGGCAAATTATCATCCTAGCATATGGGGGGATTATTTCCTCTCTTATGCTGGCGATGAATCCTTGGTAAAGATGCTCATTTTTTAAGTTATTAGTTTAGTTAGACATAATCCATTTGCATATTTCTATTGTATACGCACTTTTGATCTAATTGTATAATGTTACATATAAGTACAACTTAAAGTGATAATCAAATAGGTTTGATTTGTGATTATGTCATTTGATTAAAAAGATAATCTCATCATTACCTATAATAATACTACTGTAAAATATCTTCAGGTGAAAATCAAAATTTGAGAACAAAATCATGTCCAAGTTTGACTCCAAAACGGATAGCATTGTATTTTTCGTTAAAAATGTCTTGACAAGACATGCATGTCCATGGCAATATTATAATTAGGCTCTTGCAATATCTATACGTTGTTGTCAAACCATTACTAATCTCCTTTATTTCTTCAATTTGGCTGTTCAGAAAGCTGATGATGTGAATGCTTACCTTCCGGAATTGAAGGAAGAAATCAGAAAAATGTTAGTGGCAGATGTCAACCCTTCACAGAAATTGGACTTGATTGATGCTCTCTATCGCTTAGGCATATCTTATCATTTCGAAACCGAGGTTGATGAAATCTTAGAAAAAATACACAAAAACCACCATGTCTCTAGTCTTGAAGAGGACAATGATGACGACCTCCATTCCATTTCTCTTGAATTTCGCTTACTTAGGCAACATGGTCATAAAATGTGCAGTGGTATGCGATCTTTTTTAATCTTACTAATTCTTCCAAGAAACAGCTGAGCCTGATCATTTTGGTTATAATGTGTTTGTGTTGAATCTATCAGATGTGTTCAACAAGTTCAAGGACAGCGGAGGAAACTTCAAGGAATCCCTTGTAACAGATGTTAAAGGAATGTTAAGCTTGTATGAAGCTACACATCTTAGGGTGCATGGAGAAGATATACTAGAGGAAGCCCTTGCTTTCACTACCAGACACCTTGAATCATTGACAACCCAATTCAGTTCCTCACTTGCAGATCAAGTGAAGCGTGCCTTGAATCGACCGATTCGCAGGGGCTTACAAAGGCTAGATGCAAGACATTACATGTCGGTTTATCAAGAAGATCCTTTGCACAACAAGGCTGTACTGACCTTTGCAAAGCTAGATTTCAACATACTGCAAAAAATGCACAAGAAGGAACTCAGTGACATAACAAGGTACATATCTATGTATATATAAAATTTGATATGGTTGCTTGTAAGCATCTCAAGCTTCACAGCTAATTGGGTTCTTCTTTTAAATGTAATTTAGGTGGTGGAAAAATTTAGACTTTTCGTGTAAGTTGCCTTTCGCAAGGGATAGAGTGGTGGAGTGCTATTTATGGACATCGAGAGTGTATTTTGAGCCAAAATATGCTTTGGCTAGAAGGATATTGACCAAAGTGATTGCCATGACTTCCATTATTGATGATATCTATGATGTTTATGGTACTATTGAAGAACTTGAGGCTTTTACCTCAGCAATTGAGAGGTAATTTTCATTCATTTCTCTACTTCAATTTTGTTACAGTAATCTGATGTTCATGTTTGAATTTTTTTTGTTTTTTTTAGGTGGGATATCAGTGCCGTAGATCAACTGCCTGAGTACATGAAATTGTGTTATGAGGCTCTTCTAGATGTTTACAAAGAAAATGAACGGGATTTTGCCTCCGAAGGAAAACTGTTCCGCTTGGATTATGCGAAAGAAGCAGTGAGTTTCATCATTCAATGGTTTAACTATTTGATATGTTTAATGTATGTAACAAAAAGGGATTTTGATTGTAATTTGGCTTTTGTTCAGATGAGGGAATTAGTTAGACATTACTTCTTGGAGGCAAAATGGTGTCACCAACAGCACGTACCTAGAATGGAGGAATATATGCCTGTTGCATTAGTTACCGGTGCCTACAAAATGTTGGCAACCACTTCTTTTGTGGGAATGGGAGATTTTGCAACCAAAGAAGCTTTTGAATGGTCGTCCAGCTTCCCCAAGATGGTTCAAGCTTCCTCAGTTATTTGTAGACTCATGGATGATATGGTTTCTCACAAGCTACAACACTAAATTTCATCATTTGTCAGCATCTGGGAGTTATGTTAACATATATATCTCCGTTTCGTACGAGTAAATAATTTTTCAATGATTAAAAAAAAAAAATTAGAATTGATTCAACAAATATGGTGGAGCTAATATTTTTAGATGGGATCAAGTTAAAAATTAAAATTCAATTGGCAAAAGAAAAATAAAATAAAAATAGGAATCAGAGAGAAATATGTTCAGTCAAAATAATACTAATAATAATAACAATAAAAAGTAACAGCATTGTAGCTGGGCTGTCTTTCTTTTATTTTTTTTTATTTTTTTAAATTTTAAATACAAATTGGGCTGTCATAACCAAACAAAAAACTTATGAGAGCGACTTGCTAGAATTGACATTACATATTACAGTAGGAATGGCTAAACACATATTTGTTCATCTTCCATTGATTGGGGGGACCACAGTCCCTGTAGGCCCCCCATATGTCCACCACAACACATGTTCATGACCAACCAATAATCCTATGACCCTTTACTAATCTAATTTTCTTGAATTCTTCTTTTTAACTAACAAGTAGCTATTACCTATGCAGTTTGAGCAAAAGAGAGGGCATGTGGCTTCAAGTGTTGAGTGTTACATGACACAATACGGAGCAACAGAAGAGGAAGCCTGTGAGGAATTTCGGAAACAAGTTAGAAATGCTTGGATGGATATAAACGAGGAGTGCCTCCACCCAACCGCCGTACCAATGCCTCTCCTAACACGAATTCTGAATCTTGCTCGTGTTATAGATGTCCTCTACAAGGACGAAGATAGCTACACACATGCTGAAGTCTTTCTGAAGGATCATGTTGCTTCTCTTCTTATCAATCCCGTGCCACTATGAGCATGGTGTTAATTAGGATCAAATCAAATTTTACAGTTCACATATATCTGTCTACCGAACAAAAGCAAGCATGCATAAGCTTGAATATGCTATAGTTAAGTTTGTATGCTGAAGTTTATCAAATAAGATAAAATAAAAGTGTGTGCTTCTCTCATATTCATCATACATACTTCACTTTTTCTGTAATTAATTGGAGCATTTTGCATTATCTTTGTGAGTTTGCTCGGTTGAAAAATGCAAAGTAAATCTTGAACACCAAAAGGTCTCATTTTGCTACTAGATTACTCCCAAACGATTTTAATTAATTTGTGTAAAATAAAAAATCGATTTTAGAAATAGAAGATTTATATCACGGAAATCTATATTTGTTAGTTTACTCAGGTCTAACTGCATTGGTATTCGATATATATGATTTACTTAGATATATTTCTAATAATGGTATGTAAAACCCAAAACCTTAGCTATTAGAAAATAATTATTTTTTTGGATGAATAGTGTTTCTTACCGAAAAATGTTCATGTGAATAGTAATTTCGAAAATTGGATCTTGTGAAGCAAAAACTTCAAGATTGATATTAGAATTAATTAAAATTGAATAGGAGCGAATGAGTTTATTGGAAGAAATTTTAAGTGATTCGGAGTTTATTGGACGAAAATAACCTCTTTGAAAAATAATGGGCATTATTGATTTTACATTCATAAGAATTTCCTTTGAGTATGAATTTAGAGATAAAATGCTCTAATTTGATGAATGAAGGGCTATAGAATAATTTTTAAAATTCTTGGGACTAGAATGTGAATTTAAAGTTATTAGAGGGCCAAGTAGATATTTACTATTCTCAAGCACATCTGGATTGTGTGTGAGTATTACATGGAATGAGATCTTATAAAGAAACACAATCTATATGAAGTAAAATGGGCCAATGAGAGGTTGACATTTAGAATCTACTAACTTAGAAAAGTCTATCTATAGGGTAGAGTTGTCTTGACAAAATGAGAGAAGAAGTGACGAGAGAATTAAAGAGAGAGACGGTGAGGCATTCAGTTATTTTGAGAAAGAGAGAGTGTGATTGAGTGCAAGGCAGATCTGACCTGTTCTGATTAGTTAAAGCCATGTTGAGATAATTCTAAGAGTGAATCAAGAGAAGGATGTTGTAAGAGGAGAACTGGAGCTCGGCCAAAGAGAAAGCTTCTGCCGAGAGGAAGAAGTAAGGTAAGCTTGCTATTTTCTTATAGATTTTGAGTAGATCTGAGATATTTCTAATGCCTACATGTCATTTGGATTAAATAGGGAGCTCACAATCTAGAGTACCAAGGAGGGCGATAACTTTATTGGTCATTTGAGGATTTATTTGAAAAGGTAAGTGCAAGACCCTATGATGTTCCTTGCATGAAATGGAATGTGTAATGTTAAGTCTGAATAAGTTGATAATGCGAACTGTCATGCATGGGTTATGAGTGCATTAACTATTAAGCTGTTATTTTGGTTATGATTGTTGGTAGAAACCTGGAAAGGATGTTAGAATGTTGCATGCATGAGTTCGGAATGAATTAAGTTAGGTCGGTATTTAGCCAATGAGTTGGGTGCTGCGAGCTAACTGATGGGGTAGTCCCTGGTAGCACTTATCCAAGTTGGGCAAGAGGCAGTAGCTTGAAAAGAATGAGCTTGGTGAGATGAGGAAATGCTTGCCTTTCGAGTCGAGCTAGCTTGGGTAGCAGCTCGTAAGGATGTGTTGGATTATGCCCAATTCGCAGCAAATCTGACCAAGCTAAGCTCAGTATAGTAGCTCACGAAGGGCAAGCTGAAATGCTGAGGTAGCTCACAATAGAGGCGAGTTGGAAGGAGCTCGCTGTCTAGGCCAAGCGAGCTAGACAGTAGCTCACAACTCGAGCTCGGTTTGCTGTAATTGGTAGAATAGCATTTTGTACGTTTAAATGATGAGAATTTTGATTGGATTGTTATGCCTAAGAAATAGCGATTGTATTGAAGTATAGGTGAATCAGTGAGCTAGCAAAGGACGTAGAAGAGTGGTTAAGTTGGAGAGCAAGTAGTGAGTGTGGATTTTTACAAGCTTTTATGAATTATATTAATTGTTTACTTATAAATGCAATATCTTGATTTACATGCAAGTTCTTATATTGAGCATCAAGCAAGTTTATAACATGTTATTATTTTTATTAAAATGCATGTATAGTTTCTATAAATTTACGTTCTATATGCAAGTATTTTAAAAGCTTACCAAATTGAAAATTATAAAGAAATAAGTGCATAGAAAATGCATGCTATGTATATTTTGAACATTTTAGGCCTTTGCCTTAGAGAGAAAAGTTTAAGCTTTTACTTAAATAAGTAAAATTTTAGGCTTTTGTCTCGGAAAGAAGTATTACGATTATATACTATATACTAGAGAAAAGATTATTTATACAAGCAAGATTAGCATACTTTCTAGATCAATTAAAGAGGAAAGCAAGAGAAGTTTTAAACATATTGAAGAGATTCAGATGCCTTGGGTTTACCCTAATCCCCAGTTATATCCGACCATAGTACCATGTGTGTGTATGGTAGTTGGGATGGGAGAGTCACTAACTTAGGGAGATTGAATCAGTGTGTCACCCTCTGTACACATATGGTAGTGTAGATTAGCTTGATGATGAGGGGTATCATGATCACAGAGGTCTTGCATCAGCGACTACACAGGTAACATTCCCTAACCCGAGTTCCGTGACGTGTAGACATACAGTTATGTAAGGGTGAGTTTCCTTGGATTACCTTGTAAGGCAAGTTTCAAAAAGAGAAACACATCATTAGACGTGAGATTTTAGAAAAATAAGAAAGCTTTACTATGATAAAAGATTCATGATTTACAAAAATCATTATTGTTATCATATTCAAATGAAATTTCTTTTATATTATACTCTATTTATATTTTACCAAATGTAAGATAAAGTACTAGTTTTCCTAAACTATTTTGGGAGGTGTATATATTTCTTGAAAGCAAAAGTTGATAAGTTGATAAGTTACCCCCTCACTAAGTTATTAGCACCACTCTTTTCCATATTTTATAAAAACCCTCCCTAGGTGCAAGTGAGAGCCAAAGATCAGAGAGAGTTCCGTCAGACGTGCATGAGGGTTGATATGTGACGCTACCGCACTAGTTTGTTTGCTTCCATAGTTCCATGTATTTGCATCCTTCCTAAACATGTTGCATGCTTCATAAACTTATGGAAACATATTTTGTGTATTATGTTTTGAGAACACTTGTGCACTTAAGTTTTATTTAGATTTGATAGATTTTGTGTTATCTTTTGATTGAGATTATCTTGTGATTGTTGTGGATTCGATGGAAGGCTTAAGGCCAAGTAGATAAGATTAAGAAATATTGAAGTGCACAATTTTCTGTCATGTTTATAGGGTGGATTCCCAGAAAAGCAGCTAGCTTACTGTCGTGTAACACCCTCCACTCGATTCCCATTCGGATAGGAACTCGAGTTGAAGAGTGTTACCTTAATCAATTTATTAGTTACTATTTTACATATACACACTATTTTTTTTTTTCAAAAATCTAGCAAAGTTTCTCTGTTTTACTGAAAAACCCAAAATTATAAAAACTTGTAGATTTCAAAAGAAACACTTCTATAATATATTCTTTTTCTCAACTTCCGTTACGGACTCCCCGTCCGACTCCAAATTTTAGTTCACCATACAAACATTGATGAGTGTCGCTTTAAATAAAAATCACATTAATAAAAGTAAACATTTATTAAAAGAGGAATAATAATTCATTTTCAAAATCACTTTACCAATCAAAAGCTTTTCTACAATTTATACACATCATCATTTACAAAAAATCTTAAGAATACACATTCATATACATATATACCTTTATGTCAATGCACTTTAATAAAAATACATAGTGCCAAAAGAACAAATGCCAAAATTGTGGAGGGATGTGACTTGCAGTAATGCGTGGCCAATGTCTTCTCTTTAATCTTTAGTTACGGTGCTCAAATCTCAACCCACGCGTGGTAAATCCAATGCGTTAAATATTTTTACTTAAAGAGTGTATACCAAATTTAAATTTCATCATTTCATAAAAATACAAGATTTCATGATTCTTCAATTTTTATACTAATTCATAACAAGATCAATTTACTAGCGAACATACGCTTCAATTGCATAAAAGTCATTTTTCACTTATAACATTTACAAATTAAATTTCATCATTTTCAAATATTTGTAATAAAACACAATAAAATTTAATAATCGACAAATACCTACAAACATTTGTACTGTGCCACTTTTTCATACTTGCATATATAATTTCCTCATAACATTTTCTCAGATACAGGTGGTAAATCATTATTTCACAATTTTTAAACTTTTACCGATAAATTTGCAAGGAAATCCAATTACCCTTCATTGCATGCATAAACACAAATATTTTTATTTTCAAGCATGTCAATACGATTTTCTTTAATAATATTCAGTGCCCTTCGTAAACACTGACACGATACCATGGACTGGAAAATGGGTTTCTCCGGCATCGGACACTAGTTGACTACCCGCCGAAGCACATTTCACATAACACACAATTTCTAAGACCGGACACTCAGTGCCTCACGAGGTCCATGAATTCAGTATCAACGTTTATAAACATATCGGTGCAGTATTGCTATAATCACCCTATTGACATGCTAAGTTCTCCGACATCAAACACTCGGTGCCTCGAAAGGTCCATGAATTCAGTATCAACATTTATAAACATATCGGTGCAGTACTGCTATAATCGCCCTATTGGCATGCCAAGTTCTCCGACATCGGACACTCGGTGACTATTCGCCGAATCACATTTCACATAACACGTGAATTTTAGGACCGGACACTCGGTGCCTCTCAAGGTCCAAAATTTATAATCTTTGTATTAATAACACGACGCAGTACTGCTAATATTTCTTTATTGGCATATCAATTTCTAATCTCTACCTACTAATGTTCAGGTTTACTCGGGCTCTTGATATTTTTCAATAATTACGAAAGTTTTCAATTCAAATAAAATTTTACTTGCTTAAACATCAAACATCATCGTTTATTTTCATTTTTTGAAATCTTTCGAACTTTTCTCTTGGCCATTACCAAAGGACCATTTTGCCATTGGTTTTACTATCAAGGTTTAATAACACACCACATCATTTATTTTCACATTTCATTTGGCCCTAAGAGGTAGTTTTTCAATTTTTCTCTTCGAAACCTTAATTCATCACATGTATCATCAAAACATCATATAAACAATACGTAAATGGGAGCGAAATGACAAAAATACCCTTGGTTTCTCTATGCACACCATTCGGTCAAAAGAGGTGATTTTTCCAAAAATTGTTTCAACTTCATAAATTATTGCTCACATCATTCAAATATCATTTGTTAAACACATAAATAAGCTTGAAATACCAAAAATACCCCTAGAACACATATATGGCCAAAGGATAGGAATTTTTGAAAAATTTTGTTCCACTTCATTTTTCATTCCATCAACACCCAAATAACACATAAATTTCATTTGTATCCAATCACCACATCAAGTTAACAAAATCACCAAATTATCACACAAAAAAAAATATATATATATATAAAATTTTAAGCTACTAACAAAGTCAATTTTTAGTATATGTGTACACCAACAACACCATAACCACACTTCAACCTCAATACATTTCAAAGGCTTATATAACTTATTTAAACATAACAAAAATTAATACCAACACATGGGTAACATAATTGGTCCCTACACTAGTATAATTACTCATCATTCCATTCCTTTAATTTTCTTATAAAAAATGCATTCCAATTCACTTAAATTGTCACCTAAATTCATCCAACCATCAATTTAATTCCATTACATAAACTTTTCTAAGTTTGGTCATATACTAGCATATCACACAATCACTTAGTTACTTCATTCCAAGCTCATAAATCACACACAAATGATTCAAATAAATTCGTAATTATTCAATCAAAGCTTTAAAATACAAAATCAATTTTAATTTCATCCAATCCATAAATCAAACCTTAACTTTACACACAAACTTTCCATTTTAATTTTTCTCTCCACTTATTTGATTCCAACCATTCCAAGTCATCCCAAAACATTCAATAACTCATTCAAAAATAAAAATCACTTCAACACATGCAAAAACACAATGTGTCCATATACTAACATAATATACATCATTTCACCCTATTTCCAAAGACTATTCTCACATCCATGTCATTTAATATCCCTTGCACTAAGGCATTCAAACACACCTAAATATCATTAAAATACATCAAAATGATTCACTAATCATTTAGACACTCATTTTTGACCTTAATCAAAATCAACATCTAAACTTTCAAATTCTATTTTTCTTCCATTATTTTGATTCCAACCAACATAATTTCATTCCAAAACCTCATACCAACCATTCAAGCATTAAAATCCACACAAATACATGCTTAACCTAAATAATCCACATACTAACATAATGCTACTCATTTGATTTTCTTGATTTTCTTTCCAACAATTATTTCAATCAACATAAACTTAAATATAACATCTTCCATGCATTAAAATAATTCCACTACATCCATATTCCCAATTTGACCACTTACTTATATTGGTTACAACCAAGATAATATTTTAATTTCAAGCTCAAAGTCACATCCAAACACAATCAAATAATCATCCAAAAACCAAATAAAACGTTAACCTCAAATTAAATTGAATTCCATTCAAAATCATTTTCAAAACCCTAACCCTTAACTACTAATATCCTTCACCCGTAACTTGTTTCACTTTTCTTCTACTCCCAATCTTGATTTAATGATGATCAACCTCTAATTAACTTATAAAGTTCATCAAAATTTTATTTAATCAGCAACTTCAAAGACCCATCAAAATAAACATGAAATTAATCACTTACCTATACTTTTTCTTCATGGTTTTCTTGAGAATTTCATGAGGAATTTGAGAGCTTAGGATAAAAGGATCACCTCTTCTCCTTCTTCCTTCTTCCTTCTCTTTCACGGCCAAAATCCTTTTTCCTTCCTCTTAGGTCTGCACTCTTCCTCTCTATTTCTAAGTCTCGGTCTCCTCCTCTCCTTTCACGATTTCCTCTCCTTTTGTTGAATAAAATCTCCCCCTTCATCCTCTCATGCATTCCACTATATATACACATGCTTACAAATGTCTACTTTGCCCTTCAACCAACTTAAAAATCACCCAAGTGCCATTAGTTGAAAATACTCTCATTTAATTGGTCAACCAACTTCATACAATTAATCTCGAACCAATCATTCAACTTTTGATTCAATTTCAACTAATTAATTCTTCTTTTCTACTTAAATGTGTCACAACATCATTGTTTCCCACTTAATCACATGGATTGTGCTTCTTGAACCCTTATCTTTTTATGCAATCCATATTAATTCATTAAACTTAAATTTTAATCCTCATTAAACACTAATAAATTTAAAAAATATTCTATGGTCATTCTATCGTCAAATTGACCATGCAATACTCTAATTGGGTGTCTTAATCTTCAATCCTATGCTTCAAAAAAAAAAATCAGGAGGTTTCGAACTCACTAAATTTGCAACGTTTTCAATTAAGGTAATTTTTGTTGATTTATCTTCGGAACCCTTAAAATCTACTTAAACGGATTCATTTTCGCTCCGTTTTAGTTTCATGAGGCTCTATTACTTATTCAAGATATTTTTTATTTTCCAGGGTCGAACTCAAAAAGTCACTATTCACACATCACTATTCACCCGAAAAACACTATTTCTTCTTCAGAAATGTCATTTGAATTTTTAAAATACTTCTTGAACATTTTAATACTCATTTTGATACTTTTCTAAATTTTTGAATTTTCTTGAAAATCCTTTTGAATTTTCGATCGGATCTAGAAACTGCTCTATTTTACCTCAAACGAACTCATTTTTTGAACCATTTCAGTTTCCTTAGACTCCATTACTTATTCCAGAGCTTTTCGACTTCGAGGTCCGCTTTCTGAAAAATTCACTATTCACATAGATACTATTCATCTAAAAATACTATTCATTTCGACAATACTATTCATCCGGATATATTTTTGTTTTTCTTAAATAGAAAAAATTTGGGACATTACACCCTGGATTTTTGTGAAACCTATTTTACAAATGATTACTTAGAAATTAAAAAGTTAGCACCTGTTTTCATTAGCAAACCAACTTTCAAAGAGTTAAAAGGGTTTTTTTACAAAAAGTAAGAGGCTTAACTTCACGAGAATCTTTTAGCCGATACAAATCTCGTTTGGAGGGCCACCATGGGGTTGCCGAACAGGCTGCCTAGTATACAAGAAAGATGGGCCTATCTAGTTTGGTATTAGAGCCGAAGTTTTTAGTGCATTACATGTTTTTAAACATTTTTCCTGCATTGTTTTTGACATCATACATGACATGACATTTGCATGATTTGAGTGCAGTTTAGCTATGCATCGTGTCGGCCATTCTTGCACACGGAGAGCCACAACGGAGGCTCCACCCGTTCCATTAGAGGTAGAAGAACAAATGAATGAATCAGTGAGTGATCTGTGAGCAAATGTCTAGTCAGAGCCACCTGCAGTAGAGCCCAATGCGAATCCGATTGAGAGGCTAGCTCAGATCATTCATGACTTGAGATTGCACGCACCGGTGCCAGTGTTGAGAAGGCATGAAAATTAGGTGTCGATGCTTTTGATGGATCAAGAGGTCTAGAGTTAGCGATCGAGTGGTTAGACAGCACCGAGAAGGTGCTAGAGCAGATGGAGTGCATCGATTTGCAAAAAGTTTCTATTGCTTCATTCTTGCTTAAAAATTCAGCTAGAGATTGGTAGGACTTAGTTAGGAGGAGAGAAGGCATTCAGATTTCATGGGAAAAGTTGAAGGAAGATTTCAATGAGAAGTTCTATCCTCGGGCATATAAGAATGCCAAGATTAAGGAGTTTTACAACTTAGTGCAATGAAGCATGATAGTGGAAGAATTTGAGAAGAAATTCATGGAGCTATCTTGAATAGCATTGTTAATAGTTGATGATGAAGTTAACAAGTGCCAGAAGTTTGAGCAAGGCCTGAACCCAAGGATCAAAATGCTTGTAGTGGTCGCGGAGCGTAGAGAGTATGAGACACTCGTAGAGGCAGCCTTGTAGGTATAAAGGACTATGCAAAATGATAGAGATCAATTCCAAAAATCGAAGCGCAGTCAGGGTTTCGGTTAGAATTCAAGGAGTTCTAGTATGTCCCTTAAGACTGGAGACAAGTCTAGGTGGTCCAGCAATGGACAACAGAGTCATAGAGCCGCCTTAAGTCAAAGTTCAATGAGGCCACCATCAGGATTTCAGGGCAAGAGTGGTGCCCAGAGTAATATCGAGCCGTGTAAGAAATACGATAGATTTCATTGAGAAAAGTGTCAAGTAGGTACTACAGGATGTTATCAGGGTGAACAGTAGGGACACTTTTTGAAGGATTACCCTCAGAGAGCTGTGAAGGATAGTAACAGGTCGAGATCAGCCACCCAAGGACAGGTCAGCGAAGGTTAGCTACAGAATAGGGGAGGTCCTCAGATGAGAGGACCAAGGACTTCTATTAAGCCTGGTAGAGGTTATGGTAGAGGTACCCCATCTAGAGGATAAGCGGGGAGACCACCCACTCAGGCTAGGGTGCTCGTGGTGATACAATAAGAGGCAGAGGCGACACCCGAGGTGGTGACAAGTACGGTGACAACTTTTGGTGTTGATGCTTATGTTTTGATAGATCCTGGTGCTATGCACTCTTTTGTTTCTAGAGACTTTGCTAGACGCGCTAATATGGAGTTAGAGCCTTTAGAGTGCAGCGTGATAGTAGCTACTCCCATTAGAGATACATTAATGGCTAGGAGTGTTCATAGAGATTGTGATATAGTGATTGTGGGTAGAGTTTTTCTAGTCAATTTGATGCTGTTAGACATTCATGTTTTCAATATTATTCTGGGCATGGATTGGTTGGCTATGTATCATGTGACAGTAGATTGTTTCCAAAAAAAGGTTAAGTTCAATATTTAGGGAAAGTCAGAAGTAATATTCTACGGGGAGTGTAGAATGCTTCCATCTTGTATCTTATCAACCATGACCACTAGAAAGATGATAAAGAAGCAATATACAGGTTATTTGCCTTATGTGATAGATACGATAAAGAGTGAGGCATGGATAGAGGACATCCCTATAGTTCGAGAGTTTTGAGACATGTTTTCGAGAGATTTTTCAGGTTTGCCTCTAGATAGAGAAATTGAGTTCGAAATTAATCTGATTCTAAGAATAGTGTTGATTTCTAAAGCGCCTTATCGGATGACACCCCCTGAGTTGTAAAAGTTAAAAGTTCAGTTAGAAGAGTTGGTAGATAAGGGTTTTGTAACACCGAATGTATCTCCTTAGAGAGCACCGGTGCTATTTGTGAAGAAGAAAGATGGGAGTATGAGGTTATGTATCGATTACAAAGAGTTGAACAAGGTAACGGTGCGAAACCAATACCCTCTACCAAGAATCGATGACTTATTGATCAGCTTTAGGGAGCAAGGATATTCTCTAAGATAGATTTGAGGTCAGGATATCATCAGTTGAATATTAAGGGTGAAGATGTCCATAAGACAGCTTTCTGAACATGCTAAGGACATTATAGATTCTTGGTTATGCCTTTTGGGCTAACCAATGCACCAGCAGTATTCATGGGTCTAATGAACAAAGTATTTCATGACTTCTTAGACAAGTTTGTAATAGTGTTCATAAATGACATCTTGGTGTACTCAAGCAGTAAGGAAGAGTATGCTGAGCATCTGAGGATAGTTTTGTAAATGCTGAGGGATTGACAATTGTATGCCAAGTTCAACAAATGTCAGTTCTGGCTGGATAAAGTTGTATTTTTAGGACATGTAGTATCAACCGACGGTATTAGGGTTGACCTTCAGAAGATAGAAGCAATCGTGAATTGAAAGCTGTTGACTACTATGACAGAGATGAGGAGTTTCCTAGGGTTGGCAAGGTATTACGGAAAGTTTATCGAAGGGTTTTCCAAGATTGTCATCCCATTGACGAAACTCATAAGAAAAGAGACTAAGTTTGAGTGGACTGAAGCTTGTTAGAGGAGCTTTGATGAATTGAAAGCAAAGTTGACTACAACTTCTGTTCTCACCTTTCCTTTGGGAAATAAGGGTTTTGTGGTATACAATAATGTCTCAAGGTAGGGTTTGGGTTATGTGTTGATGCAAAGCGGGAAGGTGATAGCCTATGCATCTAGGCAATTAAAGACACACGAGCAAAACTATCCAACCCATGATTTAGAATTGACCGGAGTGGTGTTTGTGCTAAGGATTTGGAGACATTATTTATATGGAGTTCAGTGCTAGATATTCATGGATCATAAGAGTCTCCAGTATCCGTTTACTCAGGAGGAATTGAATATGAGACAAAGGAGATAACTAGAGTTGATCAAGGACTATAACTGCACCATAAAGTACCACCCAGGAAAAGCAAATGTGGTAACTAACGCATTGAGTAGAAGACCTGCGAGCTCAATGGCGCACCTAAGAGTTGGATACACCCCATTGTTAGTAGAGATGAGATCTTTGAGAGTCAGATTGGAAGCAACGGGTTCAGGTGCATTGTTAGCTACATTTCAAGTTCGATCGGTACTCGTGGATAAGGTCTAAGAATTTCAAGATCAAGACCCTCAATTGATTAAGATAAGATAGGAAGTGGAGAAGAGCCAGCGTGAGGACTTTTCAGTGAAAGAGGACGGTACATTGATGATAGGTCAGTGACTATGTGTACTAGATGTGGCAGAGTTGAAAAAGGAGATATTGGATGAAGCTCACTCATTGGCATACGTTATGCACCCAAGAAGTACAAATATGTATCATACCTTGGACAATCATTATTGGTGGAAAGGTATGAAGAAAGAGATAGCTGAGTTTGTGTCGAAATGCTTGATATGTAACAGGTGAAGGCTGAGCACTAGAGACCATCAGGGCTTTTGCAGCCACTCTCTATTCCAGAATGAAAATGGAAGCATATTATAATGGATTTTGTGGTAGGATTTCCTCAGAGTCAGAGTGATCATGATAGCATAAGGGCAATAGTAGATTGACTTACGAAGTTAGCTTATTTCCTACCCATCTGAAGTACTTATTCCCTTGACTAGCTAGCTAGGTTATTTATGGATGAGATTATACAGCTACATGGGGCTCCAGTATCGATTTTATCAAACAGAGATCCGAGGTTCACATCTAGGTTTTGGCCAAGCCTTCAACGAGCATTGGGCACTCGATTACATTTCAGCATGGCATTTCATCCGTAGATCGATGGACAGTCTGAGCATACTATTCAGACCTTAGAGGATGTGCTTAGATCCTGCGTGATAGAGTTCAGAAGTAGTTGGGATACTTACCTATCACTAATCGAATTTGCCTATAATAACAGTTATCAGGCAGGTATCGATATGACACCATAAGAGGCACTTCATATAAGAAAATGCAGGACTTTAGTCTGTTGGGATGAAGTTGACGAGAGGAGATTAATAGGTCCTGAACTATCTCAGATGATGATAGATAAGATCAGACTAATTCAGGATAAATTAAAAGTTACCCAAGATGGCTAGAAAAGCTATGCTGATAAGCGAATGAGACATTTGGAATTCCAAGTCGGAGACAAGGTGTTTTTGAGAGTATCACCATGGAAAGGGATAATTCATTTCAGAAGACGTGGTAAGTTGAGTCCATGATACATTAGTCCTTATGAGGTGATTGGCAGAGTAGGAGAAGTGACATATCGGCTTAAACTGCCAGCAGAACTCTTTAAAATTCACAATGTGTTCCATGCTTCAATGCTCTACAAGTATATAGCAGATCCTTCACATGTCCTGATGGAGCAACCAGTGGAGCTCAAGGAGAACTTGACGTATGAAGAGACACTGGTTTAGATCCTTGATAGGAGAGCAGGTTCTATGCAATAAGATCATTCCATTAATGAAAGTGTTGTGGAGGAATCATGTGGTGGAAGAGACTACTTGAGAGCACGAGGAACAAATGCATAGTCAATATTCGCAGCTTTTTGAGGCAAGTGTATTTAAATTTCACAATAATTGCATGTGCGTATATAAAGAATTATAGCATTTGTGTCATAGGTTATGAATTTTGAATGACCTAAATGATATGCAAATTTCAAAGACGAAATTTTATAAGGAGTGGTGAATTGTAAAACCTAAAATCTTACCTGCTAGAAAATAATTACTTTTTGGATGAATAGTATTTCCTGACAAAAAGTGTCCAGGTGAATCGGATCTCGTGAAACAAAAGCTTCAAGATTAATATTAGAATTAATTAAAACTAAATCGAAGCGAAGATGAGTTTATTTGAAGAGATTTTTAGTGATGCGGGGTTTATTGGACGAAAATAACCTTTTTGAAGAATAATGAGCATTGTTGATTTTACATTCATAAAAATTTCCTTTGAGTATGAATTTAGAGATAAAATACCCAATTAGAGTATTTTATGATCAATTTGAATAATTAAGGGCTATAGAATAATTTTGAAAATTCTTGGGGTTAGAATGTGAATTTAAAGTTATTAGAGGGTTAAGTAGGTATTTACCATTCTCGAGCACATCTGGATTGTGTGTGAGTATTATTGGAATAAGATCTCATAAAGAAGCACAATCCATGAGAAGTAAAATGGGCCAATGAGAGGTTCACATTTGGAATCCACTAACTTGGAAAAGTCTATATATATGGTAAAGTTGTCTTGAAAAGTGAGAGAAGAAGTGACGAGAGAATTAGAGGGAGAGACGGTAAGGTGTTCGGTTATATTGAGAAAGAGAGAGTGTGACCGAGTGCAAGGTAGATCTGATCTGTTCTGATCAGTCGAAGCCATGTTGAGATAAGTCTAAGAGTGAATCAAGAGAAGGACGCTATAAGAGGAGAAGTGGAGCTCGACCAAAGAGGAAGTTTGTATCGAGAGGAAAAAGTAAGGCAAGTTTGTTATTTTCTTATGGATTTTGAGTAGATCTGAGATATTTCTAATGTCTGCATGTCATTTGGATTAAATAGGGAGCTCGCAATTTAGAGTACCAAGGAAGACAGTAGCTTTATTGGTCATTTGAGGATTTATCTGAAGAGGTAAGTGCAAAACCTCATGATGTTCCTTGCATGAAATGGAATGTGTAGTGTTAAGTTTGAATAAGTTGATAATGCGAGCCGCCATGCATGGGTTAAAAGTGCATTAACTATTGAGCCATTATTTTAGTTGTGATTGTTGGTATAAACCTGGAAAGGATGTTAGAACGTTGCATGCATGAGCTTGAAATGAATTAAATTAGGTTAGTGTTTAGCCAGTAAGTTGGGTGGCGCAAGCTAAGGGATGTGGTAGTCTCTGGTAGAACCTATCCAAGTTCGGCAAGAGGCGGTAGCTCAAAACGAACGGCTTGGCAAGTTGAGAAAGTGCTTGCCTTTCAAGTTGAGCTAGCTAGGGCAGCAGCTCGCAAGGACGTGTTGGGTTATGCCTAGTCCATAGCAAACCTGACCAAGCTAGGCTAAGTACAGCAGCTAGCGTAGGGCAAGCTGGAATGGTAAAGTAGCTTGCAAAAAAAGCAAGCTGGAAGGAGCTCGCTGCATAGGCCAAGCAAGTTAGATAGTAGCTCCTATTGGAAGAGTTGGCAGTAGCTCGTAGCTCGAGCTCGGTTTGCTGCAATTGGTAGTGCAGTATTTTATATGTTTGAATGATGAGAATTTTGATTGGATTGTTGTGCCTAAGAAATAGCGATTGTATTGAAGTGTAGGTGAATCAACGAGCTAGTAAAGGACATAGAAAAGTGGTTAAGTTGGAGAGCAAGTAGTAAGTGTGGATTTTTACAAGCTTTTATGAATTATATTAATTATTTATTTATAAATGCAATATCTTGATTTATATGCAAGTTCTTATATTGAGCATCGAGCAAATTACTAGCATGTTATTATTTTTATTAAAATGCATGTATAGTTTCTATAAATTTACGTTCTATATGCAAGTATTTTAAAAGCTTAGCAAGTTGAAAATTATAAAGAAATACATGCATAGAAAATACATGCTGCATATATTTTGAACATTTTAGGCTTTTACCTAAGAGAGAAAAGCTTAAGCTTAAATAAAGTTTTAGGCTTTTGTCTCAAAAAGACATATTACGGTTATATACCGTATACTAGAGAAAAGATTATTTACACGAGCAAGATCAATATGGTTTCAAGATCAGTTAAAGAGAAAAACAAGAAAAGTTTTAAGCATATTGAAGAGATTCAGATGCCTTAGGTCTACCCTATTCCCTAGTTATATCTGGCCATAATACCGTGTGCGTGTATGGTAGTTGGGATGGGAGAGTCACTAACTTGGGGGGATTGAGTCAATATATCACCCTCTATGCGCACACGGTAGTGTAGATAAGCTTGATGATGGGTGGTATCACGATCCCAGAGGTCCCACATCAACAACTACACAAGTAGCATTCCCTAGCTCGCGTTCTGTGATGTGTAAACGTATAGTCACGTGAGGGTGAGTTTCCTTGGGTTACCCTATAAGGCAAGTTTTAGAAAGAGAAATATGTCATTAGACATGATGTTTTAGAAAAACAAGCTTTACTACGAGAAAAGATTCATGATTTACGAAAATAATTATTGTTATCATATTCAAGTGAAATTTCTTTTATATTATGCTCTGTTTATATTTTATCAAATGCAAAATAAAGTACTAGTTTTCCTAGACTATTTTGGGAGGTGTATATATTTCTTGAAAAGCAAAAGTTGATAAGTTGATAAGTTACCCACTCACTAAGTCATTACTCACCACTGTTTTCCAAATTTATAAAAACCCTTCCCAGGTACAGGTGGGAGCCAAAGATCAGAGGGGCCTCCATTAGGTGTGCATGAGGGTTGATACATAATGCTACTGCACTAGTTTGTTTGCTTCCGCATTTTCATGTATTTGCATCCTTCCTGAATATGTTGCATGTTTTATAAACTTTTGGGAACATATTTTGTATATTATGTTTTGAGAACACCAATGCACTTAAGTTTTATTCAGATTTGATAGATTATGTGTTATCTTTTGATTGAGATTATCTTGTGATTGTTGTGGATTCGATGGAAGGCTTAAGACGAAGTAGTTAAGATTAAGAAATATTGAAATGCATAGTTTTCTGTCATGTTTACAAGGTGGATTGCTAGAAAAGCAGTCGGCATACCGTTAGATTTTTTTAAAACCTATTTTACAAATGATTACTTAGAAATTAAAAAGTTACCACCTATTTTCATTAACAAACCAACTTTTGAAGCATTAAAAAGGTTTTTCACAAAAAGTAAGAGGTTTATTTTCACGAGAACCTTTCAATCGGTACAGATCCCGCTTAGAGGGTCACCATGGGGTTGTCGGGGCAGGCTGCCTAGTATACAAGGAAGAGGGCCTTGTCATGGTAAATATCTAACACTTACTTAACTTTTTCATCCAATCTTATATTTCAGTTGATACATAAAAAGATTAGAGTTTTGAGGTTAAAAATAATTAATTCTAATTTTTAACACATCAACCATCATTGTAGTATTGAAAGTTGACCTAGGTGGCTACATTAGTGTAAATAAATTTGAACTTCTTTTTTCCTCTCAAATGGCCACAACCTAATCTCTCTCTCTCTTCCTCTCTCACTTTGTACCTCTGTATCAAACTTTTATCATACAGCTTCCTCATCGTCAACAGCACACTAACCACCCATAACTTTCCTTTTGGCAATTTCGATTTGAGTAAGAGCCAACATTGTCTTTGTACTCATCTTCTTAGTGTGAGATTCAATTCAATGGCACCACTAGCTTTGTTCTCGTTTTCTTGGAGTCTCTGATTTATCGATTTTCTTCAGAGGAGAACCACTAGACCAATTAGCACATTTGATTGCTGGACACCACTAGCTTCAAATAAGTGTTTTAGTTTTTCATTTTTTTTTTATTTGAATGCCAAGAAAAAATAACAAAAATAAGTTTATCTCACTTGTTGAGTGTCTCTTTGCTTGTGTTCGGAAATTTTTTTTAGGTTTGACCGATCCTCAACGAGATTGTTGATTGTCAATCAAACCGCCTAGTGGGGCTTTCCCTATATGACCTTGGCGCTCCTAAGCTATGACTCCTTGGCACATAGTGCTTTCTTATACACTGGTTGTCAGATAGGATAGATGAAAAAAATATATAAAAATGTTGGATGTCTATCATTATCCATATATTTTCCAAGATAGTGGTAGATAACTAAGTGCAAGATTATCCACCATCATTTTTTTTTTTAGGTTTTTAAAAATTTAGTGACACATCAATATTAAAAAAATTAGATGACCAAAATGGTTGCATTTTTTTTCCTCATACATCATTTAAAATTAAATTTTTCTAACCAAAAAAAAAAAAAAAAAGGCCCAAACAGAATATTGACAAATAATCCTTCCTCGATAAATAGTTATACAATATACTTGTCCAAATTTTTTTTTTATATGGCAATCCATATATCATTAAGTATTTGGGTTTGAAATTGATAAGACAGCTGACAAGAGAAACATATATGAACCGTCACACAAAGATTGGATTAAAAATTTGGACCTAAGTTTGGGATGTCCACCTGATTTTCAACAAAGAACGTTCTATTACATCTACCATTGTCCTATTTTTCATTTAGAATTATTTCAATAAAGATGCATTCAA